>JAOXXN010000395.1:44558827-44577377 GCA_026770055.1 Myrmophylax atrothorax
ACGTTTCCATAGTAAAACAAGTGGTCTGTGGACATGTAGCAATTCTGTGACACTTCTTGCATATGTAAATAATGTTAGAGAAAATTAAATTCATTAGATTGATGTTAGGTTGGTTTTTTCTGTTAATCTCTTATTCATAAGATGGGAGGGCGATGTGCAGCCATATCATACAAGATGGATTTTGTCAGTTCTAGAAATAGGTAATAGTTAATTCCTGTGACAACACAGACCAAAAGCCTAAACATTAGAGAAGTGTAGTCACTTCTCATGTGCTTGTGCCACAGGGAAGGGTGTTCTCCAGCCTCCAGAAAGATCCAAAAGACAAAATGTGAAGTGGAGGCAGCATGTTCTTTGTAAAGGGAAATGAGCTGCTGTCAGTACTCTGATGCATTTCCAGGCTGCCACTGGGTGGTAGTGACTGCACATAGTTTGATACGCTGCATCTCCCGATGAAGTTCTTCTATGTTTTACTTGGCTTGTTGAAACTAACAATAAAAACTCAGACTGCAGTGATTACTATCTTAGAATGCTTATTTCCCAAAACTTTCATGGTTTGTTTTATGGATAAAAATAATCACTTTCTGGATCATGTATATAATTATCTGCACCAAAATCCTATTTTTCTTTATTCTACTCTGAGTCCTTTACCTAAAAATCTGAGAAACCACATTTAGTCACATTTTGAGGCAGACTTTAATGCAAGTCTCTGGAAGGGATGTTTTTTGGACACTGATTTGTGAGCCTGGAAATTAATTACCATAATACAAGTCCATATCCTTACTGCCCATCATCACTGGAGAGGACAGTCATCCTGGCCATTGATGATGAAAGACTGCTGTGTCTGCTTTTTTCACATTTGAGTTTTGGGGCTGTTCTGAGCTACCATTTTCAAACTGTATGAAATAACGAGAAAAGCAGACATCTGAATTCCTTGAACGCATTTCATTCTGTTTGTGGAATTAGGAATATATTTGTCCCAGTCTGGCCATCTGTAAATTACATTATATTAATGGCCTGAGCAGCAGGTGGAAAGTGCTTAACTACTGTGAGAGAAAGGCTTTTCTGGTAACAGCAAGACTTCTGAAACTGAGTAGAGATCTGTGGTAGAAGCATCATTGTGCTTTAGGAGGAGTCTTGATTATTAGGCAATGTGACACTAGAATGGCTTTGATAGTCTTAAAAATTACATTTTGTTTGGGAGGAAGAATTCTGTGCCACTGCAAACTTCTTTGTATGCTCCATAAACCAGTTTTTTTTACATTTTCTCTTTCTAGCGTGTTAGACAACCCCTTTTCAACTTGTGCCCAGTATATTATTGTAGTAATCTGTAGGCATTAGGTGGCAGTATCTACTATGTAGTTACTGTAATAGTACCCTGCTAACCTTATTTCTTTATTTCACTTTGATTGCAAGGAACTGAAGTGTTAAAATAATAATGGAATTAAGAAATACTATATTCCAATTGCGTCTTATGTTCTTTCTACTCACTGTCAAAGAAAGTGCCCACTTACAATCAAAAAATACATTTGATAAAACTTTGGGTTTAGAAATGATAGTGAGGTGTAGATTGAGGTTTGAATAATTCTTTTCAGCTTATCATAGGAATTGTAATGCTTGCATAACTATGCTTTAAACAAACAGGTTTAAACAGAATTATCTAGTTAACTTGAATAAAAGCTGCTTCCATGGATAAGTGCTTGTCTCATGCAACCTGAAGACCTGACTCAGCACTGAGTTATACTCAGATATGATCTTATCTTATAAGATTGGTGTCTAATATTAATGCAACTGTGAATAATATTGTGTGTCATGCTTGCAGTGCTTATTCATATGACAAATGTAGTTTGGAAGCCCAAGTCACTGCTTGGTTGACAATAATGTCTTTTCATGTGTTTTTAAGCATGTATAATGCTATCTATTTGTAGCAGCAGAAGGTAACTTTTATAAAATCCACTTGCTCTTCCTGGTACTCTGAATTTTCATAAGCTGCAAAACACATTGGGAGAATTACTGTGATGTAACTCTTACAGGTAAGAGTAGTAGTAGATAATTATGTGGGGGCTTTTAGGTTCTGCTGTACTGTGGATACAGTTCACTTGATGGTTTAAATCATGCCTACATAATGTGACTCTTTAGTTTTGGGTTTTTTAAGATGAAGGGGTTATATTCTAAGATTTAGGGTTTTGCTGTATTTTTGTACTCCTGGTGTCCCTGTTAGAAGAGCTAAGATTTTGTATCATACAAACACAGAACACGGAGGAGAAATTGGCACTGGGAAGTACCCAGCCAGGAGAATAAAGGCCTTTGCTATTACAGGTTTTGAACATACTGAAACTGCTTCTGTGGAACCACTTCCTTTCCTGTGTTCTGCATTGAGAGATTAATTTGGAGAGGTCTGGCTGGTTTCTTTTGAGACGTGGTTTGCAATGCTGCTACAGGTCCGCTTGAGAATACTCTTGCCCTCTCTAATAAACCAGAGGTTGTGTTCAGAATCTTTGTACATTTCCCAGTGTATGTAACTCTGGACATTTCTGCTCTATTTTATTGTGCTTTGGAGGAAAGGTATTTTTTGTTTGGTTTGGGTTTGGGGGGTTTTGTGGGTTTTTTTTGGTTGGGTTGGTGTGGGTTTTTTTGGGGATTTCTTTGGAGGCCTGTTTTCTTTTATTGTTAGCAATTTGTTCTCAGCTGTGTACGAGGCACCAGCACCCAAGGACTTTCTTGCATGACTGCTTATAAATAGAGTCAGTTATGTTGGAATCAGGGAATTGAAGACCACACATTTTTGTCAGATCTCTTCTGGTAAATATGTTGTTTAGTTGCTGTGCTCCATAAGCTGCAGTTGCTGAGAATAACAAGCTGCTTTCTGCAAGGGGCTTGATAGCAGACAGTACACTAAGTAAAGAAATTACCAATTAAGGTCAGGCAGTCATGTTACTTTAAAAGAAATGTGTATTCTGCTTGTCATATCATCACATCATCTTAGCCACCCTCTTAATAATTTAACATTCAACTCTCACCAGACTGTCTTGTTAGCTGTTCTGAACTTAGTACAGATTTCTCTCACTTTTTATTTTTTGAAAGGGCTGAGGTGATAGAAGATGACAGTGCTAAAGAAATAATCCTCTGAGAGAATTCACCAACTTCAGCATTGTAACTTGGAAACTGAAGATAGTAGTGGAATTTAGTTGGTATCAGTATTTGTAACAAAATGTCAGTGTATTATCTACCTCAAGACATTCTCTTATGCAAAATGGAAATGATTTGTTTTCAGATAGGATGCTCATTCTTGTACAAATAAATCCTTAGATATTTTTAATGCTTTATATTTAAGAGTTGTTCTTTGGGTATTGGCTGCTTCAGAAGTGAAAGTATTTTTTCTTTCTTTATCTAGTTCTTCAAATGCTACTCCTGAATTTGAAGGCCGAGGAGGAGAAGAACTTGGCACAGATATAGCAAATACACTCTACAGAGTATTTAGCTGCGAGAACAGTGTAGACTTGAAATCCCTTTGTATTAATCCCAGAGAGCACTGCTGGGTTCTCTATGTTGATGTATTGGTAAGTAAGGATATGAAAATGAAGGTTCAAGGAGACTATTAAAGACAGAGACTGACTTAGCATTACCTTCTGTATTTTGTTACCAAAAAAGCTTCTCATAATGTGATAGAATGTTTTACAGCATGGGTGGCTGTTTTTTTGTGAATCTACTTACAACAGTTAATCACTGTTTCCAGCTTGCTACTCTTCTTGATGCTGCTGCTCCACTGCAGAGCTAATACAACACTGAATACTCCAAATCTGTCTCAGAAAAAAGTCTGTGGTCTCATTTTGACAAGGAAATTGCCACTAAAGAACACTGATCTGTTCTTCCAAGCTAGATGTAACAGCAAAGGTATTGTTCTGATGAATTTAAGTTAGCACAGGTGTATATTAGCCCTAAGATAATGGGCCATCTTGTCTGCTCCTTGCACTGGTATCAGTACTCATTCATTAATGTAAAATAGAAACTTTTCTGGCAGAACCTCGGTTTGGCCTAGGCACTTTTTGGTGCAATTTGTAAACATATATTGAATGTAGAAGATAAAGTGAATATTTGTTCCCATTAAAATTGGAAACTGAATTTTATGTATACAAATCTCATACATGTAGCAGCTCCATTTCCAAACTATGCTGTATTTAAAGCACTCTGTCATGGAAATTTTAACAGAAGTGTGCAAGTCAGACTATCCTGAGCATTATTTCCAATTCTTTTTGTTCCAAAGTTGAGTTTCTGTTTGTCAAATTTGGAAGGGAAAATATGCTGAGGGATCTTACTCACAGGAGTCCATTATTGTCTATGAAATGATTTGCAAAATGTTAAGCTGTGTGGCCAGAAAAATTAAATACAGGGTTTTGTTAAGCAGAACAGGAACATTTAGATTAAGACCTAAATAAATGTGAAAATTAGTTCATTAGGTGTTTAAAAAGCAGTGCCATTAGCCTAATTACAGTAGGTGTGGTACATACAGCAACAGTCCGTGTACAGAGCCATGGTGTGTGTGCCACTGCTGAGTGCTGTAACAGCCCAAGTCACCAGCTTACTGGAGCTTGGCATGATTTAATAAAGAATGAAGTGTTAGTTCTCAGAAATCACACTGGGGCCTTTAGTTAGTGGGTAATTACAAGCAGAGGTACAGAATATTAAAAGCTGTGCTTATTTAAGCAATGTACTGCTTAACATTGCATAAACACAGCATAAACAAAGACTTGCATAAAGCTGACTGCTGCAAAGTAGTTCTGTATAGCTTCTGTATGAGGTATAACTGGTCATTGGTTCCTTGTGGGCAGATTTGTTGGTTGTCCACAACTACAGAGAAAAACAGCCCTAGTATTTTAAAGGTACTAGTTGCATCAGAATTATGAACATCAGGACCTGTGTTATGTGAGGAATTTCACATTTAGCTTTTTTTACAGTGCTGATAAAGAACCTGTTGAAGGTTCATAATTAGGACTAAACTTGGTAAGTCTTTTTAATGTTATATTCTGCAGGGATTTTATGTGTGAGCCATTAAAGAGCTGCTGGTACAGTTAGAACAAGATACTGTTAACATTTGTCTCTTACTCTGTTGCATCCCCCCCTCATTCTTTTTCCACTTCAGGCCTCTTTATTTTCACACTTTGAGGTAATTGTAATATTTCTTTTCTATTTTTACTAGTACATGGTAGGAGTATAATACTTGGGCTAATATAAGGTGGAACTCATTATTTGTTTGAGGGAGACAAATTCTAACTATAACAACACCGCTTATAGAGTCCCTTGGGTGTTATTTTCCTTCAGAATTCCTGGAAATTGTTTACATTGGATTTTGTGTTGCATAAAGTTGGAGGGAAAATAAGCCTTAAATCTGTCATAAGCCTGAAAATACTAGTACCTTGTGGTCAGGTTGCAAGGTGCTTGTTTGGAAGTCTCTTGTTCTGAAAGACAAAAACCCAGAAGGAATGTTATGAACCTGGAAGTGCTTCATTGCTGTGCAGTTTAGCCATGTGCACCTTGGTTGAAGCATCTGTATGCAGCTCCTATGTGTAAACAAAATAGGACATCTGCAGCTTCAAAAGAGAAATAGTGTGTTTTGCAGAGTCATTGATTAAAAGCATCTCTCAAATATTTTCTAGTGGCCAGTGTACTTGGGATGTGCTATAGTTGGGTACAGTCAAACTGGAAAGAAAATAACTTCAACAATACACACCACAAAAATGCTGAAATATGGACAAATTCAGATGTGTGTCAAAGGTCAAGAACATGTATCTTGACCTTTGAAAATAGATGCATTCTTTCTTAGTAACGTAAGGCATTCCACTTCCAAATAGTGGCTCCTGAATGTGGAGTATGGTACCACAAAACTAGAAGCCTGTTCTCACCCTCTCTGAGCTTCCCTTGGTTTATTTCTCTTTCTAGGCCATTGATGTCAGAAATAAACTTTTGGCATTTTTGAATTATGTTTTTGATATGTGTATAGCCTTCTCCATGTAATTTGCCCCAGCATTCTGCTCTGCTGAGTGAGGAGAATCAAAGTGTACAATCTCTTATCATTCCCTACTCAGTAGGTGGTGTGTCAAAGGGAGGGGACATCATAGGTTCTGTTGAAATTTTGGCAATTCACTACTGAGAAGCTCTCAAGATTTCCTCATGTTTTCTATTCCCCCCAAGTTTGATAAAAAAAGAAGTTAGGAATCTGTCCTTTGGGAAGAAAAGCTTCTTTGCATAAGGCAAGGTCTACAATGGTTTATCTTTTGTTGCCAATAACTTTCTCATTTGCACATCAGTAAATGAAAAGCAGTCCAATCTAAAGAATCGTTTTGTTCCTGTAACTCAGAGTTGTGCAGATTTTCATAGTCCTAAAAGTAAACAAACAAACAAATAAATAAATGTAGGGGTCTCAGTACAAGGTGTTTCAGCTGAGAAAAGGGTTCATTTCTTTGTGTAGGAATTCTTGCACCCTGCTTGGTACAGGCTGTGATCCTAGGCTGTAGGCACCACTGTAATACAGATAAGGCTTTGGAATAGCAGCCTGAACACAAGCCTAGCAACAGTGCAAGCATATCACATTATTGTGTTTTAATAACAAAGATATTGTGGTGCTTATTGTGTTATCCAGTAAAATCCAATAATGACTGAAAGTGGCAGGTTAACCTCTCTATATCCAGCAGCTGTTTGCAAAGAACTAATCTGATCACCTTTCTATTTAGCTTTCTATCCCAACTTTTTTGTTGTTCTTTTTACATTATTGAGTCTGTCTTCATGAAATGAAACTGTCTTTATGGAATGTCTGATTTATGATTTGGTCCCAGTGCAGGATTCCATCTCATTTTTAAATAGATTCTGAAGAACAATCAATGCAATCAGTGTTGAAAAACTTGTTTTGCTGTCATCATACAGCATAGATTGATGTCATGGAGAAGCATCCATATGATCTTGCCAAAGTGGTTTCAAATGCTTGCTCTGTGTGTGTGTTCTCATACAATAGTACTGGCAGCTGAGAGTGGAGCTTGTCAGAGGAGTAACAATAAGCTATGGACAAACACATGTCTGAGTTGTCTGGCAGCCTACAGAAGGTACTGTGGGTTTGGGAGCCCTGCCTTTTTCCTAGTATGCAGTGCTGCTGTTCTCTTTGTTTTCCTGATTTTCATGGGAAGAAGCTAAGCTGGACTCCCTCCACACACTTCACTTGTTGATAACAATATTGTTTGAATTAGACTTCAACGTCAGGATTTCCTTCGCTCATTATCAACCACAAGACAAACACTGTGATGACTTTTTCCTAAGAATTAATCACGGTGTGCCTTTGTATCTGTACCTTCTGTAACTTGTTTCTCATACTGTGTTCTCGGTGACAGTTTGTTTTGCTTCTTTGAAAGCAATTCTGCCAGTTGGTTTTGTCCAGATGATATTTTAAAAAGGCTTCTCTTTGAAATGAAGTATAGAAAGTTGATTGGTTTGATTTAACATTAAAGAATGAATGTAATGGGTTTATAAAGAGTATTCTGGTCAAAGTCTAGTTCACAGCCTTAGCAAAAGAAGATTAGGAACAGAGGTGGTTTCATTTAAGCTTCTATTATTGAATTTTATCATTCATTTTATTATATTTTGCATGTTTAATGCAGTTAGTTGAAATCTTAATTTCCTATCTGTTTCTTTTCATAGATGGGCTTTAAAGACAACTTTGTTTTTAAAAAACCTATTCTGGTTATTAATTTCCTCTCTGTTTCAAGTAGGTTTAAATAAAATAAAGACTTCATTTAAAGCCACTAGCCCGATTTTCTTGTAAAGAGATTCTTCTTTTCCTCCTCAGTTACTGGAGTGTGGTGGGAACATCTTTGATGCAATCTCTATCGCGGTGAAGGCAGCTCTCTTCAATACAAGGTAAAGCACAGGTCTCATTTCATGTGAGTGGAAGTGGAAGAGAAGTACTCTTTGTGAGCCAAGCATTTTTAATGCTTAATTATTTAAATAAGATTACAAGGCAGTCCATTTGCATGCAAGTAATATGAATTAATTAAAATGAATATAATTAATGTTATTTTAGTTCAGTTTCTAATAAGTGTCACATTGTGTTGTGATTGTGTGCGCTGTCAGTTTCACAATATAACTTTAGTTCTTTAGCCAGATCCATAAAAAATTGTCTTGATCATGTGATTTTGTTGCAAGTAGTTGGAGGCCTTTGTGTTGATGCCTTGTGGGTTTGAAATAAGAAGGTGTTTAGTGATATGTGATGCTCTTGATTAAGAAGCCCTCTGTCAATGTGACTGCTAATTTATGACTAGCTCTGATTTTCCACTTCTGATTTCATTCTCACCGTTAGTCTAGAGTTCTTGTTAAAACTAAGAGGAAAATAATGATAGTGAGAGGTTGTGGGGAGGGGGAAACGATGTGTCTTTAAAACATCTTTGCCCCATGCATTTTATTTCAAAGACTGGAAAACCAAAATCTAGTAGAATAAATTATGCAAATCTGTGTGTGTTTTTAATGGTAAATTTCACTAGTATTTTTTTCTATTGTCTTTATCTTCTTTATCTGTAGGTAAAAGGAAGTACAGAGTTTTGTAGCACTCTTGAGGAAAAAAAAAACTATGGATGGTTTTCCTGAAAAACCTACGTGGCAAAAATAGCTGGAAGGGACGCAAAGCTTAGTTCCTTAGAAGCGTAAATGTTTCAAAAGCGGATCTCAAATTGTTCTCCAGCATTAAATTAAAGATCTGCTAAAGTCACTAGTGTAGTTCTGGTTTATTTATCAGGGAATCAATGACAGTACTAGGTCTGGAAAAATATGTGCAAAAAGAAGGGGAAGCTGCTTTTGAAGACAGGCAGTATATCAGGGTATAAAGACTTTTAAAGGAGATAAGAGAAGACTCCATCTGAGACTAGAAGTTTTATATGTTGTTGAGAAATTTCCCATGTTAATCAAATTCTCAACAGTAAATTTTAACAGTAGATTGTTTTTATAATATTAAGAAATACTGTCACAAATGTAATGGCTCACAAAGGAGTTGGCAGTAAACTAAAGGGAAGAAATGCCTGTGTTTCTGCCAGGATGTGAAAGTCTTATAGCTAAAACTGTTACTACCGTGTGAGTTGCTTTGCAGATCCAAGGCACATACTTTATTTTAAGATAACTAGGCCTTTTTTCTTATTTTAACCAGAATAAAGAGAAAAGATCATATAAAAAGTATTGAATTAAATAAGCAAATAAAAGAAAATCTGTTGCTTGGGAAACATGCAGGGTGTAATTATTTTAATGATTCTGCTTTATTTTTATTCTGACAACTTGTGTCCTTTATATGATCTTTAATCTGTGGAAAACATCCAGAGCCTTGTTGAAGTCAGGTATTGTATCAAAATGTGGTACAGCATGACATAATGGAGAGCCTGTTGATTGTTTTACCTGTGAAAACCCTGTCTTACTGATTAGAGCAGGGACTGCTGGCACATCTAATCTCATACCATATCAGAAAGAGGTGAAATTCAAAGTGAAAACCTGTTGTCCTCATTGCTATTCCTCTCACTTCCTCTTGGTAGCTACTAGGTTGTTTAAGAGTAGCTGCCCATTCTCCATAAAATATTACTGTCAAAACAAGACAAGATATCAGTTTGAAGATTGCTTCAGATTAAATGTTCTGAACTTTGCCTGACGTGTGTCCCTCTTTGAGTCTTACTTGCTTTTCATACTTTGTTTACAACCAGGTTTTTGTTAGAAGTGTTTCCAGGTCTTTGCCAGCCTTGGAACAAACAGCAGAGAGCTCAAGCTGCTGTTTTTCTTTGAAGCTACAAAATTTTAGATATTCAGATAGGCATTTGAAAACTTCAGCTTCATCTTTAAAATCTTGCTCTAAGCATTTCTATAATAGCTATGGAGACATTTTTCTTTAAAGCTGAATAAATCCAAAATCGTGACTTTAAGGAATTTTGCGCAAGACTTACGGGATTTAAATCCTTTGAATGCCTGACCTGACTCATTATATCCCCTTCAGGCATGGAACAATGACAATATGACTGTTTTAGAGAGAACATCTACTCCTTGCAGTTTTGTATTGTTCATCATGTTCTAAAAGCTATATCAAGATCATGTGCAATAGATAGCAGCTATCAAACTTTCTTCTACCCCTGTCTCCAAGGTGTTTAAGGATGGATTTATTTATAATGGAAGTAGATATTGCAAAATACACAGTTAATTACTGTGTCAGGACATCAAACTCGGTCCTGTGGAATGTGCCTCCTTGCCACTAGACAAGTTACAAAACTACAGAATTTATAACACAATAGCCTTGCAGATATTGAGGTTTTTTGCTGCACAGCGTGGTAGAGGCAGAACTGATGCCTGCTGCAAGGGTGGAACTGATTTTGCAGTTGTGAAATCTGGGTCTGCAGCACACAGAAAAGAGCATTGTTTGTTACTTGACTGAGTCTTGCTGTACAGATTTCTGCCCTGATTAGTTGCAGGAATCAAATAGAAAAATGGAAGTCGCAGAGTAAACACATACAGCTAATTCTTAAGATAAATATTCACAAGCTGGGAGAGGAAATCTCCAATGTTCTGGGAATACTTTGTGCTGCATTCACTTTTCCTAGTTTTTGTGTCCATATATCCCCTTTTGATGCAACTATGATTCTCGTGTCTGATCTTTTTGCCTTTGCAATAGTTCTAATTTACATCTCTTTCTTCTGTGCTTGGCCAAAAACGCTCCTTGCAGGCATTTTTCAGGTGTTAATTCTGGCAACTTTTTCTTGCAGACCAAACACTGCTCTGGTTTCATGTCTATTTTAGGATGGAGTTAAAAATTGCTTAATCTCACAGATTTTCTTGAAATCTTGCTTTGTTTTTGAAACACTGCTTTGGCACATACACTTCTTGACCAGGCTGTTGTCCAGTATTGTCCATTGTCCTACATAGCTTGAGGGTCAGTCATGTTGCGACTTTATTCCATCAATTTTCGATGGAATATTTTAAACTTGAAAATAGGTTTTGATGCATTTCTAATGAGTTGGAAAGCATTTGGAGTTTTGATCCAGGAAAAAGTACACTTTGCAATTGTTCTGCTTACTCAAAGGCTTCGTTGTGTCTTAGCTCAGGCCAGTGTGCTTGTAGGGAATTTGTTGTCACTGGAGCAAGGTTAGCTGCTGTGAAGTACTTGCCACTAGGACTTTTACCCATAAAAAACTAAAATACTCATCCAGGGAACAGTAAAAAAATCACTTTGTGTTGGTGGGGGAAATGTTCATTAAATCAGTCTCTATGTCCTCCTCTTCCAAATAAGAAATTTGTTACAGATGGCATAAAAGAATGTAACCTCCAGAGTGTAGTTATAAAACACAATGCTACTGTAAAAGTACTAATATAAAACCAGATTGTGGTCACTGAAGTTAGCTGTCTAGGGAAGTCTTGAAATATTTTGTTTTCATGTGCAATTGTGTGTAAAAAAAGCATAGCATGGTTGAGCTTTGTATGGGTTTTACTGGCCAGTAATGCAAAGTCTCTCAGTTAGTACTCCTAATGGGCACCTGGATAAATGAGGGTATATAAGATGCTGATGTTCTTGGCAGCTTGAGATGCCATCTTCTACTAAATTGTTTTAAGTTACTTTATTAATTATACTGAAAAGACTGCCTTATATAATCCCATAAAATTCCCATTAAGTGGCTATCACAAATGCAATATATGTACCACTGATAAGGAGCCTGTCTGGCTCACTGATTCGTGAGAGAGCTTGTCGTTCACAACTGAGAAGAAAGCATTTCTTGGATTTCTGTCTGGGTTTTTACCCCTGATCTGTCCTTATATTTTATATATCCCTTGTATATCTGTCCTTAGAACAGTAGAGTCTTCTGGCATCTTAAGGAATGAGAATATCCTGGCAATCTTCCCATCTTGCTAAAGAGAAAGGATTTTACTAATGTTGTCTTTCTTTTTAGTCCCACTATCCTTAGTGTTGCTCTTTCCTGAATGACTTTACTACTTGTATTTGCTACCGATGTCACAGCTTTGCCAAGCAATGCAATTGATGTAATTCTATCAACTTTACTGTTATCTGCAGGGCGGGAACCACAATACAAAAGGATTCAGTCTTGGTAATTTCTGTCCTATACATCCATGTAAGATGTACAAAGAATTGTTCAGAACTGATTTGTGCAAATTCTGAAAGAATCTCCCCCCATATAATAGTGTAAAAACCAACTCAAATCTAATGGCTTGAAGGATGCAAAAATGATGATCTTATCCTAAATATCTTCGCACTTAAAATGTTTTTCTCCTAATCTTGGGGAGTGAGTTGTTAATACTTCGATCACATTCTGGACTTTTTTCTAAACATTTTGCCTCATTTAGAAGAAAAGGCATGTCTTGGAGCTGTGACAGTATAACAGCCCTGTTTGTTATCTGTTCTGGAAATTATTTTGCACATTTTGTTTCCACAGAATACCCAAAGTGCGTGTTCTGGAGGACGAAGAAGGCACCAAAGAGATTGAGCTGTCTGATGACCCTTATGATTGTATTCGACTTAATGTAGATGAGGTGCCCTGTATTGTCACACTAAGCAAAGTAAGCCTGACCAATTTCTGACCCTCTACCTAGAAACTCCAGTTTCTATTAATTACACCTGCTGTTTTTTCTTTCCCTAGAGATAATATACATGTTACAGAATTGGTCAGTGTCCACTTTGTAGACACTTGTTTGGTTTTGGCCTCCTAATTAAAGAGAACTTTTACTGAATAAGGAGGTTTTATGGCATCTCTGACTTGGAGTTTCTACTTGATGCATTCTTAAAATGCATCTTCTTGCATGCAGAAGAGTTGTTTATTGTTTTTTATCTACTCCTTGCTTAACACCCAGAGTAGCAGATACTTCAGTAGATTAGAACAAGGGACTGTTATTGTGAGTTGCAGAGTTTGTGTGATCTGCCTGGAGTTACATGACGAGTATTTGTTGCTTGAGTCAGAACTCCAATTCCATGGGTGCAATACTGTCCCTTTCCTTTCAAACAGGTTTTCCATGTATAGCACACAGCTAACATAGTTGATTTTATGGATGCTGCATTTTCCATTGCAAGTATTAGTTGTTTACTTAGTTACCTGAAAGTTTGTTTGGCATTTCTTTTAAGCAAGTTGCATAAATAGCAGAAAGGCCCTCGCTGAAGTGAGGGCTTACCTGAGTCTCAGGATGTGTAATTTTCACCCTGAGGAGAGCAAAGTCCATGCTTAGAGTTGGGGGGGAAGGGGAGTATAGAGTTTCATATAGATGAAAGGATGGTGGAGAAGAAAACAGTATGCAATAGTGACCTGTTTATCTCACCTCTGTTGTGTTTGTACACACAATTTGGGGTCAGAGGCTGTTTCAATACTGTGCTATCAAGTCAGTCTCAGACCACTTCCAAAGGCCACAGGATATTAGGATGGGAGACTGTAGATAACTAAAAAAACTACCACTCACAGTTTAACTTCTTAATGGAAGAGCTTTGAAAACTGCAGACTAATACATCATTTTGTCACTAACTTGAAGATTGGATACAGGCATGTGGTGGATGCTACCCTTCAGGAAGAAGCCTGTTCTTTGGCAAGCCTGCTTATTTCTGTGACCAGTAAAGGTACCCTCACTTCTATGAAGAAAGTGGGGAAGGGTAGCCTGGATCCTGAGAGTATTTTTGAAATGATGGAGGTAAGGAGTTTTTGAGCAATTGACTGTCTTGTATGATACTGGATGAGCTGAACTTGGGTGTGTGGAAAGCTGCAGTAAGGACTTCTATAGCAGAGATCTTGGCGCTTTGAGTAGGTGCACAGTAGACTTTATGAAGGTCACAGTTTCCTGGAAACAAATTCTAATGTGAATGGACATTATCTAAAACTTTTAAATGCCTGAAATGTATGGTACTCACATTTGTTTCAAGCAAGTACTTCACAGGTGTAAGGCAGTAAAGCTTAAGCCAATAAACTTCGGGAGTATTTTTAAAGAACAAGTTCTCTCTTTTATAGTTTCTCTTAAAAACTGAAAGAGCAAAACTTTTAACTTGGTGAAGTCCCTATAAAAGTAGCACTGATGTTTTGAATTGCTAGTGCGTGGTTTCTCTCCTAGCACAACTCATTTGTTTTATTATAAGCTTACTGTTCTCATTTTACTGTTGTTTTTCTTTGCTTCTTTATTGAGTTTCTGATCTTCTCCTGCTTCATAAAAATACTGATATCTGACTCTTGACCACATCCATGTAAGAATTCCATTTTAAATCTTTCTTCAGGCACTTCTTAAATCTGTTCTCCAGTGTAAATTCTCATGCCTGAGTTTGGCCTTGAGCATGAGACAGAAATCGGTTCTGACCTTGGAAGTCAGAATGAAAATTAGATACTTCAAGCTGACTCGGTTTCCTGGAGATACAGGACTAATTTCAGCATGGCTGTAGTGAGGAATGCAGAGTTGGAGCCAAGTCTGACAACAGTTGGCCTCAAGTGGGAATTACATGCTGAGTATATATGGCATTTGAATGCACCATGAGGTCATTAGGGAGTGCTAATCTTGGTGGTACCAGTGGAGTTTTTATGTGTGTTCAGAGATGTCACTTTCCCCCTTACCTGGGCAGGGGGCTGTTGTCTCTAACCTGGCATCCTAAAGAAACCTAACTTCTGTGGCCATCTGATGTGTCTTCCTTGATGGATTTTGTGTCTGATGCTAACTAAATGTCATAGAAAACTTCATGTTTTGGGTGTAGGGCTGTTAGAGAGATTGGTGCTTAAGTCAGATACAGGTTCATGGAGAAGCTGGCCTCTCTGCAAAGTCCCTGCACCCAGCTTTGATCAGATCTTCTGTTTTGATCACCAGTTTCACTCTAGGTTGAGCCCTAAATGCGCAATTAACTTCTGCAGTTTCTTTGTATCCCCTATCCCCAGAGGCTGTGCCTGGGGTTATGTAATGCTCTTCTAAATACTGTTCAGAGATGCACAGGGAAGGTCACTGCAGGACATCTTCAACCATCCTGTTCTGTGAAGGATATTAGTGAACTTGTCCCTACTTGTTGGTGCAACGAGTTAAAAGCTTAAGTTGATTGTGCCATCTCTCACTTGCTTTAGAAGAAGTCTTTCCTCCTGGATGTTGAACAGTTTGAAGGAGTGAGAGATAAAACACATCAAAAAAACCCCAAGATGTTTTCTGGAAAGTCAAAGTTTATCTGTTTGGCTCTGCCTTAAACTCAACAGCCTGATTAGGATACCAAGAAAAGCAAAAAGGCCTGAGAATGTCCAGTGGAGGAGCTGCATTAACCCCTTGTTTGACACCTCCATTCCCTAATGATTTGGCTGCAGATCAGAGAATGTTCTGCTTTCCCTGCCTTGTAGAGAGCAGATATTCTAGAGCATATCTCCTAGGAAGGGAGTTTCGTGGGAAAGTTTTGGGAAGCTGCCAGCATTAGGCCTTTATTTTCCTGAGTTTATGAGATCAGGATTAGGAAAGCAACAGTCTTTTGTCAATACCCAAGCTCTGCACAGTTCCCATTCACTTTGACGTGGTGTGAGTGACGTTGTCCTACATTTGAGGAGCAGAATGCAGAAAGTGTATCACTCCTTGGCACTCAGGACTGCTGCAGTGATCTTTGTCCCAGTGCAGAGCTGTAACAGTTCTTGTCTGTGCCCCCCTTAATTTAGCATGACTCATAATGTCTGGGATTGACGGCTGCCCTGCTGCATCAAAGCTCTGCACAAACCTCATTTGATACCATGGGCCATATTCTATCATCTGGTTCTTCAATTAGAAATTTACAGTAATTGTGTCCAACAGGTGAGAGAGCTTTGGTTCAGCTGTATGGCAGGCCCAGGCTTCATTGCATAGACCAGGAGCTAATAAACTCAGTTTCATATAATCTGCTTTGGCTCTTTAGAGATGGGTGGGCTCTCTTCATCTCTGTATGGAGTCCATATTTCAGATCATTTAGAGAAACCCTGGGAAAGCTTTAATGGGCACCACTGCCTTAAGATCTTTATTTCAGCATTGCCCAATGCTTCCCCTTACCCTGTAGCTTCCACAGTACAACTGTGCATGTGGAAAGAGTAGAGGCTGATATCAGAGCTAATCCTGGTGGTTTTCCACAGCTGGAGTATATTTCTGTAAAGAAGACTTTGTGTTAACCCCTTTAAGGTCCTTGAACAGTACAGAACTGCACATCATAGGAAGTATCTGCCCATAGACTGATGTGGTGATGCAGCCAATGTAGGTTCTGACCATAGAACACAGTGTTGAGCTTCTCTAAATTCACTCTGCTGATTCTGAGCACCTTCAGAAGAGTTTACTGAACTTTCTATTAGTAGGCTGCTTTGCTGGTCAGGTATCTCTTGTCCTCTGGGAGCTAGAATATTGCTTCATACTGTGTGTGCTGGCTAATTTAAATGTGTGTTTGTGCCTGATGTGAATTTAATTTGTATTCCTGAGTGATCCAGCAGTGCACAGATCTGGTATTAATGATCATGGAATGCTTCTCTGATGAATGAGAGCACTGCATTTATGTGTACATTTTTCCAAAACTTAATCAAATTATAATGAAACTTCCACCACCATTATTTTTCTTAATTAAAAGCATATTTTTATGGTACCAGCTGGTGTATATGAATCATCAAAGGGAAAATATTTGTCAAGGGGAAGTGTTCTGTAAGAGTTGCCTTCCTGTTAATAAGCATATGTCTCAGATTTGTTTTGCTTTCTTTGCATTGCAGACGGGACAAAGAGTAGGCAAGTCATTGCACATAGCCCTTCAGAAGATTTTGGATGAAGAAGAGAGTTTGGGGACCTCACGGCCAAAAGTTGGATTTTTAGGATGACTTTTTATTAAACGTTCTAAATTGTTTCTAATGGATTGTGCAATCTTCTGTGTCTGTATATGAAGAAAAGGTTATTTTTTTGTTCAGTACAGTTCTCCTATTGGTTAAGGGGCTTTTAAAATGTTACTAAGCATAAAGAAAGCTGCAGTTAAGTGCAGATAAGCAAATTAGACATGTTTTCTCTAGGGGTAAGTGTTGGCACCACAGAAGCACACCAGCAGCAATTGATTCAGTTGCCTGGGAAGTGCTTGAGTCTGTTTTCAGAGTGACTGGTGCACTTCTGTTAGCACGTCTTACACTTCTGTGGACCAGATTCCATGTTCTGGAATGTACATGGGGCTGTCTTTGGTGCAACACAAATGAGAACAGCACTAGGTGGAAGTCTTCCTTCAAATTACCTTACTATTCTTTGAATAAAATGTGGTTAGATTTTACTATAAGTAAAACATGATCCCAAGTTTCCACTTCATATTTTAAACCAAGATTTCTTTGCTTACTAGAGCTCTCCCTGTCCCTTTTGCCAAGAGGTACAATAGCAGTCGAGCCACAACTTCTCACAGTGGCTAAGGAGAAGGGGCATGGTTAAGGTAGAAGGGAAAATCAGTTAATTTTTAAGAGTTAGACATTTCAGCTGGAAAAGCATAGTGTCTGTCAGTAATGATCCTTCACAGGGAAAGACAAGATGGCAGATAAGGCATTCTAACAAGTTGTATCACCAGGTGTTGAAAGAAGTGTATTCCCTCCCTACATCAATTGGTTGGCACAGCAAAGAGTAAGAACTGTGTATTTGCCAGGATAGAAAGAGACAACAGATGGAAGTAATCAAAGGAAGAAGTTGATTTTTAAGGAGTTGATACTTCAAAGACGTGTGTTAGAAGGATCATTTTGAACAAACATTATGGCAGAAGTTGCTACAATAATCCAGGAGCAAAATTTTCTGAATTTCCTGTTTTGATTGCATAATACCAAATTAAGAACATTCTCCTGACTGTAACATGTTTAGTGGGGAAAAGGGGAAGGCTTTTGCTGAAGGAGAGCTGTAGATACAGGACAGAATGTATTACTAATAATCATGATCATGTTAAAATTCATGGAGTACTTAAGGTCCCCAAATCTCTTCAGCCCTTTTCCTAGAGCTCTCTCACATAATTGTTAAAGGTAACTGCAGTACTACTGTGTATTGTACAGATATGTGTAGCCACTGCTACAGCAAGCAGGCAGGTTAAAAAGAAAAAATTGTCGCACAAAACTTGCCCAAGGTGTGTATTTTGAAGAGTTGGTGTTTTTTCAATACCTTAAGTAATGGATTAGGTAGGTGCCGTATAGTAATAGAGCCAAGAAGTGACAATGAGTATACATTGCATTTTAATCACTTCAGTAGAGTTATTCTGTGTGAGGCAAACACTAACCTGCCATCAGCTTTATGGTAGCTGTGATCCATTTCTTGCCATGCAAAGCTACTTGTAAAAACATAAAAAGAAAACTGAAGGGAGAAAAAAAAACATTTAAAACACCTTAGACTTCTCACAGGCAGTTTTTGTTTGATCATGTGCAGTTTAATGTTTCAGAAAATGGTTAATCTAAATGAGATTGCAAGTCCTCAGCCATTCTCTGAATAGCTGTTGCCTGTTTTATTACAGATTTGTGGTTGGACACCAAAAGGCTGCCCCAAGTTACACTCAGGATGAGTTTTGTAACATGGTATTAATAGTGTGTTTCTACATAGCCTTCCA
>JAOXXN010000395.1:44577720-44597961 GCA_026770055.1 Myrmophylax atrothorax
CCTTCCAGCTGAAGGATCTCCAAGCATTTTGCAAGTTACATCATCTAAGATGCTTTTTATCCCCTCTCCAGATCCTTTTAATTTTAAATTAAATTTTATGAGAAACATTACTGTGTTTCAAGCATGTTAACTGACCCCTCTGTGGAGGTAAATCTATGTGCATTCCCTCTTCACTTCTTAATAAGGACAGCGAATATTTAACCCTCTGAGGTCCAGGATACCCATGTGCTCAAGATACCTAGAAAGCAAACTCTTGGTACCTGATCCGGGTTTGATGCCAGCCCAAGGGAATCTGTGGAACAGCTGTGTATACAAAAATGGCTATCTTGGTCACAAAATATTTGGTGCCAAGCGCTTCCTCAGAGCAACACAGTCAATTAACATGGTGAAAACATCTACAGTGCCTCCCTTAAGCATGCATGTGCTCCCCCAGGTCTTCGGTAGCTGGGTAGGCAGGACAGAATGAATTTGGGCTCTTGAGGGATCCTGTTCCTTCTGTACTCACTGCTTCCCATCTGTTGGCATGGAAAAGCAGTGGGGTGGAGTGTGACCCCCGTGCAGACTGGGTCTGCTTCAACTCTTGAGATACAAATAATGAGCCCAGCCAAAAGTATTCCAGAGCTGCTAGTTGGTCTCAGCTGCCCCTGGAGGTTTGCTGCTACCAGCTCATGTCCCAGATAAACAAAGCTCTGACAGGGGTAAAAGGTCTTACAGCTCTCCCAGTTAATATCATATCTGCCCAGAAATCTTTGAGACTGTGGTTCTCAGGCATGCTAAGGGCTATGCTGCCCATTTCTATTTTCTTAGCTCCCTTTAACCCCTCCCTTTTATTCCAAACAAAAATAGCAGATTTTTAATAGAGACTTCAACTGAGAATGGTCCTGTTCCCATCTGGGCTGGTGGAAAGTTCCATGTGTTGCTGTGCAGATACTGCCACGTTTTCATTGACTCGAGTCCAGTAGAACTAAGAGGAAACATCTGTGGAAAGGGATAGCTCTCTGTTTGTCCTAGAAATTAATTGCTTCTGCTGGGAGTGTCGAGAGGCTGAAAGCTGTGTGCTAGGGATGGGGAGTGTAGCAGATCCTGCTAGGCTTCTACTCATGTTGCCTTGAAAGCACACACTTCAAACTTACCTGTTTCACAGGGGCAGTGCCCTTGGAGCTGGAGAAGGCAAGGCTGTAGGTCAGTGGGCCTGGCAGATTTACCAAGCCCAGGAATCCTGTCAGCCAGCATTTTGCAGCTACAGTTCAACATTGCAGTTGTGTAGTTTGGGGAGGAGAGGGGAGCTTCTTCTGCCCTGTGGGCAGAGGTAGAGGCAATGGGGAGGAGCGGGGCTATGCCACCTGCAGTCAGGCTTTATATGAAAGCTTGTTTCAGCACAGCCTGTTGTCAAGACAGGTTGGTATGAACCAGAGTTTGCTTACAGCTCCTGTGAGACTGCAGTGTGAAAGTCTTCAAGGGATTTAGCACCCTGATTTGACATTTGTCGTGCATATTCTTTGTAAATAGGAGTTAACTGAGATTTACCCACTTCTGCTAGGACTGCCTTCAGCTTTTCTTCTGAACTGCAGCAGATGCCACTGCCCTCCTCAGCAGCAGGATGTTCTCCAGCCCTGCTGTGGCCCTGCTTTACTTGCCTGTGGTAGGCAGCCACTGAGACTCAGAGAGTGGAAGAAGCAAAGCTATGACTGATAAGACCTGAGTGCTCCAGACCTTACCCCAGAGCCTCCTTTCCTCTAACACACTTGAGCAAAGTGCAAGAGCAGGTCTGTGAATGGTACTGAATCTCTTCAGCCCTCAGCCTCTGTGTTATTTCTCCCTGCTCCCCAATCCTTTGTCTCCTAGTGTACTCCTGCCTGATTGCACTCCCTGTCCATGTGAGGCAGCTTTTCCTCCTAAGGCAAAATGTGGCTGCTTCTGTTACCTGTGCCTCACAGAGGCTTCTTTTCCTTTGCTGACGTCCCAGACTCCCAGTGATAGTGCTCAGGCACAGCAGGACGCTTTGGTATGTCTCCCCACAGAGAAACTGCAGTGCCTTAGTTTTATTTTGGATAAGCTGCGTTTCCAGCTATCTAGTAACAACAACATTTTTGCTGTTCCTGCAAAACAACATTAGAATCTCAAACATGCTGTTAATGACTCCCTGCTGATGCTTTCAACCTCAATTTCATCAACTGGAACACTTTTTAGTAAGTTGTGGCTATCTTACAAGCTCTGTGAACATCTCTGTTGCTATCCTGTTCTCAAGATTTGGGTTACAACAGCAGCACGGGCACACGTGAGTTTTCATGTCACCCCATTTGTTGATGAGATTTGATTGCCCTCATTTAGACTGAGATCATCATAGTTGCAGCAACCCCTTATCTTGTACCCTTGGAGGAATAAGAGGAAATGAAATCTCAGCCCCTTTCTGATGTGCAGAGGCCCTTCTCCACTTGGCTGGCAGGGCAGAGACCACAGCCAAGCCAGTGCTCAGGCATTGGAGGTACTTGGGGCCACCAGCCTGCAGGCCTTCCCTTCCAGAGGAGCTCTCACAGCACACATTGTCGCTGTGTTTTGGTAAATGGTAACTTTTGGTATTTCCACTGTTGGAAACATATGGATTGTAAAGTCATTATTTAAGTCCTACCTCTCTTCTTTCCTCCCCGGATGGAGACCAACTTTAATCTGATGAGGCTTTTCAAGGGCATGGATTGCTCTCTTCCTGCTGTCTGATCATGCAGATTTTCTCTAAATTAAAAAATTAAGGAAATCATGCAGCTGGTGTTGAAGGTTTTTTACAATTCCTAATTCAGCACCCACAGTGATATGAAAGCAAACCACTTGCTCTAAGGTGGGAACAATGTGCAGTAGGAGCATAAGCTGGCAGAACCACTGTCTGCTTGCCAATCCTAAATACTGACTTTAGGTTCCATGGTGCTTGAACTGATGCTGTGGTGGGCAGTTTCATGCAGCCCGCTCAGCAAACCTGCACAATTACAAATTCTTCCAGAGTTTTGATCTTAGATTTAGACACTGGACTGCAGTTTTCCTTTGGCTGTTTGGGATGTGGATGACGGGCAGAAACACAAAGCAGTAAAGACACCCGGATTTACCACTCACCCCCAGGAGCTGCTTACTCCAAACAGAAGGGAGCGTGAGACCTTTGGTGCAGCTCCCTTGGAAACAGGAGAGTTTTGAACAGCTAATACTACTTGAGTTCAAGTTCTCCATATTTGCATTTGGTTTAAGGCCCAAAGATCTACTGAAGCACAGATCCTTCTGTCCTGTGACTCTTGGTGAATGTGGAGGAGAAATGTGAGCTGTGCTTGCCATGGGATGTGAGGGGAAGGTTTCCTCCTTAGGCTCAGAGCCAGTTTCTTAAAGTTGACGCTGGGGATAACATTTTGGCAAAGTGCTGACTCCTTGGTTTTCCTCATCATTGTCCTTATGAAAACCACCCTTTCCTGAAATAATATTGCATTTATTCTCCATTTTTATTCTCAGAAACAATAATCCATAGATTTGGCTCTTTCCATTTTAACCTGTTCCGATGTTTGTGCTGGTGGAAATCAGGAGTGACGCCAGCACGAGTTCAGACAGCGGCTAATTAATATCAGAGATTTTCTTCTGTGAGCCCCACTTCCTCACAGCATGTTTTTTACTGTCCACTGCTGTTTCTCCTATTCCTCTCTGAGGTTGCTGCGGTGCTGCTAAGACACCGATGTTACCCCTGCAGAGCGGATTTGGTTAAGGGAGCAGAGGTATGAAACCCACTGTGCTGCCCCAGCCATGGGCCAAGCCACTGAGGTGCACAGCTGCTCTGGGTGTCCCCTTTGCTCTCCTGCTGTCAGTGCTGGCGGAGGAGGCAGGAGCATTCCCAGAGGAGGGGGTGCTGCAAGCAAAGAGTGAGCATCATTCAGCATTGTGGTGGCCTGCCTTTGAACTCAAAACTTAGCCTTGAAAGGCCAGGTCTGGTAATTGCTGATCTTGATAATAACCGTGTGAATGCTGTTCCCCAGTCCACCCTTGCACTTTCGAGCCATTGTGCAGCGGCACTGCCTCGTTTCTTGGCTTGGTGATACCAGGTCTTTTCCTAGGAGCCAAAGCAAAATAGCCTCTGATCTCGCTGCCCATTTCCTTGCCTAGCTGGGCACAAAATCACAGGTCTGTGTAGCTGCCAGGAGCATCCAACTTCCTTTTGTGGGCCTATTCCAGCCAATGTTTCGCTAACTGAAAGCCTTCCAAATGCAGCACTGCACCCTCCTTACTGGGTTTCCCAAAGCCACGTAAACTTTTCTGACTGTTTCCCTGTGGCCCTGGGATGGTTTCCAGAAGCATAGGTATTTCTACCCTCCTTTTTTCATCTCAAACCAGTTACCTTACCACTAGCACGAGCTACTCTGACCAGGAGACTGGGCTTGAAGCCAGGGAGTAAAATGCTTTTATTGGGAAGTAAAATCCATAATTGCACAGATGTAAAAAATAATGGCCAAACCCTGTTTTCTTGGCATAATTTTAGTATTTTGCTGATTACTTCCAGTTCTGTTAGTTCATTTAATAAAAAGGATTACCTCTACTCACCTCCCACACCTCCCTTACATAAGAAGCATGAATCATTGGGATCTCAAAGGCATGATGTCTGCCCAAAGAGCCAACAAAGGACCATTGATAGCCCCTTCTTTAAATGGAGCTGCAGCCTCCAACTTCAGCAGGAAACTGGGCAGGGGATGGGCTGGGTACAGGTTTTTAGGTGGCTGTTCCTTGTAGTATCCTCATTCTGGACCCACTGCAGGAACACCAGCTTGTTCCCATCACTGGGGTTTGTGGGGGTTTATGAGCTTTTATAATGTCAAGGATTTTTTTTTCCAGTCTCCATAGGATAGAATTGGGGCAAAACCCTCTGTGAAAATAGGTATCACAACTGGAGACAAGTGTGTGGAGTCTCCTTATTTTCATTTTTCTCTTCTTCAAGAAAAACAATGGCATCCAGCACACAACCTGCTGGCTGCTGAGGAGAGAGGCCCCCTTGGTTGTGGACCTGCTTCAGGGGCTAATGAAAAACCACTCTGCCTTTCTTGTTTCAGCTGGGTAGCATTCCAGTGGGTCCCAGACACACAGAAATCTGTGGCTATGGATCACTGTCAGACTCCACACCAGAGCCATCCATTTCACATACAGCAGCAAAGAAAACACTTTGGGTTTTCCCGCTTGGCAGGCCATGAATCAAAGGAAAGGCAGACAAGCATACCTGGAGCCAAGCAAAACTGGGCAGTGCTGAGTTACCAAAAGTACTTTCAAGTGTCAGGAAAAGGGAACATGTGTGTGTATGTAGGTGTCTGGCATCTGTTGGGCTCCATCCTATTTTGGGATAGGCCAGGCAGGAGAACAGTAAATCCACAAAATACATATTTTCTGGATTAAACTTGAGTGAGAGTGGGTGCATGTGGTAAATGGCAGTGAAAATCAACCCCATTCCTCCGTGGCTTCAAAAGCTTGGACTGCAAGCAAGCTTCTGTTCAGGTAGGACATAAGGACGGGGTTTTCCTTATTCAGCAGAAGTGAGGCAAGGTAACACAGTGGTGGCCAAACTAAATCAGTAACAGCTCTTTTTCCAGCCTCACCCCTGTGTATCTTTTATGCTCCTACATCTCCAATGGTTCACACTGTGGTGAGTGGCATCTTGCTTTAAATTATCAGAGAAGTTTTAAGGTTAATGGCATTTTGTTTGTTGAAATACTCATCCCTCCTCTCCTCTCTCTACATGTGTTTCCTTCACTTGCTCAAGCTGCTGCTGTTCCTCCTGCAGGAAGGGCTCACCTGCTTGTGCTGCAGCTGCTGAACAACCACACCACACTAACAGACAGTCAGTGGTCTTTGTTTAGGTTGCAGGGCTGTTCAGCACAGCCCAGCTGGTCCAAGAAGTCAGTCTGGGACCCTGCAAGGGGGTCTCAGGGAGAAGCTTTTTGTAGGACATGTTCCCCCCCATCCCAAGTCCCAGTCATCTGTTACAGTTCTAGGGGTATTTAGAAGCCTGAACATTCCAAGAACTGAGTGAAAACACAAATTTTTAAGTATTTTTTGGCCATCTAACCACACAGGTGGCCCTGAGGAAGACCCCTCATGTACTCAGCCTGATTCAATGGCAGTGGATGTGAAACATCAACCAGCTTTTCAGAACCACTGTGCCTTACGAAGTGTCTTCAGTGCTTTGACACACTTTGGCCTTCCTTTGGATTATGAATGCTGGCACATGTCAGGAGAGATGGAGCAGCTTTCTTTGAGTGGAACATCTGCAGTAGCAGGTCAAACATCTTCCCAGCTTTCTTCATCCATGCCTTTGCCCAGGCCTGCCAAAACATCATCCCTTTGCTGTAGAGGCTGAGATCTCACCTTCCTGCTGCCTGGTGGGGTGAGACAGAACTAAAAAAACCCTCCATCTCCCAGTCAGGGCAATGGAAAGGGTTAACCTAATCAACCTGATGAGCAGCCCTCTGTTTTGGTTAAAACCTCTGGAGCTGATGTTTCATTTCATAGCCTACAGAACTGAGAGCAATTTTGGAAAATGAAAAGTGCATGAAGCCACTGTGTGGTCTGGTGGTTGGGATGCATTTGCCACTGAAAGAGTCACACTTCTGGAAGGTGTCACTCAGTCTTCTGAGGTCTAAATGTGATGCTGCTGCCAGGCAGCTCCACAGCACTGACCACCCCTGTCCTTGCATAATTGCCACAGCGGCAGAGGACAGTATGGCAAATATATCTGTCTTCACTTCAGAGGATGGCAGTTTGCATGAGAAGTTTGATTTACACTGGAACTGTCCCAGAACTGGCAATTCAAGCCTGGAGGTGGGAGCCACACTCCATCCCCAGCCCTCAGCACAAGGAAAAGGGGTAGGGAAACCCCAGGTTAGCCCCTACTGCCCCCAAGCCCCAGCAGGTCCCACAGCCAAGGAGGGGTGTCACAAAGCTGCCCATCACGTAGACACAGAGCAAAGCCTTATCCTGCAACATAAATCTGGGAGCTGGGCAAGACCAAAGGCACAGTCACATGCACCACGGGGCTGCTGTGCATGACAACTCCTTTTGGAGGAGGAGAATCCCAAAGACAGGTCAAAACCTACCACATTGGAAGCTTCCCTCAAACTGTGACTGTCTAAGGGCAAACAAGAAATTGCCACTGGAGAGAAAGCAGCTGGCTCTCATGGGATGGCTCTGCCCACAGCAGGCAGGGCTGCCCAGCACCTGCTTCCCGTCCTTGCACTGAGCAGGGGAAAAGCTGTTCCTGCAGCAAAGGACCCTCCAGACGGGACCACATGCACAGCTGGGAAGAGGTGGATGTAAGGTACCAGTCCCATCTCCCAAGAAGCAATGATGGCAGGACAACCCTGCCAAAGCCACAATGGAACTGGTTTTTTTGAGGTCTAAGAGCCATCTTACACAAGTATTACTACAGAAAAAACCCAACCTCTGCCCTGCCACTTCTGCACTCAGGCTGGGGGGCTCACAGTGGGGTTAAACCAGAAATCTCCATGCCCAGTGTCACACCATGGCAGGGACTGGGGCATTCAGTCTCCCCATGCATTCCCCTCTGCCTCTGTTGGCACTGGCAGCATCCCTTATGGTCATCCCCTCCGAGGGGCTGTAGGGTAGGTGGCCCCTCTCTGTTGCCTCAGCCTTCCAAAGCCTCTTCCACACCTCAGGTTGCTGTTGCCATCGCTGACACACAAATCGTGGCATTCTGCTAAAAGCCATCGGAAACTGTTCCAGCTACACCCTCAGCCCTTCTTATGTTTAGCTTATCAGACTTTCAATACATTAATTCCCTTCTTTTCCCCCTTTTAACAAAAACAAGCAGCGTGCTAAGAAATGCAATCCCTGTGGGAAGTTTTCAGCCTTGGCCGGAGCCGCCCGAGCCCCCCCGGGGCCGGGAGGCTGCGCTGGCCGGGGCTCAGCGGGCGGCTCTCTGGGACAGTCATTCCCAACTCCAGCCGCTGTCCGAGGGCAGAGCGGAGCCGCTCCACCTCCGCTCGGCACCAGACGGCAGCGGCATGGCGCTCCGGGCAGCCTGCCTCCTCCTCCTCCTCTGCCTCCTCTCCCTCGCCCACGTCTCCGGCCAGCAGAACGGCAAAGCCCGGCAGAAAGCAGCGGCTTCCAAGAAAGGTAAGGGGCAGCTGCACCCTCCCTGCAAGAAACCTTGCAGGGCTTCGCGGGATTGCAATTAACCCTCTCGCTGGGACATTTAACAGTGCTTTAATGAAACTTCTTAAAAAGCATTGAAAAACCTAATAAAGTGTCTGTTTGCCCTCCTGTGGGCGTGAATGTGTAGCTCTTCTGTAAAATAGGATATTGAAATGGTTTTGGTGGCTTCCTACCTTGAATAAATTTGTTGGGACAGCTTGGTCTGAATTTCAGAGGGCAATGCATTTTCCATGTTCTCTCTAAGGTTCGTCCCAAACCTTTCCTCTACTAAAATCTCCCTTTCTGGAGCTTCCCACCACTTCTAATTCACTTTTCAGAGGCAAGTAAGTGACAGATGATAGACAATTGATTAGGAGACAAGAGTAGGCAGAAAATACATAATCCATTAAATATCAACTGAGTTCTTCATCTGCAAACACTGGCCTCGGGTGTATGTCACCCCGTGCGTGAGCTCCCACTACTCAGGCTTACCAGAGGGCAATGCACACCAAAAGATGCTTAAGTTTTATTTTCCCTAGTGTGTCTTTTTTATCTTTTCTTCTCCTTTTTTGCTACTGTCCTATCCTTTCTCCCTCTGACTCAAGGCATGGTAAGTACAGGAGACAGCAGATAAGAAAGCAGCATATGAACCTGCCTGATGTGTCTGACCGCATTCACTTGGGCTTAGACAACTTCTGGCAAGTGCTTTCCTGCTTGGGAAGAAGTGGGGAGCAAGGAAGAAGCATCCCTGGAATTCATTTGGCCAGGCTGCTTTCTATGCTCACCCAGTGGCTGTTTTTGTCAGATCCCATCCTTGAGAAATTTTTCCCTTTTCTACCATTAGATCTTCCTATGAAGTCACAACATAGCTGCTTATTCCACCTCTTATTTCACAGGTTATAGAGTAACAGAGAAAACGATTTGTGACTGTTTTCCAGAGCAAAAACATACCCTTTAGGGCTCATATAGGGCACATATATGCATTGTACTCACTGGAGCTATAAAGACATTTCTTAGAGAAATCCTATTTTAGAGATGCATCTTAAAGACAGGAGATAGACATTTCCTAGAGAAATCCTATTTTTCTCTCTGTGTCACTGCAACTGTTTGTAAACAATTGGTGACAGGAAGGTGGGAGAAAAATCACCTTGACAGGAAAAACTGGCTCTGATTTAAAAACCTTTGAGGGATTTGTCCTGAAAATCAAGCCATCTGGAACAGCTGGTGGCAGGTTTTACTCAGAATTTCTTATCAAAGGAGACATTTTCTGTGGGAAAAAGTCAAAACCCCAGCAACTTGGCATTTTTTGGCCAGCAGCATCCAGCCCTACAGTGGATCAGCTGCCCTGCCTTTACTGGAAATTTCCAGCATTTCTTGATTAATATTTTTCAGACTTTTGCCAATACCAGGGGGAGAGGGAGGAAAGCACTAAAAATCCCCCATGCCTCCAACCCCTCCGCACATCCGAGCCTGCCTGCCCAGCCACCACAAGGGCCACAGCTCAGCCACTCCTGTTCTGAGCAAAGGCAGGTTGGCCCCATCCCATCTTCATCCCAGCCCTCCAGTACCCCCATCCTGGCTCACCCCCTGCACTTTGCCAACAAGGGTCAGGCAGGGCAAAGCCACCAGAGGTGTTTGGCTGGATGTATTTTTTTTTAATCTGTGCAGCCAAACCACAAATGCTAGAAAAGAAAGCAGTGATTCAATCCAAGAATTATATTTTTCTTTACTTTTGTTTTGGGTTGGGTTGTTTTGGTTTTTTGTTGGTTTGGGTTTTGTTGGTTTGGATTTTTTTTTTTTTTGTAATTACTGCTTATATTTGGATCTGCTTCAGAACAGAAATGGTACTGTTTCAACATGAAAAATCCAAACAACAGTATTTAGAAAATGCTGAGACAGCACATTCACTTTGCCTGCTGCCGGGCTTTTCCCCTTTGGATTGCTCCCCAGTAACATTGCCAGCTGCTCAGCAAACTCTCCCTGAGCCCTGATGTCTTGGTGGGCAGATGAGACTTGCCCTTGTCTGGCAGCTCTGAGGGTCTCACCCAAAAGGATGCCCAGGGGAGGCAGGTCATGGCACTCCTGCCTGGGGGGCAATGAAACCCCCAGGCTTGGAGGTGCAGGCTGGGGTCCCACCAGCCCTGGTGGGAGCTTCCCTTGGTCACAGCCACGGTGGGATGCTGGAGGCATGGGACAGAGCATCTCTGCATAGCTCTCACATGTATTTCTAAGGTAACTGGAGACAGAAATTGGAGTCCAGATGCTTAAATCAGTGGGTAGGGAGTAATCTGGGCTCCACTCCTGATACTGCCCAAAATTTCAGTGTGCTCTTATAGTCTGGGTGCTCTTTCCTGAGAATGCATGTGAACATTTACACTGAAATAAATCACATGGGTGTGTTTGGTCTCCTCCTCTGATCTAGGGACAGTATGGGACCTGACTGCTCCAGTTGGGACATTCATGGAAATGCCTGGTGGCAGAAGAAATACTGATGGCCAGGGAGGTTTGATGACAGAGATTGTAAATTAGAGCAACGCTCATTCCTCTAGGGGACAGAAACCTGCTTGGATGTCCAGGCAAAGCTAAGCAAGACATATATAGATCCAAATTTCATATAGGAATAGTGAAATAATTAATAACAGAGGGATTTCTTTGTAATTCATCCTATAATTAGAATAAGGAAAAGTGGGTGAGGGTTCCCATTTGCAGCATTAAATACATTTCTGGCCAGGCTTTCCAACCAACAGACTACTGTGACCCATATCCTTCTGCAAGGCTCCTTCTCATCTCACCTCTGCCCACACTAAATCCTGCTGCTCACAGTTGGTTGCACAAGGACTCACTCCAGCTCCTATGGGCAGCACTGGCATCCCACATGCTGGCTTGTCACAGCAAACCCAAACTGTAAACAGGCTTGATCCTGGGCTTGAGGAGGTGAGCCTCGAGGAAACAACAGCACAAATACAAAAGCCTGCAATAAAAATATAAAAAACTCAATGTCTGTTGACATAGCTGTGGTACTCACTTTGCAGCTGAAGAGCAAGTTAACCAGACCTGGGTCTCCACGTGACATCCCAGTGAATGTACTGCTGGAGGAACATTCTTGTGGTCCTGGATTTGGCAATGAGGTAGTGGCAAGGGACAGGGAGCTTAGGTAGTTATCAAGGACACTTGCCACCTCTCATGGCAGGGACCCTCGAGGTGGAAATCCACCAGCAAAACCAGCTGGAACACCATAAGGAGCTGTCCCAGCAAGACTCATTGGCAACGTCTCATCATGGCCCTTGGATGTTACTTAAACTTCAGAACATTTGTTCTGCTGCAAGACAAGCTTGCATGGAAAAATAAAACAGGATTAATTAGCCATTACCCACAAAGTGTTTTCATCAAAGGCAGCAAAATAATAACTAGGGCCTCAGTGTTAAGTGTATCCATTAAAGTTAATTGAGCAATGAGTAAAGCTGCTCAATGCCCTCCTCCTGATGTGTCTGGCTTTTCATATTTATGGCACCATGTAATCTTTGGGCCAGTGATTTTGTTCCACATCCAAGCTGCCTCCCTACTTTCCTAGCTTGTTGCCTCAGGTCCCCATCTCCTTCCTCAAGGAAACCTGTCCTACTGCATTCGTGGGTGAACTGTCCCCTTTCCTTTCACCCCATGAGAACTAGTAGATGCTTACAACAGGTGAGGTAAAGCAACAGGAGCATCAAGGGTGGTGTAGGGAAATCCACAATGTCCAGTCTCCCAACACCTTCAAAGTGTATTGGTCGTTTTTCTCCTATCTAGGAGAAATCAAAGTACCAGTTAATGGCTGGTTGGAGCCATTGCAATTGCAACACACTTAGCAAGATGTAAGCTTTAGTAGCCAGCTGCAGCCAAGTCCCTGGCCAAAGAGGTGTCTTCTCACAGCAGGAGGGCAGCTCTGACTAGTTTATGGGTACTTACACTGGGGACACTGGAGGTAGAGATGAGGCAGAGGCAGCCTGAACTAGGCAAATTGGGTTGATAGTGGAACAAGGCTGGCGAGCAAATGCTCACTTTGATGGATGTGCAAGGGGACACAGGTGTTGATTTTGTGGATTCCTGTTGTTTATCCTTCTCTGAGGGCAAAGAAACATGGAGTTTTGATGATAGGAACAGATTTGGTTGCTTCCCCTGGCATGTAACCAGTGTTTGTACTCTTTCCTTGACTTCTCCAACAGATGGTGTGAGCCTCAAAATGATTGAAGACCTGAAGGCCATGATTGACAACATCTCTCAGGAAGTTGCTCTACTGAAGGAAAAGCAAGCGCTCCAGACAGGTAAAGGACTTGCTGAAAACACATGGCTTTTGTTTTGGGAGAGGAGCTGCTTATAAAGAGGCTACAATTGCTCCACACATTTTGACAGGAGATGCCCAAGTGCCTCACAGCAACAACAGGAGGAGAGAGGTTGGGGGATCCAAGCAGAGTGTGGGTCACTGCAATTCCTCCAGGCATGTAAAACTCCCCAGGCAGTTAATGACAGGAGTTGTGCAGTGGAGGGCCCCCTCTGTGTGCCAGATCTTCCTATTTGTACAGCTATGGATATTTCTATGAAACTAAGCTAGATATTTTCCTTTATGAGATGGAGGGATGGGTTATGGACTAGTCTGTTGCTTTACCCAAATGTAGCGTACTTATTTTGTCTGAACCCCAGTGAAATGGTGGACTGGCCTCTTATACATACCACGGTATTGCCCAGGGAACCTCACTGGTGGTCAGTTCCATCATGCTGCAATAAACATACACAGAAGACAGTCTCAAAATGTCCATCTTCCAGCCATTCTCCACAGTTATTCTATGCAAACTCCACTGACATGAATAGGAGCAGGACTTACAGAACATGGAACAGAAATGAGATGAAAAAGTAAGTTAAAGAGAATTTCCTCCTTAAGAAAAAGGGAACACAAGCTAAATCAAGACTTTAGTTCCAAGCTCACATTCATTGAGAAATAATTGATTTGGATATTAATGTGTGGCTCTGATTGGGTATTGTTTGGCTACAGTACCCTGTACTCTCAAGGTTTAGAGCTTAAAGAAAAACAAAATAATTCGATTTTCTTAACACTAAAATCAGGGGAAAGTAGGAAGTTCCTCTGAAGACCTCAAGCTGTGCAAGCACAATGCTTCTGATCAAAGCTTATTAAAAAAGACTTTTTTTTCATCTTGCATAATTATGATTATTTAATGGCATGCAAGCTTTTCCCCCAAACACTCCAACACTCTGCAGTGCCCAAGACAAACCTTGTTTCCAACAAACTCATCAGAGAAAGGGTAACATTGGCTGGGGAAGAGCAAGGCCAAGGGCTGGGGCAGGAGGACCATGCTGTGTCTCTGCTCCAGCAGCAGCAAAGCTTGGGAAGGTATCAGGGGATCCCCGGACACTCCATTTTTGCTGACAGTTTGCAGATGGGGAGGGCATGTCCCCATCACCATGTCGTGCCCTGCATAAGAGGGAGAGGGGCCCTTGGAATCCCATGCTGCCATGAGTTGCTGTGCAGCCTAAGACAAGAAGTTTGTAGTTTGACTACTGGGTTTGCTGCTGCTACCTCTTCCTGGGCACCATTTTTAAACCCAATTCCCTTTCTGTCTTTTTGTTCTCCTCTTGTGGTAACCTCTCAGTTTGCCTGAAAGGCACCAAAATTCACCTAAAATGCTTTCTGGCATTTCCGGAGACCAAGACATACCACGAGGCCAGTGAAAACTGCATCTCACAGGGTGGCACGCTCAGCACTCCCCAGAACGGGGAGGAGAACGATGCTCTCTACGACTACATGCGCAAGAGCATCGGCTCGGAGGTGGAGATCTGGCTGGGCCTCAATGACATGGCAGCAGAGGGCAAATGGGTCGACATGACAGGCAGCCCCATCCGCTACAAAAACTGGGAGACTGAAATCACCACCCAGCCCGACGGTGGCAAGCTGGAAAACTGTGCTGCTTTGTCGGGGACCGCCATCGGCAAGTGGTTTGACAAGAGGTGCAGAGATCAGCTGCCCTACATCTGCCAGTTCATGATCGTGTAGTGGCAGGGCCTCCCCACTGCCCGCCTACAACCCGTGTCCTCCCCCTCAGCAGCAGGATTATAAAGCTATAGGTGTGTGTACATGCACATGTATGTGCACATGCTCATGTACACACACACACACGCGCGTGCGTGTTCAAGTAGTCTCTCTTTGCAAAGAGAATTGTCGCGGCTCAGTGTTGAATTGTAGAGCACTAGAGCATTTTGTTTGGCCACACCCAGCCCTCTTAGCAGCTGCACTGTTCTTCCTGAGGCATGATTTATAGATATATTTTTTTACACAGGGAATTTATTAGGATGGCTCAGTTGTTTTGACAAAGAACCAGTGCAGCAGTCCAGCCTGGCATACAGCTGCCTTGGCTGCCCAGGGATGTTGCTCTGCAATGTCCTTTCCCACCTTGCTGAGCTTTGTTGGGACACCAGCATAGCTGGTTTCTTCCTTCTCCTCTTGTTTTGCTTCCCCCTAAGCCCTGGTAGCAGTCCATGGGAGCTCCTTGTTCCTCACAGTGCCCTGATTCAGCCTCCTGAGAATCAAGATCTTGTCTCAGTGAGCAGAGGGAGTTACTCCTACTTTGCACTGAGAGATACAACTGGGCTCTTTTGGCAGAGTACCTGCTGCTCAGTAGGTTATCTAACTAGTGGAGTTATGTGCATGAACAAATTAGCAAGTTACAGACATGTTTGGTCCATTTCTCATCAGACAGAAGCCAGCTTTACTGACTTCAGTGGGAGAGCAAGACCCACTGCCAGATCTTAAAAAAAAAAAATCCATCAGAAGCTTTGTTTATGCTGCAGCATCATGGAGGAAACAGCAATGACTTGCAACATAATTAGTCAAATATATTATTGAAAACAGAAGATGAACATATTACTTAAGTAACATAAATGTAATGCTATTAGGGAATATGTTGCTATATAAAACAACTGTGTATTGAAAACAAACCCCAGGACAACACACTGCAGCAGCTTTAGAAATCATCTCACCTGTTTATGTGATGGGAACCCAGTTGAAATAGTCCAGTCTTTGCTGGTCCAGGCACAGTCCTCAGCAAACGTAATTCTGCTGAGCACTGTTTATGCCAATAAAGTCATGTGCAGATGAAGGTCTGGCCTCAGTAATTTTTTACTGAGAAAAGGCTAAAGGATAGAAATAAATTTAGATTAACAGCAATGATGGGAAAGAAGTGCAGGTCACTCTTGCAGCTTAATGAAGCTTTGCTGGCTGTTAGCTGAAAGGTACCAGAGTTTCTTTGCAGTCCAGTGTTTGAAAATAACCCCTTCAGTTCAGGTCACAACACTTGTGATTCCAAGTTGGAGGTGTCAAGACATGATGCTGTTGGAGAGCCCCTGGGATAGGTATTCCAATTTGCTGCTTTGTTTAAAAGAAGTATGATGGTAGGTCTTTCAAGAGATCCAATTTGAGCCAGGCTGGAAACACACACACACATGAATGCAGAATGCACGCTTCTGAGGCTGTCACTATTGCCAAACTTTCCGCTGTTCCAATGACTATAAAATAAAAATATCTATATAGCTTGCTGAAGGAATGGAGTTGTGTCAACGTGATTGGAGTGCTTTCTTCTCCTTTTCTTTCTCTTCAGAGCAGCTCCAGGGCTTTGTCTGAAGGTTGAAAATATCAAAATCAGAGGGGAAAAGCAGAAGGCGAGAGCCTCCCACCCTGTAATACACTTTACAGGATTCTTAGCCTCCTGTCCCCATTATCATCCCAGTCACATGCCATACACAGGATACAGGCAGGGAATCCTTTTATGGGAAAATTAAGATTTTCTTCCTCCCCTCCCCTTGCTGGTGGGAAATTTCATTCTGAAATACAAGCCAGCCCAGAATAAAGATCCCTCCCTCAGCCCTGTTTGGCAGCAGTAGTGGTGCTGGGGGAGGCGGCATCTCAGGTCCCAGCATTGAGCTAGTCCTTCCCAGGCTGCCTCCCACCTCCTCCACAATAAGCAGTGCTGCAGCAGCACCAAGAATTCCCCTCCTTCAGCCACTGATGTGGTGATGACTTCTTCCTCCTCTTCTTCCTCCATCTCCTCCTCTCCAGCATCCCACATAGGAAAGAAGGCCATCCATGAAGAAGACAGTGCTCCACACCAGTCCATAAAGTTTCAGCTGCTTCAGAAATGCATGTGAAATTAGGTTGCTTTTCCACAAAGGGCAGTCCTTTGCTGACCTTTACTTTGGGCCCTGATCCTGAAGTTTTCCAAGACTTTTTGCTGTAGGACATGGTTACATGCTACAAGCCAGCTTGTCTCAATATAAATCCTCTAGTTCCTTTGGCAGATGTTCCATGTTTTGAGATACACATGAATGCAAAGCGACAATGCTCGAAGGGTTGCTGGCTTTAATCCTGACTGGACGTAAACCGGTCTTAAAACACAAATGTGTGGTCAGAGAAATAAACAGAGGACTTTTATGAGAGCCCAGGAACAAAAGAGAGGTGATGTGAAAGCCATGGACCCTGGCAACGCTGAGCTTCTGGGAGGATGTGAGTGCTGGAGCTGGACCATCTTTGCCCAGTGTGTGAATCTGAAGAACAGCCATGGAGATGAATGCCAAAGAATATTCCCAGGACAATGAAGAGTCAGACTGTCAAAATCTAAAAAATAACAAGTTGTTCTCAGCAGATTTTTTGCTCAAATCTCTTTTGCTCTCTAGTTTTACAGAGCTAAACTCCTGCCAGCATCATTCCTCATAGGGATTTTGCTCTTCTGAAGCTGGGAGGAGCACAGGGAAGTTTTTTGCCCCTGCTGACCTTACTGTTTCAGTGTTAAATTTATAAGTTTAATATTATTCTTACATTCTTCTTGTTACTGTACACCATGAACTACACATTTGCTGTGAAAAGCCAAAGAATTTCTAGAAGATTCGTCATCCTTACTTACCACAGCACTGTTTGCTTGTGGCCAGCTCTGTGTTTTAAGCTCCCACTGAATGTGAGGGTGGAGGGGTTGGATGGGGGACACTGGCTGCCTCAGCTCCAGAGGGGCCTGATGGAAAAGGCCCAGAGCACTTGCGGTCCATTTGCTGAGGGCCAGGACAAGCATCACTTTTTTGATCTTCCATTAAATCTTTTTTGCCCTTAAGCCAGAGAGGAACATCTGCTATCCACAAAGTGCAGTCTCAACCAAAGGCATGCAGAATAATGGGAAGAAACCTCAGCTCTTCCCCTACAAAAAGGAAATGTGGATATGATCATGTCTGAACCAACGTACTGTGATGCCTGCAATCTCTAATGAACCTTGTGTTATTAAAATAGGAGATGCTGTGTAAGATCTTGTGCCACTGATGGCACCCCTTGGCTGCTTGTGGCTCTGTGACACAGCAGAGGAAAGATGAAAAATGAAATATGCATCTATTTATATAAACAAAAGAAGAAAAGTTATTGGGTGAGCCCAGAGAAAGAGTTACCCCAGTACTATTCCACCCACAGCTGACTTCAACAGACCTGCATTAATCCACCCAGCTGATTGTCCCCATCCCAATCCACCCAGGTCCAGAAGTTCAGAACCTGCTCCAGGTCTTTGCCTGAAGGTCCAGGTAAAGGACCAAATGGTTCAGAGTGGAATGGCTAAGCATAAAATGGGTGATACATTTCTGAAGTCTCCCTCTGAACAAGGGCCAGAACAGCGCAGTATTAACACACCTCAGCAGCCAGGTTGCTTTTGGTTTTGCTCAATAAAAGGGCCAGCTAGGAAAAGGTGGGTAAGAATTTGGAAGTAGTGAGCCAAAAGCTTGTTCTTAGCCTTGAATACTTTTGTAGGACTCCAGCCTTAGCAGTCCTGGGTGAAATCAGATCTAGTAAGATTGGTGACATGGGAAAAGGACACCAAGCAAGAGAAGGCAAAGATTCACTCAGAACAGGAAATCCAATCCCAAGCCTCTGCTCCTTGTGCCTGTCCTCTCAGCCTGGGGGCTACTCAGACTGGAGGCTCTCTCCACATCAAGTGCACCGTCTCCCTGTCATCCTCTGCAAGGAACAGTCCCCCAACTCCTCCGCTCCTGCCTGACATGGTGGGAATGTATTTCCCACCTCTGTCTGTGAAATGAGACCACCAGTAAAATGCAGCTCAAAAGGGAAGGACTTCCTCCACCCCTGAACAACTGAACCCTGTGATTCCTACAGGCTTTACTGTTTGATCCCCCTCCTATGTAAGCACTGAACCCCATTTCACTACCTGATCTACCAGTCTCTCCTTTTGCAAATAAAATTAAAACCTAAATTAAAGTTACATTTGTTTGTCTCAGAGGCTGCCTTAGGCAGGGAAGAAACACAGATCTGTGAGACTCAGCAAGAAAGGGTAAGCCAAACCACCCCTGGGAGCATAAATATAAACCAGTCGGGGGTCACTAAACTAATGGAGAGTATAAAAATAAACTCCTTGGGGACAGAAGATAAAGAGGATATCAGGCTATGGAGTAGAAACAAAAATAAACATAGCACTTTATTGTTTTATCTCCAGTATAGAAGTACCCAGAGAGAGCCCAAAGGTAACAATTGAGGACTGTTCCAAATTCAGCTAAAACCAAATCACAATCATCTTAGCAGTGACTCGCACCCGGCAGCCTCTCCCCTCTGTCCTGTTCTGTGCATCACTCTCTATGTCCCCTCTCTGTCCCGCTGTGCTGGAGGCTGGGGCCACCGGTGCTGGCAGCAGCCACAAGCCACAAGTGCCTGCAGCCCCACTCCAGGAAGGACACAAACCCCCACAGGTGCTGTGCTGCCAAGAGGTGAGGCCAGCTGCTAATCACAGAATACAGTTGCTTTTGCCTCAGCTCTGTTAGAAAGCAGACCCCGAGCCCGCAGAAGAGAACACAGCACATGAGCTGCCTGCCAACCTGGCAATGGAAAACACATCTCAAGAAGCTGTGTGTAGGAGACCCTGTTTGGGAAATACTACAGCTTATAAAAGAAAACTCAACAGAGAAATAAAATCTGCAACCCCTACTGCTTTGCACAAGTGCCCCAGGCCCAGCTTGGTTTCCCACTGCAGTATCAGTAACTTCTTATTTCTATCACACCCATTAACAGGGAGCCTAAAAATGAGGTCTCTCACATTCTACCCTGTTTCTATGGTTCTCAGGATTAGTGAGGCCACAGCTGGAGTGTCAGGTCTAGTTTTGGGCTCCCCAGTCCTGGAGGGACATGGACTTACTGGAGTGAGTGCAGTGAAGGGCCACAGAGAAGGTGAAGGGATTGAGGCAGCACAGTTGTATGAGGAAAGAATGAGAGCTGAGACTGCCCAGTCTGGAGAAGAGAAAGCTCAGGGGATCTCATCCAAGTGTTTAAGTGCCTAATAAGGGAGAGTAGAGAACACAGAGCCATGAACACAAACTGAAATACAGGAAATCCTGCTTAAAGACAAGAGAACCCTTTTTCTCTGTTAGTGTGGTCAGACCCTGGCACAGGTTGCCCAGAAGCTGTGGAGCCTCCATCCTTGGAGATACTCAGAACCTGACTGGGCACGGCCCTGGACAACATGCTCCAGGGGACCTTGGTCTGAGCAGCAGATGTAACCAGGTGATTTCCAGAGGTCCTTGTCAACCTTAGATTTTCTGTGCATATGCAGCCGCTTACCAAGGGATCCTACCTACACAACTGGTTCCTCTTCTAGTCACAGGAGAAAAACAGGCACCTCAGGGGCAGACTGATGACCTCAGACTTGTGATAGATGAGCTGTCATATTAAAGCCTTCCTACAGAAAAAGATTATCAAGAAAGCCAATAAAATAATATCTTGTGGGGGGTGATTTCTGCACTGTAGTGTTTCCAGAGCTCTAGATACTAACTAGGTTTTGCTGCTCTGCCAGGTGTGATCAGAAGAGCTGAAATGTCATACAGATATTCAACCAAAAGAAAACCAGAAAAAACTTCCCCCAAAGCACCAAAAAGCAAATTAAATGTGTTTTTCATATTAAATATTCAATCCAAACACACAGTTCATGAGTGCATGTATGGCCAAACTTCGCTAACGAAGATTTGGGAAGGACTCTCCCCCACGTGGGTGTGCCCTTCGAGCCTGCGCAG
>JAOXXN010000395.1:44602481-44628147 GCA_026770055.1 Myrmophylax atrothorax
ACCACCTTCAGGCAAAACCATCCCTTGGATTCTTGAGAAAAAAGAATGCCCAAACATGTCCCCATTTAATTTGAGGAGGCAACCCCTGAAATGTAAGTGTCCCCTCACCTCTCCCATTATTTTCCTAAGCCAGACCTCTGGAGGATGCAGCCTCCAAAATGGGAGAAAACCAGCAACCAAAAATGGCAACCAATAATGGTAACCAACAACTAAAAATTAAATTTTAGGTAAATAGATTAACTTAAATTAACAAATTTAATATTAAGGAGAAAATAATATTTAATAAAGACAACTTTAAATAAAAAAATCTATTTAAAATTATTTTTAAATGTTATTAGAAATAAATAAATAAATAAGGGAGCACATACTTTACATGAAACATTTAGTTGCTTCTACATAATACTTCCTGAAATCAAGTCATTCCCACTTAGAAAAAACAGTTTTGCTGCAAAGATGACAGGATGTCACCAAAATCTTTTCTCTCATTTTCTTCTGAGAAAGCACCTTTCATTTTTTCTAGCCTCAAGTCTACAAAAGGTGCTGTGTGCTGCCAGAGTAGTGCTGTGTCAGAGCATCTTTGACAGGACGCACCATGGCACCGTTTCCACAGCTCTGAGTGGCTGCAGCAGTTAGGCCAGGATAGATACACATATCTATATATAAAACACACACACAAATGTGACAAGGAACAAAGCAGTTCCTTCAGTTTTTGAAGATTCATCTTGCCCTGAAGCATAAAGCCAGGTTTGTGTGCAGCAGAGTAGCAATTCTTTAATACAAGAGATGGATGCAGCCAAAACCACAAAAAAACCCTTTTATATGTTAAGTGTTGCTAATTGAAACAATTTGCCATGCTTTATTTATGCTGATGAAACAACATGCCAGAAGTTTCTAAGTTCCTGTAAAAGGACTGTTCCTTCCTCCAGGCTGGATCAGTTTTCCACACCAGAATTCCTCAGTTTCAAAGAAAATTAGGTAACCCATGCTTACCTAATTGCTGTGAAGCCCTATTTTATGAAAGATAAACCAGCCACTAAGTTGGATGTAGAAAGCCATTTATACTCAAGGTATAAATCCTGTAAGGTTTATTATTATTATTATTTGTTTCCAGCTTCAAAGTTTTCAGGGAGGCAGATTTGCTCCCACCTTTGTGTACACCACAGTCTGGCTGGTGAGGATGTGCACATTCTCCCTCTCCTCCAACAACATTCACACACTTAAATGTATTCTCTGTCACACTCACACGTATCCCAGGGTAGTTTCTTCAGAGTAATATCATTTTTCCCCCACCCCCCAGGGTCAAGGAGTTGAAGTCTCACTATTAGTTTGGTGTCAGCAACAAAAATTACTTTTTCCATTTCCTACTGGTGCTCTACAAATTTTGCTGTAATCAAAAAAACCTAGTACCTTGGCTCTTGATTTATCTGGAAATTGCCCTAGACTATTCACAAATGTGCTTAAAAATAAAGCAATTACTGAGTATTTTAACAGCTCAAGGTTGTCCACACCTTAGAGATTCAAGCCCAAGAAGCACAAAGTACCTTTTCAGCTTTGCTGGTTTGGGCAACAAAACCCTGAGCTTCCCTTTGCTCTTCAAAAGGAAATTAGATTTGAGCCAGAAGTTTCAAAACTGCTGTCCTGCTATGGACCTCCACCTTTAATAAATGGTTAACTAGACTTAGAAATCTTCATTTTTAGGTAAAGACCACTGGATGGGAATTACTCTAGGATGGCACAACTGCAGTAAAGATACAAATGATAAGCACTTTCATTTACATTCATATTAAGCAGCAGTTTTGCAGAGGGCCTGGGGACTGGACAATCCTTGTTGAGTTTCCCATGTCTTCCAAGGGTAGATGTAACTAATTCAGCCTAGAATCCATTCCCAGCAATTACTGTTGTCAGCAGTAAGGAATTCAAATATCATTTTCTATGTGCATTAAACTTGCCCCAAAATGAACAATAAAAAAAAACCAACCAAAAGAGCAATCAGTACGTACTGATCCCATGAGCTTTTTTTTAGAACAAAATGGACTTCACACATTTTCATAAGGGTCACTTCTGGGCTGAAGGACTGGTCAAAAAATGTTATGCTATTATCCCTGAAAAGAAAATAATTTTGAATTCAATTATATGTGCCAGTTGGAGATGAAAAAATTATAAACATTGCGACCCTACTGAGAAGGCCCTGAGCTATTAATTTGTATATGAAAGCTTCAAGTATTTTACAACTCTGCTTCTCAATGATCTAAACAGACACCCTTAAAAACTGTAATTAACAGCATATCATTGGCTATGGAAGAAAAAGAACACTCACAGTCAGCAGTATATTATCCCAGAAATCTTGATTCTCTGGAAACCCATTTCCATTGTCCAGGGTGATGGTGGAGCTACAAAGTCAGACATCAAAATACTCGAGGCTGACTTCACACACACACACCCACACACCAGAAGAGATACACTAGTTACTTTAGCTGGCAGTAGCATTATATTTCATTTATTTTTTTTAAAAAATTACTTCACAACTTCCTCTTAATGAAAAGCAAACTGGAATCTGTGCCTGAACTCTTATTTTAAACACATGAAAACAAGCACAGTGAAAGTCAACCTCAGACTGGAAACATCTGTAAGCCAAGGTTTATATTGCCATACCAAAAGCTGAGTTCAAATAGAACAAATTAAAATGTCAATCAACAAGCATCATATTCTCAAAGATCAAGAGGTTGTGAACAAAAGCCTGAACTCCACTATGTTTTCTTCAGTTGGTTAGACAGAACACGAACTACAAAAATTCATCTAAGCAACTGCAGCTGAGGGGATGAGAAAGCCTTGAATTTCTCTTACAGACTTCTCATTTCTTTTCATTAAAACAGAAGTGAGGAACATTGACCAGACAAATGCACAACTGGACTACTCTGATAAAAAATGTCCTGTGGCAATTCAGTTACAGGAGCAAAACAGGTATCAGTATTGCAGAAATCTCTATAATCTCTGTAATCTCCCAAATTACATTAAAATGACCCAGCACACTTCAAAATATGTGATCCCAAAGAGTATGCAGAGATACAGAAATACATGTTTCTGTATTAAAAGTGATAAAAATAAGCAGAAAGATACCTGAAAAAATAAAAGGCACTTTTAGTTGGCATGTGTTTTGCTATATACTACAGAAAACTGCATCAGATATGACATTATACTGAATCTTGTAGTGGTTCCAAGCAGTATAATGGTACACACTGTTAAATACACACACTTGATCAAATAAATAGTAAATTTGCAATGCCAGCACAGTTAACACAGGAAGAAATCCACATTTTGTCTTAACGTAAACAGTGAGGTTTCTAATAAAGATATTTTAATTTTAAGCATTATTTTATGTTTAACATTGTTGCACGCAACACTGTTGAAAAGTCTTATGTCACCTCTGTGTGTCACTAGGCAAGAAACAGTCACGGTAAGATATTTGGAGAGAAATTCTCCAGTGGAGCCTAGTGCTGCACACAAAAATACAAACATGCTCAGTAAACAGCACACCTGGACAAGACAGATGTTTGTAAATAAAAGACAACTTTGTTTATATACTGTAATCCTCTGCATAAAGATCTGACCCTCACATTTTAAAAGGCACAGGCTTTTAGAAAGGGTGGTGTGAGGGGCATGCTAGTAAGGCACTTAAAATGGGACCTGTTATTTACCTGATTTCAAGAGCTGCCTTTCAAAGGCAGCCAGGCAACTGAACTGCAAGTCCTGCCAGAAATTGAGAGCTGTCCCCAGCATCATTTCAACACTGTTGTTAAATTCAGATTGATAAAAAAAAATTAAAACATTTAGGCATGTCTTATGGATTCACCCTTGTTCTTTGCATTTCAAAGTTTTCTTTACCCTGTTTTTTAACCCTCAGTAACAGGTGAATTCAAAAGCACTAATAAATAGCTGAATGACCACATCATTATTTCTTCAATGAATCCTTACTCTTACTTCGAGAAGTTCAAGGTATTACTAAAATGTGAATGGTACAGTCATCTGAATAGAAGCACCAATTGGTTTAGACTTTTGAAACTGTTTTTGTACAAGAGCAAGAAACAGTCTTTGGGGAAGACTGATGTGGTACAATCCAAGTATAGTAAAATCAGTTGAAAATTAGAGAAAACCCATAAGTTATCTTTTGAAATAGAAGAACTCAAGCTCAAGTGATCCCACTGATTTACAGGCATGGAGCTCTTCCAGGTGACATACCTGGTTTTTGACTACACCTACATAACAACTGGCATGTTAAACATGGTGAATTTTCAAGCTGCAAGTGGTGGAAAGGACAATGCCCCCACTTTTGTCCAGATATTAGCACATTGCTTAGATATGTGCAACCTGGAGCTGCCTTGAGACAGTGATGCATCTTCTAAGAGTCACCAACCAACACTCAAACAAATGGCTTTGAGAGGAGGAAATACTGGACAGGACATCTCCCCACTACTAGTAGCCACAGTTTTAAGCTGGTAGCTAAAAATTTTTATTTTCCCTGATGCCTTTTTAGTAAAAAGCAGAAGCGTACCTTTGGCACCTGTTTCACAGCCAGAAGTGCAGGCAGTCCTGGAATGTCCTGACTCGTATTGAGTTTGATAAATGTTCACTTTAAAATTGAAAGCTATCAACAGCTGAAGTTAAAAAAAAAAACAAAAACAAACAAAAAACCCCCACCAACCCAAAACACAAACCACACACACACAAAACAACACAACATCAAAATATATTTAAAAATAATACTCCTCTTCAGTATCTTTTTTCCCACCTAGACTGCTGTCCTTATACCTGTGTTTCCACAGGAAACTGCTATACCTGGTATAAAATTACTCCACTAAACCATCCTGTTCCTTATTTTCCAGCAATGGCATGCTTGTATCTCCCTTATCCTTTATATTTGCATCTCCATTGTTCTCCAATTGCCCTGATTTCTGATGAGCAAATGTGTAAGTGTCATGGTCTGTGTCTGTCAGAGGTGGAGGTTCCTCCTCAGTGTTAGAAGAGGATTTAATGTCTTTTCTGAAGGAGAATGGAGGTGGAGAAGGTGGCAAGCTACCCATGGGTCCATCAAAAGGCCGGTACACATCAACTTCTGGAGCAACTGAGCCATTGGACTCCTTCAGCAAGTGTCCATAGACCACAGCATCATCAATAACTGCATAGACATGAGACTCGTTGGTTTGTCTCCCTTTTGTGAATAGGCCTTTTTTTCCAGGCATCTGGGTATTCACATTAGCATTGTACACTCCCACCATGGGATTCTGGGTTTTCTTCTTCCTGTTACAAAGTCAAAATTGTTAACAGGTTAAAACAACACGTCTGGTGTGTTTGAACTCAATAACAACAGCTTCTGTTTACCCATCCTGGCCACACAGTGTCATGCAGTGTACCTGGATTAAAGGCTTTACTTGCAATCTTAGGAAACGTAGACTCTTGAGTCTAAGCATGCTTTTTTTAACAGGACAGAAAATAACTTCACACTACTTGGTTACCCACTGCTGCTCTGTGACCCTGAAGTTTGCAAGATTAACTGCAATGGCCTCCCAGGCATTGGGGTCCTGGCTGTGCAGTGTACCAAGTCCCACAACATCCACTGACATGAATAAGACCCAGACACCACCAGATCCTCACAAAACAAGGCTGAGTGTTACTGAAGATGAGGTAGTGGGTCCCCTCTGACAGTTAAATGAACTTTTCTTGGTTATACTTTCTTGAGTGACTGTCCCTAAATTGGAAAAAACTGAAGGCTCAACTGAAGACTTTTAAGCCTATATTTGTAAAGTCCTTCCTGCGTGGCAGGAAAATGTGGTCATAAGGGCTCTAGTCACCATATTGCATAAATTCATTCCAGCTTTACAGCTTCTGGACCCAATCACCCTGACAGCACTGAGAATACATGTATCAGAAAGCCCAAGCTATCAATGACTTCAGACTCTGCTTGTATGACTAATGTTACACAGGTAAGCTTTGCATAACCCAGTTCTCTCCCCAAGGGCCCATCTCTTAGAAAAATGCTCCCACTTGATGTGCAAACTCCAGAAGTTGCTGGATGCTGTGTAGGTGTAAGAAAGCTCTTAGTATATCTGGGTGAGTTTACAACTTGTTTGAACAAAGACTTGAATAGGGTCACACACGAAACCACAATGAATGTGGCCACTGTGTGTCGCAGGGACTGCTGCTGAAGTCCAGCCAGCACCTTACTTAAAGTACAGCCAAAAGCCTGTACTAAGGCCAAGGTAAGCAATGCTCTGCAGGTTGAAGTAATGACTCCAGGAATGCTACTCTGCTCTTAAAGTCAGTCAATTTAGAGTGAAGAAGCATTGCTGGAGTCACACTAATTCCACCACCATTGCCTACCCCATGCTTTAGACCCTGATTCAAGGGATCTGTATCAACACAGGAAACAGATGGCCCAGCAGATCTCCCAAAATACCTTCCTGAACTGCTGAGTTACATATGCCAAATTATGAACTTACTTCTTCTTCACACAGCACACAGTCAGTCCAATAGCCACGAGAACTACAGCTCCAGCCACCACAGCAAGTATGATTCCTAGGTCTGCAAACAGACAAGGATGAGGACTCTGAGCAAAAGAAAGAACACCCAGCTTTCTCCTAAAAGCTGTCTGGGTTTGAACCTCCTCTAGAGTTTCTATGATACCAGCTGCCTGCACAGTAGGAGTTCCCAAGCCATTTCCAAGGGGCTGGAGGCCAAGCAACAACAAACTCCTGCCGTTAGCAGTGGGGCACAACCAAAAACCCAACCAAACCACCCACCCCCAAGAGTTCAATACAGCTCATGCGCTGCTGAACTTACCCACAGCATCTCACACGCCTCTGGCTGAATAGGCAAGAAGAGAAGAAAGTGCAGAAAGAAACAGAGAAAGATTCAACAGAAGAAATAGTGACATTTCAACAACTTCCCCTCAAAAACGTCCTTTCCTCTGAAATACACAGATTGTGTTGACCTGGGGTTTTGTAGGAGTCATAAAATTGATTAGGAAAGTCCGTAAATGAGCAAATTAAAAATGCCACGTTTTAAAAGAAGCATACATTACAAATAAAAGAATTATTAACAAAATTAGCAATCAATTTGATACTGCTTTAGTCTGTGAATCCAATACTTCTACAGACAGCAGTTTCCTACAGGTAAGGAGGAAGTATATATGTGAAGCAAATTTACATAAGCAAAGACTATCCTAAAACTGTCCCCTTCCCCTTTTTTTTCAAATTGTTTATGTTTCAGGGAGATGAAAGAGAACAAGAATGCAGATTTTGCTGTTAGTAGTCAGGGCCCACTCTCCACTAAAAGGTTAGACCTGTCCTGGGGAGGAGTTCTTGCTCATATGAACACTGAGACTAACTGAACTGCTAACATGAAGTGAAGACTACTTGGATGAATAAGTTTGCATAATCAAATCCCAAGCTGTTCACCAGGTCCGTGACCTTGGAAGGGAGAAACATCATTTGATCTTATACACTGTCTGCTATCTCCAATTAAAAAAGCTAAATTAAATAAAAACCCCCTGAAATCTAGTCTTACTACCCACATCCCTTCAATCCCCTGTGTCAACAAAAGAAAACCCAGAAATACCCCTCTCCCCACAAAAAAGCCCCACCACCCCTCCTTCCTCCTCAGCTCATAGAAGTACCCAGATGAAACTCTCAGAAGTGTTTGAGGGACAGACATTTTCAAAGGCAGGATCTCATAAACCCTCCACATCCAAAGGGAACCCCCACCCATTACTGCTACCCCCAAGGAAAAGCAAGCAAACAGGCAGAAAACAAATGACCACAGCCTTACAGGACTCACCTATCTGCTTGTCAGCAAAGGTTACCCAGAACTGCAAGGTCAGCTGTGTCTTGTCCACAGGTTTACAGTTGGAGACGTTTACCCAGAAGTTGTGATACATATTTCGGGGATCAGGCAGAAGCTCGTCCTCACGGCGCACAGTCTCCTCTGCCCCCAGAGTCTCCTCCTTTATGTTGACATAGGCACGGCCTGTCTCACAGGCAATGCCCATGCGGTCCTTGGAGAACCCAAGGCGGGCAGTTTGCTTGCCGGGCACAATGACGTACCAGGATATGGAGACATAAGGAGGTAAACCATAAGGCCAGTTGGGAGTCTGCAAGTAAACTTTGGCTTTTGGATTTGGACTCACAGTGAAAATGCACTCATCTGTAGTAAAGGAAAACAATAAAAAAAGGAAAACTTAGTTTTGATAACTATTGTCTCCTCCTACACCAGTAGTTATCACACTAAACACAGTCATATCTGCAGAATTTCCCACAACCATCTATCCAGTACCTGAAGTACAAAGTTCCTTCTCTCTTCCAGGAATAAACAACCTCTGATTCAGATACAGACTGACTCTAGCAATGGCTCCAGGACTAGACTCTAATGAATTGAACTCTTAATTTCTGTTTATCCTTATGTTCTTCAATAAGCATATTGAGAGATTTATCACTACACAACAAAGTAGTACAAAACTCACCACCTTACCTTTAATATGTGGCACAAAAGACATTTTCAAATCCTGATGGTTAGACTCATTGATGAATCCTTTACCAAAGGTTTTTAAGGATATGGTGATATTATTCCTCAACTGAATCTTTTCAATGGATCCACCAGCACAAAATACACCAACATTCAGCTCCGTCTCTGGGGTGGCACTAACAATGCTGTAACTGTAGCTGGTGTTGCACCTCTGCTCTGGGACATGTTGCTGAAGTTTCAAGGATGGAGACGTAATTTCTATGTTGATCAGATCAGGAGCCAGGAGTTTCCAAATAAACTTACGCAGTCGAATTGGCAATTGCATAATAGCCTTGGGCACCGAAAGGGAATAGATCCTCCTCTGACACCACCGAAGATCAACACAGCCTGCAATCACAAAAACAAATCTCAAGAGCTGTGTATTTCTTGCACAGGAATTATCTAGGCACATACAGAGTTCTGTCAGTTTTGGGTTACAGACCAGATGAGAAAACATCCTCTCTTAGTAACCTTTATCCAAACATGTGTTGTTTGTTTTTAAAGAGCTTTCCTTCCAGGAGACCAAAGAAACAAACAGATACAAACATATTCAAAATCCCTCCCTCAAGATACTACTTTTGCTGTATCACTTGCTGACTGTTGCAGACTAGTCAAGACACAGATCATACTTTAAATCTCTTTCTTTACTGGTAGGTGAAAGCATTTGGGAAAATCCTACACCAAGGAAACAACATTAAGCCACTTTGGTCATACTTATGTGTTTTTCGGCAGTGACCCTCAGACGGGACAAATCCTTGCACAGGAAGGAGATCCTGTAGACGGTGCCAGACGCTAAAGTCAAGACGCGGTCACACGTGCGAGGGTCCTTGCAGATCAGGCAGATGGGCTCAGACATGAGCGGGACACGGCTGGGCCACCCTTCGAAGTGTATCGTCACGGTCATGTTCCACTCCTTGCTCAGGTCAACCAGATGAGTAACATCTGCAAGGAAAAGCATCCCAGAGCAATGACAAACAAGAAGTGTGGTGCAAAGCAGAACTTCATTTCTTCTCATCCCGTTACACAAGCAGCTGCTACAGCTTTTTCTATATATATTTCTAAGATATCTACTTCTTTCCATCAAAGTAATATGAACTCAGGAAGTATTGTATCACTCTTCTAATGTAGCTATTTGAGCCTTTCCACACAACAAGCCCATTTCCCTCCCCCTTTCCAGCTACAGCAGGGTAATATGTATGCCAAGCCCCATGTATGGGCAGTACAGCAAGTTGGAACAACGAGGGTATGCAGGAATAGCAACTTCTCCCATATAAGTTAAGAGCAGTAGCAAATACTTGGAACATCTGGAATGGGGAAATAGAAGGAAAGAGGAGAAAATGCAAGGTTATGGCTCACAGTGTAGTTCACAATGATTGACTATCATGTGGAAAGACAGATATTGGATCCACACAACATCCTGATGCTGTTAACAAGGCATGTGTCTCTGATGTCAAAGAAAGCAACTTGTTCTAGTGGAAAATGTCCCTGCCCATGGCAGAGATGAGTTGGAACTGGATGATCTTTAAGGTCCCTACTAACCCAAATCATTCCATGATTCTATAAAGGACAGGGGCGAAAAAAGAATTTTAAAAAATTATAAACACAAACATATTCTATTACTACTCTTCATTTTCTGGTTTCAGCTTTAGCTGTGTATGTCAAAGTCATACACAAAAGGTGAATAAAATAGCTTTCTCCTGTGTGGGAAATCAGATATACAAAAAGGCAAGCAGTCAAGTGAAATTCTCCAAGTCACTGGCACGACCAAGCACAGAACCTAGGATTCCTAACACAAGGTTACTTGTTATTCAGAATGTTTTTTCCTGCAGCAGCTAAACACAATGAGGGTTAGATCAAGAAGTTATTGTTACTGCAAAGAACTACATTTTCTTCTTATTTAATGACAGCTCCACAGACAGCTGTGGAATACCCAAATGTTTGTGAAGCTTTGAGAATATGCAGATACTAATGCATTTTTAATAAAAGCAATGTTGCAGATGGCAACCTGAGGGCTGAATTTGAATCTTTGATAGAACTTATATAACTACAAAATCAATCATGAAATCCTATAAAATCCCTGGAGAAACAACTGTTGTCTCTTAAATCCAACTGGTTTATTATTTGCATTTCATTCACGAAAGGACAACCTGTTTTCAATTTTTTAGGTGATTATAGTCTTGTCTACTGGCCATAAATATACTAAAATTCTTCAGGCTTTCCAAAGCAGAAGGGAAATAAAGCTGACTAACTGAATACAATGTTTTCATTCTGTCTAGCTTCCAAGATGCAACACACAATAAATGTAAACAAACACAATTCTGTTAACAACAAATTTGTGAGGATTTGCTGCATATAAATGGAGCCAGGCTAGAGAGACAAAGAATGGAGGATTGCAGTGGTGAAATGCTACAGACCCTTTCTGGATATGTGACTTTAGGGCACAGGCCATTCAAACTTTATTCCCTCTAAAATCACTTAAAGAGCCTCTAAGTGGCTCCTGTCACAGTGGTGGCCAAGTATGGACTTTCCTCCACCTCTTCTTCTGCAGTGAGTGCACCTTGATTATTAACCTCCACCTTGAACTGAGGTCAGAGCTGGTAAGTCAGAGGATAAACCACTAGTTCATTACCTAGGGAAGCCTTTTATTTCTGTTTTTAGATAAAGGCTCTAGTATTACAAGTCATTGTATTAAACCAATCTGAATTTTGGGCTAGAAAAACAAACAGATTATTTTCATAGTGTAGAGAAATAAACAAAGAACATCCAAATATATAGGGGATATTCCTAGTGGAATATCCTGCTGACTTCTGTGTCTAATGTGACTTCACACTAGATGATGTTCAGGCAAGCAAACTAAAACTCAAAGGAAGGAAAGAAATGCACATCGATGCCATCAGTAATCCAGAGACAATTTTACATCTCTCATTTCACCAGTTTATGCTATGGATCTTGCTACCTTTCATGACAGCAGGGGTCACCTTATTAAGTGCAAGTGCTCATGGAGAGAGCAGGAGACTGGGCTCACATTTTATAAACAGTCATTAATATGTTGAACCTTACAATAAAAAGCAAAACTGTCCAAATGAGCTTGGACTTGATTTCTTTCCTGGAGAACAGGCAGCAGCTTGTAAGCCCAGACAATTCCAACCAACCAGTTACAGTCCCTGCTTGATGGCTGAATCAGACTCTCAGAGCTAACACAGTCGGAAGGAAAAGCTCAGCTTTGTCTACGCAACATGCAAGACCTGATACTGCAGATATTAAAGGTACTTTTCAATTACATGAGTCAGGTGCTGGAAAGAGAAAGGAGCCTCCATTTGCAAGCTACAGTGTAAAATCCACAACGGAGCTTCGTACTCCATTGCAAATTGTAAATTTCAGCATCACTGCTTGCCTTGCTGTAGTGATGGCCAGTGGTGCCAAGGGCAGTAAAACAGGCCTCAGTGTTGCTTGGCAACCTACCACCTTAAACTCACAGAGGCACCAAAGTTCAAGGAAAATAACAAAACAGAGTATTTCTCTCCCTTGTGGTGCTCAGTCCAAGTGTCTGCAAGCAAAAGCAGTAAGAAGGAGCAGGCAGGTACTTACTCTCATCCAGCTGCGGGTGTTGAACAACGACTTGGAAGAGCAAGCGAAGGATGCCTGGGTTCTGGGCATCCTGATCACAGCCCTGCAGGGACATGTTGAAACTGCCAGCAATATTGGCAGGCTGGCTGTCGCTCAGCTTGAACACCTCCGGGTTGCTGAGGGAGCCAGGGAGGTAGTACTCTACCCTCTCCTCCTTCTTCTCGCAGTTGGAGAGGCTGTAGTTGTGGAAAAACACACTTGCTCTCAGGCTGGAAGGAACCACAAACTGCCACGTCATGAGCTCGTCTTCTGGAAAGCCCAGTGGGTAGTTAGGGGACATCAGGGTGATGGAAGACTCCCTCTCCAAAGTGGATTCAATAATGCATAACCCTAAAACATGGGTCAGGGGGAAGAAAATAAAGAAAACAAGTTTCAATTAATCAAGACACACTGATATATCTAGCACCCCAGCAGCAGACTGTTTTTGTTTTTACAGTGACATCATTCACTTCAGCTACAGGGTAGTTTATTACAAAACCCTCAGACAAAAACATATACTCAAGTTGATTCTTTTGTCTTCAATTACAGAAAAGATAAGGAATATATTAATGCTGCATTATTATGCTGCATATTAGCTTTTATTATCGTGAAAGGAAAGATCCTAGTTCCTACTTCTATTCCTGGCTTTCAAGAGCAAATGTGAAACTTGACAACTGTTTCTGCTTCACTGGGTTTTAGGAAACAAAAGATGTGAGCTTTTACACCAGCATGGAGCAATCCTTCCAAAAACCTCCGGAATGTAACAAAAGCACACCAGCAAAGAGCCTCAAACAGGCATGATACAACATGACTATGAACTGTGGAGTCTGTGTAACACACTTTATGCTTGGATGACTCTTGGCAGTGTGGAGTTGGGTACACAGAGATTATGGTCCCACTCTAGGACTCCAGTGGTGATGTGCAACTGCAAGGAGTGCCAAGAGTTACAAAAAAACTCATGGACCTGGACCAGGTTCCTTTTATAACTGAAAGCAACAACTGCAGAATTCAAGCACAGAGCAAGAACACCTCCCAAAGAGGATTTGTAATGAGATCACAAAACACCCCACTGATTGGTAAATAGTATTTCAGGTATTTTAGGAAGATTATTTTGTGTTACTGTGCAGGTTGAAACAGGTAACTGTATTTAAGCAGCCTCATGCCTCCCAGGCACTGTTTCTCCTTTCCCCACATGCCTTCCCTAAAGAGAGTCAATGGTTTGAGGCTCCAGAAGTTAAGGAAGCTTCATTTAAAAATAAACTACACACTGCAACCAGAAAATAACTCTGTTGGCTCATTCTAATTATGTTACCTAGTCTCACCTAGCTGAACACACAGAAACAAGAGAGCATGTATGTTGAAGTTTTAGGAAGTTTAAAGAGATTGGAAATGCACAATCACAGACTCTTAGGGTTGGAAGGGACTCCTGGAGATCACCCAAGGCAGTGTCACCTCAAGCAGGTGACACAGGAACATTTCCAGCTGGGTTTGGAATGTCTTCAGAGAGGGAGACAGCATGACACCCCTGGGCAGCTGTTTCAGTGCTCTGCCACCCTCAATGGAAAGAAGTTCTTCCTCATGTCAAAGTGGAACTCCTTGCATTTTAGTTTATGGCTATTGCTCCCAGTCCTGTCGCTAGGTACCATTGAAAAGAATCTGGCACCATCTTTTTCACACCCACCACTGAGATGTTTATATGCATTAGTGAGATCCCCACTCAGTCTTGTCACTAGACTCAACAGGTCCAGCTCCCACAGTCTCTCCTCATAAGAGATGCACCAGACACTTAATCATTTTTGTGGCCCCCTGCTGGACCCTCTCTAGTGGAACAAAAGCAGCAACAGAACAGTTTTCACAATTATTAATTGACCAGACTAGGATATTTTGAGTGCAGAAGAGCATCAGCTTACCAAGATAAAATTATACAACAATAGTTTCCACAAAAGATGAAGTGGAAGGGAGTTAGGGATAGCAGCAACAAAAACTAGGTTAGCTGAGAAGAAATGACACTGCTCCATACTTACTTTTGATGGAAGCCCTGTTAGCTATGTTGAAGCCTGAGGTGGTGAGAGCCGAGTCCCATGGGAGGTGCAGAGACATGACAACTCCTCCCAATAACTTGACGCGAGACACTGAGCCATTCCTGCAGAAGGTGCCAATGTTGACCGTGGCCTTATCGATACAGCTGTTGATGTTGTAGCTAATGAAATCTGGGCACGTCCCTCCTGGTTCAATCTGCCTTAGCCACGGGGTAGAAAATTTTAATTCAAGTCCAGCTTTTGTACTGGCCTTCACATCCCAGATGTAAGTCCTGCTAAGGCGAGGTAGCCCCGGCGGGTAAAGATGAACATCTCCAAAGGGGCACGGGCCTGACACACAGTCTAAACACAGAGAGAGAAGAGCCATAATACCCTCTGGAAATCACTCAAGTAAACACAGAATTTGACACTTCTTCTTCCTTGCTATTTTCACAGTTTTTAGGTTGCACTTAACTTTTCTTCTACGTGCTCTAAAAGACATGTCTGTAACAGTCACATGTTGTCTCTAAACAGTTCTCCCACAGAATAGACAGGATAAACCTGCTTTAGTCAGGCTGACTAACAGAAGGGTTTCATTGTCTCTAGAATTCTGCCTTGTTTGCTGAAGAATTTAGAAGGTATTTACTGAATAGGGTAGAGTCTGAATGGGTAAAAGGGAAAAACACAGCATCAAAAGAGCTGGAAATCACAGATGTAGAGAATCCATTTTATCCCATCTCACTCAGAGAATTCCTGTCAAATCATTCATCATTAAATTTTCTACTGCTTGCAATGAACTGTATTTCTGCTCCCTTGGTGCCCAGATGAAAAACAAAAACAACTGCCCCAGGATTCTGGGGAGACCCTAGGAAACTTTAATCTGAAAAATCCTAATGATTGATTGTCACTCAAAATAAGCATACTTTAATCTATGTCTAGGCTTCAACTTAAAAGAAGAACTATCTCAAGTGCATCTTGCAAATATATCAGGAGATACTGTCAGTTTTAATATTTGCATGAATCATATTAATAAAATTCCAAAACACAAAGAGAATTATCCTTGAACACCACCCCAAAAATAATGAAGATGTTACTAAAGACTGAATGCCCAATGAAGTTTGGGACATAGTTGTGAAGTAGCATGTGTTCCTGCCATTAAAGAGTACTTACACCAGGGAAAATATTCAAAGCAAATGAAGCTTTAGTTACGCTTGCAAATATTCAGTTTCTTGACTTCAATAACATTCATCAAAAATAAAGAAACATGTGCATGTCTTCAATGTTTCTTTTGTCCTTATAGACACAGTCAAGCTGTTCATCAAATACATAATATATTATTATAAGTGCTCAGAGGCTTTTGACAGGTAAAAAAAGATTCTTTGATGGGTTTATAAATTGTGGGAAAAAGAAAGGCAGGAAGTAATTGGTGCAACAAACTTCCATTTAACTGTTTTCAACACAGACAAGTTAACATTAATTGTGCCAGCTGCAATACAGACTTCTTTAACTTGTATAGTTCAATAATTCAAAGTTATTTGTTTAAAGATTTCTTTTTATCCAAGACTACAGTGGATACCTTAATACAGTAATAGGAAAATAAGGTATGTGGGTTTACTGGAGAAAAATTACCATTGGGGAAAAATTAAAAATCTGTATCTTACCAATATTTTTCTGAATTTCCATGATGAAATACTTCTCTGGAGTACTACAGGTAAAGGTAAAAGTCACATTATCCCCAGGCTTTATCTTGAGTTCAGACCTGGGGACACTTTTAATGTAAATATGACAGCTTGGTGGAACGCCAGGTATCAGTTTAATCATAACTGTGGTGTTGTCCACTTTACGAAGAGAGACTGTAAAGGAAGCTAAGAAAGAAAAAATAGGTAACAGAGGTATTTTGTTACTAGCACGTGTGAGCAACACCAGCCTTTCCACCCATCTCCACAGATGCCAGAGTGTTGAAAGGAATATTAGCATCCACAGTCTCAGGAGTCTCTGGTATTGTACCAACAGAAAATGTCTTGGCTCTGTCAGCACAGACAACAAAGAAATACACTTGCTGCATGTGCCCAGGAGAGGTATACACAGAATTTGTGCAGAACCAGTTCTGCTCCAGTTTACACTCAACAGCGTAATTTATTTCACATTTTAAAAGGAGTTCAGTTATTCCTTTCAAACTTTTGTTCTCCTGACTTTGGTTCTCAGACTGTTATCACACAGCCTGCTTCATTTCTGAAGGCAGCCATGAAGTCATGACTCAATTCAGGAAGTTTCAGCAGCCAAACAACAAAACAAGCCTCAACTTTAATCACACACAATGGTAACAAGTGAATCTGTGGGTATAAATCAACAATTACTGCAGAGCAGATGAGGTATTACCAAAAGCACATACTAACAGACACTTACACAGGCGGTCATGGCTCTCTCCCACCCTCCCTACCTTTTACAGTTCATTCTCTGAAGGTACAGGATGTCCATGCTATGTCCCTCACCAGCACTGATGGCATCTGTGGCCTGGGAAGACCATGTGTGCTTGGATACCTCCTTGGATACCATCACTGACTTGGAGATTTTCAGAAACACTTCACAGATTTCAACCCATCCTCAAGCACTACCAGATGCAGCAGCAGCTCTCACAGGAAATACTGGAGCCACAGAATAAACTGCTTGTTGAATAATCTTTTATTTTATTGCCACCAGTTTAGCAACAAACTGATCAAACCCAACTGTCTTTTAAAAATATATACACAATATAAGCCACCAAGGAGCACTGACTGGACATTCAAGATGACTAGGAAAGTTATTAGCACCAGTTGGGTGCCTAGCAAGGACAGAGCCCAGCCTTGGCTGGAACAAGTTTGTGTTGAACTCAACCATATCCCAGCCCCAGATGAAAATCTGAGGACAGGTCAGGCAGTAAGTTTTCTAATAGTTGTTTTCACTGCTCCCTCTTCCTTATTTCAGTGCCAGGAAGACACAATCACAGCACTTGTGTTTCTAGTGTACATGAAAAAAAAATCATGTATATAAAAAATAATAAGAGATCCAGAAATAAGGTTGCTCCAAGTTCTGTTTAAAAATATCTGTTCCTTGAGTGGGATGTCACACAGGGCTGCATGACAAAGCTCTGCCCATTCACCAGGTTGGGAATCCTCTTGCTCATTAGCCCCAAGAAAGAAAGATTTACTGTGGCAAACTTAGCAGTGCAGTACCCTGAGGGAGTCTCTGAAACCATTCCCATTGCCAGGCAGCATGCCAGGAAGGTTTAGGAGAACAACTGGCTCACAAAATCACATCTGTAGGATGGCCCAGGCTCTGTTCAACTGTTTGCCATCCCTTGAGCACCAGCACAGTCCATGCCAGCTGCTACTGCCACAGTGGTAAGGATGCTGGCCAAAGCCCAGAGACCTGGGGACTCACCTGGTAAGGGCTGTGGGGAGTGAGGCTGAGCACACCATGGGAACCCTCGATCAGCAGAGCCCTCTCATGGCAGGTAAGCGTGCCAGAAACCCTCAACAAACCTACCCACCCAACTCAAAACTTCAGCCATTGCAGCTGCAGAGAGAAGTTTATTGCATTAGTGACTCCATTTCACACAAAACCTAGCTGTTCTTTTTAAGAGAGGTTTAAAAAACCTCTTGATTTTTACAGCAATTGCACGGTTTTGCAGGGCCCGAGTTTTACTGCAATGTTTGGCAGAACTGCAGGAGCTGAGCAGTCATCATGGGCTATTGTCCCTCCCTGCCACTGGGAACATTGCAGTTCCAGGTTTGTTAACACCAGGTATCAAATCATCTCATGGCTAAAGAGAGTAAGGCAGAGTAGGGTACTCAAAGAGGCACCCCACCATGCTTTTATTTGAGTTTTGTTGGTCTTGAGCCATTTTGTAGTCTTTCTAGCTTTTCTACACAAGCTTGGAGTCAAAAGACTAAGCAAGCCCTTGAAACTGCCTTACCTATTTGTCTTCAGGATCAAAGGCTCTAAATGAAAATCTCAAACACCACAAGACTTGCAAAATTGCTGCACATACTTTTAACCACAAGTTTACCAACCTTCTAATACCACTAGTGAGAACCTGGTCACTGAATAACTCTCACAGCTTTTAAGTGATGGGACAGTACTCTAACCCAAGAGTCTATACTGAATTCCCCTGCCTCTTCCAAATGCTGGCACACTTACATCTGGGGTTTTGCCTTAGAAATACTTTTGCAGAGGTTTTCAATCTGGGTTTTCCTGAGGAAATAATAAAGGGGACAACATAGCCTAGGAAATGCCTTGTGCAATGACTTCCAAGCACACAGGGGACAATTGAAGGGGCAACGTCCATGGGGTGGGGAAAGGAAGAGAGTGAAGTCAAGCAAGCAACCGGTGCTGCTCCTTCTCGTTCTTCAGGAGGAAGCAGTCTCCAGAAGAGAAAGGGAAACAACTACTTCTAACCTAGCCCTGAGCTTTGTTTCCTACACCACTGGACACTTTTTGGGTTTTTTTGGGGTTTTTATTTATCACACTTAGTGCACAGAGTATTTCTGACCATGACAGTCATTGCTTTTCTGATGTTTAAGGATATGAAGTGTTAATAATACCAATAATTAATATTTAAAGACAAAAGAGGCTTCTTTCTTGTATATGGTAATTGTCATACTCATCAACAGTTTATAAGTATTATTGAAAAGTCTGTTTCTAACTTTCTGGTCAAACACTTAGCACTATTCCTTTTCCCATCTCTGGTTCAGCACAGCCATACAACCAACCTGGCAGGACAAAGAAACACACCAGGACCACTAACAGCCAGTACTTCTGCATCGCATGCTGGTGCATGGCTCTGAATTTTAGTCATGAGGATTAACTGTAAGCATCACCTTAAGCACATGACTAGTTTTAAAACAGAACAAATTCGCACCCTGAGCTGAAACCAAGGAACGGAAATTTTGAATATCTTGAGATAACCTTCCTTCAAGGGTCAAAACCAAGCATCGTCTTCCTCAGCCCTTGAAAGACCCAAATTCGTCTGCCTGGGCTTTTTTTCCCCTCCTTCTCTCTCCTCTTTCTGACTTCATGAACACACAATCATTCTCCATTTGATTTCTCTGCAAAAACATAAAATATTTGTCAGCTCAGTATCACTTTCCAGTATAGATGTGACCCAAGCCTCAGCCTTCCCAACCAGGACCTGCCCAAAAGCACAGAAGTGTTGCAATGAACAATGTATCTTCATCCCATCAGGCAACAAAGATGCAGATCTATACCAAATTAGGCACAGCAAAGCTGTCTGCTAGAAACCCACATGAGGACAGATACCTTTAGTGCATAAACAAACAGCTTGCACAGATGAAACTGCATGGATCATAATTTTGGCCAAGAAATAAATGTAGTGCTGTAATACTGACAGCAGCCAGCTAGAGATGTGCTAAGCTACATTAGACTATCAAATCTAATTTACATAGGAAAAATAGAATAAAAGAATCACGCAGAAAGTATATCCAGCCACTAAAAATAAATGACCAAACGGCTAAAACCTCCAAACTACAGCCACACACAAGAAGCACAATAGAGACCACTTAAAGAGCACCTTTATTGGAGAGCTTTTAGAAACACAAGTGAGTCTCCTCATGACTCACACTAATCTGTCTTTGTCTATGATTCCCACTGCATGCCTTTTTATTAGGATTACCGGGAACTGGACATGTTTCTTGAAAAGAAGCAATTTCCATGCCTCACTGCTGCTGCACAGGGGTGACACACAGGATATCCAAACCAACAAGAGGAAGCATTGCCAAGCTGGATCTCGTCTTTGTCTACACAACAATGACATTTTTGGGCTACAGGATGTCAGAGATGAAGCCTCCAGTCCCAAGCTGGTTCACAGGCTATGCAGACAGCTGATCTCACCCTATTCTTCTTTTCCTCTAAGCAATTACAGTTTTGCTGCTTCCACTAGATATTCCACAGCCCTAATCTCAACCTGCATCCACCCTGTCACAGCTGGATTTTTCTACTGCTCATGCTTGTTTAAGAATGCATCTTCACAACAGCTGTCTCATCACAGCATCTCTTTATCACTAGAGTAATGCACAAACACACCTTGGCTAGCTTTTTTCCAACAGTATGATATTTCCAAAATTTTTATCAGTGTTATTTCTCAGAGCTTTCCCACTGGGGTTACAAACAAACTGCAAAATGTAAACCAAGCTGGATTACTGCAAACAGCTTAGCCTAAATTTATGTACAGTGTTTGCTCCTGACACTAATCTTACAGCAATTTTAATATGTGTATATATAAGTGTCAAAAGGACATTTTTCCTTTACAAGAGGGGAGTGCAATGTAGAAGAGAGCTGGCGAGTAGTCAAGCCAGTGGCACTCACAGAGAGTGTGCATGAGTATGTACAAGCAAAGGACTTGGCAGAACAGTGCTTTTTATGGCTGTGCACAATGCCTTGCTAAACAAAGCAGGAGTTGGAACAGAGTCCAACTAGTTTTCACTAAACAGCTGCACTTTATTGCAGTAATTTATTCATAAGGTAAGGATCTATGGATTGCTTCACGTAACTTGATTGGATGGATTAAAACAATAAAAAAAAACAAACAACAAACAGATAGACCAAGAAAACAAAACCCACAAGAGCTACCAACAACAAAATCTGAGATGATAATTTATCCCAAAATTATGTACAAAAACTGTTGGGTTTTCTCATTCTAGTTAAATCACGGGCTTGTTCCACTACAGCCATCTTTAATAAAAACCAGTTGGATGGGGCTGACTCAGCCACCATCCATGAGCTGGCAGCAGCTGGAGGAGACGGGCTGTGGTGGAAGACTAGTAGTGGCAACACTCAGTGCGGATATGAAATACCTGCATGCAAACGCCTGTTCTGCCCCAGGGGGATCTGAACCCATACAACCAACACACCTCTCCAGAGAGCAGACTCATTCATTGTAGCATATCATGTCACCACCTCGGGACAAGGATAGCACCAGGATGCTGTTTGCTCTACAGCTTGGAAGGCTCTCCTGGAAAGCTCACTACCTCTTCTGAGCCCTTTCAGGGATGCTGACCCGCCAGCACACTCATGGCCTGCTGAGGTTATTCCAGTATGCATAATCTATGGCAAGAGTCACTGCAAGACGGTGGGAAGCAAGGGGTACAACTTAATAACACAGTAACCCAGCCATAATCTGAGTTATTTCAGTTCCAAACCAAACCAACTCCTCTCTCTGATCTGTTGGATAGCATAACATCAGGAGACAGCAGCATTAGCAGGGCACGTTCAGAGCAATCTATCCAAAACACCTTTCTCCTGGCTATGGGACTTCAAGGCTGTCTCCTCTCTGATGGGGACCACTGGCTCAAGCTCCTGCATCCTGAACAAACACTGCAATGACTCAGCTAAGATACGTACGAACAGCTGCACCTGACCATCTATTTCTGCATCACTTCCAACACAATTCACTGCACTCATATTTGCCAATAACACAGCAAAGAATGTTTGAAAGAGAACATCTCCCTGCTTTTCCAACTTGATCATTTTGCACCTGTGTTATTGACTTCCTCTTTCACAATTGGAAGCAGCACCCAGTTGCCCAGGCATCATCCACTCCTCCAATCTCACCTGCAACATCCATCCAGGTAATTGCTTTCCATCCCTTAGCAAAGTTAGTCAGGGACCTGTACAGTGTTTGGACTCCTCTCGTCTACGAAACAGTGCTGAAAGCAGCAAATGGAAGATCACAAGCATCATCACAAATTACAACCAACCCTTTTTGCTGCAAACTGCTGAAATCCTGTTTGACTTTACAAAGCAACTAGGTTTTCTGTTTACATTTAAAGTATAAACTAACTATTCTCTACATTGCAGGATGATCTCCTTATATTTGGACCCGTCTTCCAACACCATGCTTGCTTAGGATATGAGATCCTATTTTGTGAAAGGATTGCTCTCAGGGAAACATCCAGAAAACGAAAGCAATAAAATCTGCAAAGCCTGTAAACGCCCACAGATAGATGCTGCCAATTGCTATACTGGCAGCCACATCTCAGGACAGGGCACCTGGGGGAGAATATCCATTCCTCAGACATCATAGTACAGCCCCCTAATTTTCACTGATTGTTTAAACTGATAAGACAGGATGGGGATGCAAAGCAGGCGAGATGTCACACATTCCTCTCCTCATTAGGGAGGAAGGGTGGACATTTCTGGCATAGTGATGTTACACACCATTCCAGCACAATTCCCCAGAAAAGATATGTTAGCACCCCGGGCTAACAAGCTGGCTCACTCTAAAGTTGTTAATTCGCTAATTTGTAATGCATAACAGGAATAAAGTACCTACAGATTTAAAATAAGTAAAAAAAAGCATTATATATTTCTATCCCTTTCTCTAGAAGAAAGATAATTTGGAAGACAATTAAGACACTCATGTAACTCGTGATAAAGAAATTTTTTAAAAGAAGCTTTGATTTTCACAAAAAGAGACACTTGATTTGGCAAGCTTAGCTGTAATTATGTAAAGGAGAATGTTGTCTCTGAGCAGCCTTTTCTTAATTATTATTTTACAGTTCTGTCGCTTCTGTAGAAGTGAGACACAGAACTCAGCAAACACCGCCAGCTGACCAGCAGCTCGCACAGAACTTACAAAATGCATGGCACACAAGTCTGTACAAATACACAAGAAAATGTCACACTGGCTCAAGGAATGCTGATACCACTCAAGTCACTGCAGGAACCTCCCTTGATCAAAGAGGTGTTTGCTTACACAGTTTAGTCCTACCTTGATGTAAGCCAGCGAGAGGGCAACATCTTGGAGCATGTCTGAGCAGCTCTTCAGTCTTGGCTCTGGTTAACAAAGGTGTAAAAGCACATTTCACAATCAGGGGTCCCTCCCACGCCAAACATCCTGCAGTCAGCTCTTCGTCTCTCACTTCTGAGGAACTTGAGATCATCCCTTTTCACTCCTCAAAGTTTGCTCTCTCAGCTCTGCCCAGGGACCCAGAAAAGCCAGAGCCAACTCCAAAATCCCAGCGCTATTGGACCTCTCAAAATAAGAGTCTGCTCTGACATCAAGTAAGCACACTCACTTTGTGCCACAAGAAATGAAAAGGCGCAGCTCAAAATGGGCTGTCCCATGGCATCTTTGTGGACAGTTGTTAAAAGGGGTCCAATGCAACAGGCAAAGTTGAGTCTTTTTCCCCTGTTACAGGAGACACGTTAAAAGAATTATCACTTTTCCCACAGTACTGGCAGTGTGAGCACTCAGGAGCAGACTAGATCTTGCTAAGCTACATGAAATGCTTATTTACTAGACATCATGTCAGAATTCTTCAGCTGTCTCCTTCTGAAGGTCTTCCAAGACATCCTATCAATATGATCCACACTAGGTAGCAAACTCTCACCTCTGTCACAAGTCAATATAGAAACACAAGATTCTGCTCTGACACAACAGCCAGCAGCCAACAATTTGCTAAGCACAGCCCAGCCCACATCCTTTCCCTCACACCCTGGTGGCACAAGCAGATGTGAAGCAAGAAGAAACTGTATGGTCACACCTCCAAGAAATTAGAGAAGTTTTCAAGCCGAGGGATGGTGACACGGCTCTATCAGCTGAATCCTACCAAGAGAGCATCAAAAGCCACCAGCTGCCTTACAGGAACAGGTTAATGGTTCGGTTCCAACAACCAGTCCATGCTGTAGTGGGTGTGCTGTCTGCTCCAAAGCTGAAGTTTGACAGGGATGCCCAAGCAGCATCAGTGAGTTGAATAATGTCCCAGAAACTGCTGGAAGTGCTTTGTTAAGGTGATACCTTTAGTCTTTCCCCCAGGTGGGCAAAGGTTTATAAATCAGAGGAATTATTAAAGGTGCAGATTTGTAAAAAGATTTTAACAGAAACTTAAACAATTAAGCCAAAAAGACCCCATTTAGATTAAAACTGGCATCCAAGCCCATCTTCCCCATATCCTCCAGCCTAACACATGCTTTGCTGCAGCTCAGTCTTTCTAGGAGCTCTTGTGTGGAGACCAAGGCAAGAAAACACCCAAAGGGAGGCTCAAAGGAATACCCAGAAGACAGCAGGAGGACTTTGCTGCAGTAAGAAAACTACTGTGCAGCTCAGTTTGGGGGTACAGCCCGCTGGTGACAATGGTGAGCAACACCCAGCTGCCCCCTCTCAGCCCCAGCAATAACCCAGCACCACCAGCGACCCCACACCAGCCACAGCACCAAGGGGTGCAGCTCCACACACATTCACTGCTCTTGCATTGTGTTAGTCTATCACTGCCCAGAACACAAAGAAGGTCATGTTTTGCCATCAGCAATCATAAAAAGCAAATGAGAATGTAATCAGTAGCAAAACTGATGAAGAAGGAAAAGGGTTACTCACCCTTGACCTACATTGATTTGCAAACACATATCCCTGTCAGCCATAGTAAGTCAACAGAGGTAAAGCCAAAAGCCTCTTGACTTTGTTCTCAGCAAATGGTGGTTTCTCATGCTATTTCAAATACAAAATATTTCTGGAATGAAATCAGTGCAAAGTTGTTCAGCCTCTACCTAAGACTGAGGGTTTGGCAGCTGTGGATTCCAAAGTGTTTTTATTTAACATATATTTGTACAAATAACAATTAAAATGGGTGATAAGGGCTATACCAATAAACCGAGCCCCAGCAATATTTATTTGTGAAAATACTGCTGCTGCTACATATTTCAAAAAGTGAAAACTTCTTTTTTTTCCAGTAGTTTTCCTCCTACTTTCTTTTCTCTTTCAATATTATTTAAAGGTAATTCATATAAGCAATTAACACGCCTTAGCACAACTGACCCAAATGACACCTAATACCAGGAAGGGGAAAGGTTCTTCCTTTATTTCATAGAACAAACCCTGATTTCTGTCTAGAAACTCTTGTTACAGTGTAGGAAGACAACACACAGAAGCTGTAATAAAAATGAAAGGAGGACAATCTTCAAGCTAACAAAAAATTTGCTCCATGTCACAGGTCCATAGTGATACTCGACCATGAGCTTCAGCAGCCTCCAGTCCTTCCACCTTGTTTTTCCCTTGGCTAGTCCTTTGCCTTGAGCCAATGCCAAAAAATGATGCTTTTCAGCCTGCTTTCCCTTAATTATTTTTTGGCTGATGAGCCACCATAGCTTATCAAATGGCAACCCCAGGCACAAAAAAGATGCCAGCCAGCTAAGGAGCCAAGCTCAGGAGCTGGCTCACCACATCGTGTTTCTTCTCTCTTGGGCCACTTCTCAGCCAAACGGCTGCTATTTGTTGGAATTTTCACTTTCGCGTATGAGTAGGCCCATGACCAAGCATAGGGCTGTTGGAGAAACTTCATTCACACACAATTCCAGAGACCACAACCTTACTGAGGATCTCCAGTGGGGGCACTCAAATTGGTGGTCATTTGTGCTGCTATGGACAATAAGTTCAGCTCAGTGTATTAATCATCAAATATTTTCATGTTCCCACCAGCTCACATACCGACTTGAGC
>JAOXXN010000395.1:44641949-44665134 GCA_026770055.1 Myrmophylax atrothorax
GGATTGTCTCTCATGCTGTGGCAATGTAGGCTGTACAAGCATGAAAAATCTTACTCTTGGTTGAACTTGCACACTTCAGTAGATCTCTTGTTTTCAAAAGCTGCTTTGTCCTCTGGGTAGAGGAGTTAAGTTTTGGAAAATCTGAACACTACCCACTTCTCCCCCAGGACAGATAGTCTGGATGCTGCAAAAGCATAGATCAATAGAAACTTTCTGTAGAACCTGTTAACACTGAGAACACACAGTTCTGAGGGTAAGTCTGGCTCTATTTTTGTGCCCACAGCTCCTCTGCTGCTCTTTGGGGTACTAACTTTGTAATACATGCTGTTATACTTCTGTATTCACAAGTCCCCGAGCTTGTATATTAAAGGACAAAACTCAGGTGAAGGGCATAGCTGTCGTCATTATTAGAAAATCAGCATGTCTCAGAGAACAATTGCCACACATTGCCTATGGTCATCATAAAAATACCATAGGCTCTGAAAATCAGGATGTATTCACCGTATTCACCTGGAAGATGCTGACTTTTCCAAGAGCAAGTAATGTTTCCAGCAAAAAGAACTTGTCCCCTAAGATTTTAGAGCTGGACTTCAGAAAACATCCACTTTACACTATAAAGAATTACCAAATCCCCAGGAGAAACACAGTCTAGGTGAAGAATTACTTTACAAATGTCCAATTTATTGGACAAGGAGAATACGCTGGCAACAGCAGCCAATGTAAGACCCTTCTGCCTCAAAGGGCTCAACATCTTTATCTTTCCTCATCCCTGTCTGTGCATTCAAGCTCAGCAGACAGCACCAAGCCATCTCAAATGAGCCCCTACAGACTGAGCCTACTATCTCTTTCTCCTAGCAAAGCTGTATATAAAACAGGCAGAGAGAGAGAACATATTCTCTAGGACACTGCATCTGTACCGTGAATCAATTGTAAACGTCAGTTGGGTCTCACTCCATATTTAGCAAAACATGAATTCACATCTTCCCTCTCAGAGATTTCCCTTGAAACAAGTAGGTGAAGAACATCTCCATTTAACTCTGTAACAGAACATAACATAAGCCCTTAGTGTATGCTTTAAATTCTGTTATTTTCCCTGCTTGATTTCATTTGACTCTTCCTTGTACTGTCAAATATTTCTGCTGTTCTACATAGGCAGAACCAGCTGAATGCAAATGTCACCTCTGCAGAGATCTGCACAAATCTATCACCTGCTGGAACCTCAAAGCCTTCTGTCAGCTTTTTACGTCAGGGGAATTCACATTCATGGAATAGAGTAGGGACAGATCCTGGCATGATATTTATACCTATTCCCTGTTTAGGTGCTTAAACCTTCTTTACTTCAAATTCTGCACATTTGATTCTGTGCAGATTCAAAACAGAGGTTACAGATGATGTCCTATGAGGCTAACATGGCACAGAGGCACCAGGTTCTGTGCAAGTAGGTTGCACCCTTGAGACTCCAAGGAGAACAACAGGACAGCCAGGTACATTTACATCTGCTCAGGAGAGGACTTTGGTGCAGGTTTGAAGGGACAAACAAGGAAGTGACTTACTTTTGCTGTCCCCTGCCTCTCAGCAGTATGTAGTAAAGGTAGAAAAACTCCTTGGGTTTAGAGCTGGGATGCAAACTCAATCCTAGGGGGTGTTCCTAAAGCTTTGCCGCTCGGGAGCATTTGGTACACAGATGCTAATTGCCTCCTGAAATATTCTTGAATATCTTCGTGCTGTCAGATGGCTTTTTTTTTTTTGAGCTACACAAGATGGTGCAGCTTACAGCATCCTTTTGTGCCAGAAGTACCTCCTGATCATGCCGTGATTCCTTATCCAGCGTTCCCAGGATACCCATGAGGCCCGCAGGTTCCTTGGAAGGGAACAGAGACTGTAGGGGTGATTGGAACTGATTGCTCTGCCGCATGCCACGTTCACTGTGTGGAGGCTGAATGACCCTCGGGTTATTTCAGCAGAGCAATAACTTCAATAAAGTGATGGCTAGTTCATTTTGTAGGGAAACTGTGCTCAGTTGAAAGCCAGTTTCTCATTTCTCAATGGGCAACAGCTGCAAGTAGAAAAAAATTATTAGTGCCTAACAGTTCACTGGGACATATGTTCCTTTGTGGATGTTTTATACAGGTAGCATAAACTAATGTTGGATCTGCCAAGGGCATACCTCTTGCATGGAGGAATACAGCTTCTTTAATAAAGACCCTGTTGAATATCTGAAAATATAACTGTACAGCAAGAAAATCATCACCATAATTCAAGGAAACAGCTCTGTACCGTGGGATGTACACATAATATAATACATGGTATTTAGTAGAATATATAATTTTCACCCATTATAGACTGGGAATGGCACATTTGGTTAACACTGTCTAATGCTTCCCTCTCTAAAATTGTTTTTGATTGTTTGTAAGCCTATCATACTCTTCATGCTGAAAATTTTCATGCTATTTAATTCAACTTGGATTCTTTGAGTATATTCTAGCCATTGATTTAACTGATTCAATAAACTCATAATTTTATTACCTATAAAAAATATGGTGAGCATATTTGTTCAAAAAACCTCTGCTGTTCATATGCTTTGGAACATGAACTAGAAATAAAGTGGAGGTGGTTTGTCTGTCTGGGGTTTTCCAAGATTTCCAGCAGTCTGAAAGCTCTTTGGCTTCTGTTGCTGATGCCATGTGGGTTTTAGGTGTCCCAGTTTGCTGAGCCAAGAAGCTTAAGGCAACAAGCTGTGGAGGTGATGCGAGAAAGAGAACAAGGGAGGAGACAGGGCAGTGCTGCTGTAAATCGAGGTAAGTCTCCCAGTCTAAACAGTCCCTCAGGCTAAAGCAGCAGAACCAACATTATTGACAAAAGTTTGTTTTACCTGAAAATTTCATCCAACCAGATCCTAGAGACAATCCCACGAGGAGATCTGCAGCTCTGTCTTCAGGATAGTGCCTGCCAAGGAAGATGTGCAGCTTTGCTCATCCTAGTGGGTAAAAAACAGGAGGATGATGTGCTGGCACTTCCAAAGGCACCATCCCTGCTGCCCTCTGCGTTCAACACCTGCTTCTGGAAAGAGGTTTCAGGAGCTCAGGGACCACCACTGCATACCTGCAGCCATCAAAAGCTGCAGGTGACATGCTGAGAAGTAGAAGAATCTTAATTCATTTTTGCTGCATACTGATGGATCCCCAAAGCACATTGCTGAGGTTCACAACAGCTCACCATGCTGCTGCAAGCTTTCCTTGCAGCCACACATATCTGCACCTTCTCCAGACAGTGTATTTGCCATTTATCATCTAACCTTCACATGGACTAAAGCTGGCTTTATTTTCTGCAATTCTTCTTCCTTAATCATCCAAGCTTTCAAAAAGCATGTCTTTTAGAAAGGGTCACTAGTGCTGTGTAGAAGGGCAGACAGAGGAAAAAACAGTGAACAAGATCTCCCCAATGAACTTAGAAATCTTCCCAGATTTTTTGTGATGGTTCCTCAGTTTTGTTTACTTTATCATTGTAAGGAGAATAAGCAAAGTTTCTCTGTCATAATTTTTCCCTCTCTGAGACACAAAGTTATTATCAATACTTACCACAGCCGAACAAATAATTAAAAATGAATAATTTATACAATTAATGCAATCTTTGCTCCCATTTATATAATTCCTGCCAGAGGATCACGAATTTCTTTTGAATTTATTCCTTAGTTAAGTTTATTTGGTACAGCTTAATGATCCTACTGCTCTGTAGATTGAATGTTAATTTTAGGTAATTATTCACATTCATTAATATGCACATTGTTTTCTAGTGGCTGGTCAAATAAATCAAGTGATGTCATTTTTATTTCCTGGTTGAATAAATCTGCAGTCACTTCCAGTACAAACGTTCATAAACATGAATGCAATACTTGTTTGTTTGAACACTCAGGCAAATGAACTTTGAAAATTCACTCCTGAGTTTATTTGAAATTGGAATCTGTGATTTCCTCCATATCTGCAAGCAAATGAGCACAAAAGGTGTGGCAGCATATCTAGACTGAATGTATTTAAAATTAAAATGGATATTAGCTTGTGATGTGCTTATTTGTACCTCTTTTTTTAGTCCTTCAGGTGCAGCTGGTGCATTCAGACTTCTGCTTTAGACTGCCATATAAAATACATTCCAATTCTGGCATTTTCCTTTCTCTACGGCATTCTCAGCAGATAAACAGAATTCTTTTGTACTGCTGAAAGGCATTTAAGAGCTTCTTTAACCAGTTCACAGCAGTAATGAAAAATAAAAATTACTTTCCTGGTACTGCATGGCCAGGCCACAATGACCTTCTTTAATGTAAGCTTTTCTTTTGTCTTCAGCAGCAGATGGATCCTGTCTCCTTTTAGAAGATGGTTACTTAGCTCAGGAAAATCATCATTTCTTGAGCAGCAGTGTGCAGCCTTTACCAGAGGGAGAAGTGTACCTTCCTCCCCAATGTCTCTGCTGTCTTTAAGAGAAAGTTGCTTTTTCATGTTGTATTAGTCCTCAATAAAATCCCTTCTCATCATGGCCTAAAGCTCCTGGGAATGCTGTTGCAGCAACAGTGCCTTGAAACCTAAGGATTACAGTTTTCTATAAGCCGAAGCATCATTATTACCATTAGCCCTTGCTCTTTGTGAGAAATTAAAGTGTGATTTTTAAATGAGTTAGATGCTTGATGTTACTGAATAAAACTCCTATTTGCAAAACCCAATATAGTACAATAATACAATAATAATGCAACAAATATAATATAACCCAAATACCACCAAAAATATTTTGGTATGAAATCTACAGGTACTGGGGAAAGCCCTCCCTCAGCATGATGAGAAACTTTCCCAGAGGAGTATCTCCACAAAATCATGCCCACAACAAAGCCAGATACCCCCGTGTTGTGAGCAGTGTGTATTATTACAGCTGTCAGAGAGCCAGGCCAGCTGTAAAATGGTTTTAGTTTCATTGATGTACAGGTGTGGGCTCGAGGACTGGCTGGAACAGGTTCTAGCACTGGAGCAATGCACCAGGAGGTGCTGCACAGACAGGCAGTCGTTAAGTGATGCTTTTAGCTCTGATTTGCGGGTTGCCATGGTTAGTGCAATCTGCTGCCCCCAACGAGCAGCTCAGTGGTGTGCAGGCACTCTGGATTCAAGCCAGGGTTTTAAGCAGGAGCCCCAGGGTGCTGAGCTCTCACCCTGACCTCAGCCTCTCCTTCCCCACCAGTGCAGAGCTCTCTCCTGGCTTCCTCCCTATCTCTTATTCTCTGTAGATTTTTGCTTTGCCACAGGTATTACTCACCTGCTCTGCCTTTGTTTTCCCTTCTATTGCTAACACACTCAAATATGCACTTGATAAAGCATTTCCCCTCTGATTCCACCTCCTCTAACTGCTATTCACTCTACACTGCCTTTCCAAGGGTATCCAGTTTAACTGAGGTGTCTACTGGGATTAATCAAGGGAGATCAGCAGGACAGCTTTGCAAGGCATCATCTTTGCAAGTCTGACTGTCCTGCTGTTATTTGTCCAATTTTTTTGCATTTTGGTTCATCATTATTTTTGCATTTGTAGTCGTGAGTGCCAAAGCTCTGCTGAGAAAGGCTTAATGTTTGTTTAAGTGGATAAACTAAAGGAGGTTACTGTGATAATATTCAGGTATAGATTTAACCGTCCACTTGGAAGCCACGACAGACCAGGAGTGACCTCCATGGTAACAGTCTTCAACCAGCTGGAGACAAAGCTTGGGCTCAGTCCCTCCCCTGCTCTTACCACTGTCATGTCCCCTCCGAGGCTGCTTTACCATGCATATGGCAGCAGCTACAGCAACAAGGTTGTGAAGAGGTTTGAGGATAAAGTATGATCACATAAATCATTTTCTAAATATCAAGATTAGTCAAATGAATAAAAAAATGTTATAAACATTACAAAAGTCATTATAGCAGAATCATTTGTTGAGCTCAGGAAAAAGTCACTCAAAATATCAGAGATATTTCTTGTCCACATGTCAAATGAGAAAATAATGTTGAGAAGAAAGCAAGCAACTTTCTAAAAACAATTTTATGAAAACATCACAGTAAATACCTGCCTCTGCACAGATGGGTATCATTAATTTATACATAGACATTAGTCCCTCACTCTTTGTAAACAGTAACATACACTTTTATATAAAAATTTTCTGTTTAGTTAAAAAGAAATGAAAGGGGCTATCAGACACAGAGGTACTCTTTCCCTCAAGGTTTTTAAACAAGGATTTGCACTGGTAAAGAAATCCTCATTCAAAGCACTCAGTCTACATCATCTGGGAAGGGAAGTGTTGCATCCAGATGAGGAGCTGCACACATGTGAGCACAAAGCCAGGCTGTTCTTACTCCAAAGCAGACAACTAGGGTCTTTATTTTGGTTTTGAAGAAGATGCTGGGGCTGCAGGAACAATTGCAGGATTAACAGGTCTCTAGATAAAGATCTTGAAGGAAGCTTTTAGCAGAATAGATTTCCCATTATTGTAACCCTCCTATTCCAGAGTTATAATTGTTCCGGATAGATCTAGTGTTTTCCATTATGCATCACTCAGATTGCTTTGATAAACAAAGCATTTGCTCATGTTGATTGTAAAGTGAGAAGGAAACTCACACCCTAATCCAATTTAAAACATAGCCAGGAGGCGGATGTTGATTACAGTGTGAAATAGCCACTGCCACATCAGTGTAAATCCAGTCACTGGATTAGAAAACAGGCAGTTTGGTACTTGCAACACTGGGGGAGAGGAGTGGTACCTGCTCCCAGTACCCCTGGGAGCCTCAGAGCTATCGATTTCCCTCAATCTCTTATCCTTACACATAAACCCCGTGGTTCTCATTGTGTTCAGGCATACTGCTTCTTTCAACCACCTAGAGGGTGGGATGAGAAAAATATATTTGGGTTAAAATGTGAGCACAGAGCAGAAGTCACAGCCTCTGAAAGAAGGCTGTGATTTAATAGTTAGCCAGGCTTTGAAAAAATTCTGAGAACTGATGTATGGAAGAAAATATAAGCAGGAACAGTGAAATAGAAATAGAGAATTGAGGGGGAAGTGAAGGAAAGGAGACAAGCAAAAGACAAAGGAAGGTATTATTGGGGAGCAGCATGAACATTAATGGGAATTGATAACCCCAGTTCCCCAGAGAACCAGGATTCCTGTTCACAGATCAAAACTGTGAGAAATAAAAAGGCTCTATTCTTTGTTCAGTTGCTTTCATTAAGACAAAGAAGCCAATGGTCTCAGTTTGTTTCAGGTCTCGATGCAGTTTCCACATCAAAAAGCCACCTACACTAGTGGACTGTCTGTTACCAGCACAGATGTCAGGAGCTGCAAGATCCAAAAGCCTTCATCTTGCTACAGGCTCTTGCCCAGCCCCCAGCCCTGCAGTGGCAGAGCAGAGAGATAATCCCATCTGACAGATGGGAACAGAAGCAAAGCAATACTCAAGTTCGACCAGGCAGCCTGCAGGAGAGCAGGGTTTAAATTCTCCCAAGCTCAAGTCCAGCCTTCCTCTCAGCCATCACCTCTTGGTGAGCTATACATTCACTGCAGCCTCTGTGCCCTCTCCTGAAGGAAATAGGGCTGCTCCTTCTTGTAGAGCAGCAGGGCATCAGGAAAAATCTCGTTTGCTGCCTTCCTAATGAAGTTTTACTTGAGGGGGAGTTGGTTTTGTATAGCTGGATTACTGCAAATATTATGAACTTAAAACTGCCTTTGTTTTCTTTAAAAAACAGGTTTTCAAAACAGCGTGGATAAAATCCCACAGAACCTGATGGCTCAACTGCAGGCCAGACTGAACTGTCAGATGATATAAATGGAGAGGAACCCAACTGCTGTCCATAATGCTGTTGCAAACTCCCTCTCAGTCAAAAAAGAACAAGGTCCACTCCTCAGTTTTGCCTCAGAGTAAAACCAAATGGAGCACACTTCCAAGAAAATATAATTTCCCCTGAAATCCCATGGCCAGCTACTCCAGACTTGAGCTAGATATGCCTTAAAACCATGCCTCTATAAGAGGCTCTGACTAACAAACCAGCAATAAAAAGACATGCTTTTTTGTCAGGCAAATGTTAGCTTGGGGTATGACAGTGTTGGACCTGCACAGGCTACAGCCCCTTGGAAGATGGTGTTTCTGTGCCAGACTCAGCTCCACGCTGATTTCAGCTCTCCAGCTTCTATCTTGGAGCTGACCTTCAGAGCATGTCCTGAGCTCAGTCACATAAGGATGCAAACACCCAGGGAGACACATTCCTGGGCAGGAAAGAAAACAATAACATGGGAAACTTTTACCTGCACCTTGGAGAGTAAGATGTGAAAAGCTATCTCTGCATTCTACCTTTGCTACCAACAACATGGCTCCACCAGAGGACATGGACCAAATGAGGGCAGACCAGCAGACTGATACTTTCTGCCAGCTTCACATGGATCAGGATACAGCTACAAAGCAAGAGAGACTTAGGGTTTCATTTTTCCCCATGGGATTATCCTGATCTGAGATACCACAAAACAAACTGTGCTGGGGCTTAACAAGACCCCACTGAAGAAGCTGGACATGTTCAGCAAGCCATGGGATAGGTCTCCTTGTCAGACAAGGCCAGTTTGTGGCATGTTTCCTTTTTCTTGGGACTGGCAGCTTCAACACTGAAACAGAGAGCCAGATATTTTGCTGGTACTACACTGCAGGCAGGAATGGCACTTCACTAACAACATGAAGCAAAGTCTTGGCCCTGGGACATTTATAATCCCATACTTTGCAAGCAGCAGGGAAGAAATGGGCAGATTCCTGGCCTAAACAGATTTTGCAGTAAGGTACAAGCTAGAAAAAGAGCAAGGGAGACAAGCAGAGCCCAAATGTGATACTTCAGTGCTTGGGGAGTGCTCTCTGGTTTTATTGTCCGTTGTTCAAATAATCCTCTTTTCTGCTGTTTAGCCCATCCCAAAAGACCATTTCAACCCTTGTGGCTGTGAATCTGCACAACCTTCTGTCTCTCTCAAGCAGCAGCAGCAGCTAGCAAGGCTTGACTCTATTCACCTCTCACATGGCATTCCCTTGTGCATTTGTGGATGCTGAAAATCACAAGAGGAAAAGAAAAGAGAACCAGTAGTAGTACAACAGTAACTATCAGATTTGCTTCTAGTTATGGTCTCTCAATTTGTCTCTAGTTACAGTATCATGGCTGCTTTGAAGATTTAAGCCAAGGAAAGCAATGGCTCTGGGGGAAGAAAGTGTAGAAGGAGGATTAGATTGCAAAGTCCACCAGAATGCTGTATGAGCTATACATGCATATGGACACAAGCACACACACAAATGTACAACACAAAATTCTCAGGCAGTCTAAAAATGAGTAATAGCAAACAGCATTTCTGAAAGCAGTGAGACACGTAGGAAATGCCTAATTATCAGCAACACAATTTTTCATATATCCCAAAAATAACCTGTATCTGGAATGCAGATTAATGAAAATATTGACTGTCCTAGATTCTCTTTGTCAGCTTCATTTCCCAAGTGCCTTGTATTAAAAGACAAAAGACTTGACCTCAGCATGGGCTTAGTAGCATGAAGACCCTCTCTGCTAGCTGGCTTAGGAAAATCTTTTTTGTTAAAAGCTGAGGATGCAAAGAAAAGTTCATTGTCAAAATAGTTCCAGTCTCTTTTTTCCTTAATCTTTGTTTTGGTTAGTCTGTCATTTAACATACGTTATGGCATAAAATGAACCCTAGCTTGGCTCATGACCTACAAGCCAGCATCCCTGGGCTAAGGTTTGTATTAGGGGAGCCAGCCTGCAGCGGCGGCTCACTTTTGGTCTGCTCCAAAGCCACCGCTGCTGGACAATGGCATGCTCTGGTGTCTAAATCCTGGCAGTTATTAAAGCTTTCCTACCTGGTGGTTGTTGCTAGGCAAGAGGCATCCTGCAAGAGCTCCATCACTGAGGTCAATTAAATGCTATCCTCAAGCAAGCTGCTTTGAATTGAAGCCTGTGTGAAAACAAAGAGACCAGATTCTTGTTCTTTTCATTAAAGAATGATCTGAGTTGTTGATAGAGACAAGCCTTAGTCACAGCTTTTAATTCCTTCAAAGAAGAGAGGAGGTTTGGACAATAAGTTTTAGGACTAAGCAAGGACACTGAATTTTTAAAAATAAAAGGAAAACATCTGATGTAAAGTACATAATTGGAAATAGCCATGCCCATCCCCTCCTCCTTTGCATCACTTTTTCATCTGAAATGAGTGCCAGTGTCAGATGCCACTGTAGTTCATATCTGTGTAAGTGATAGGGTCCCTAGCTATACCAACAGAATGAGACATACTTTTGTTCAGATTTAGGATTTCCTACAAGAGAAGGGAAAAGATAGGAGGGTTGCTAAGGCTTGAAAGAGAGAGTGAAGCAGGGAAAGTAAAAAAAAGAGAAGGAAAATATAATGTGTAGGCTCAAAGGTAAAAGCTATTTTTCTCACTGATAATAAATATGCCAAGAAAGCTAAATTCATTTTAAAAGGTCATTGGAAGAAAGTCAGGTGAAAAATGTTTTGATAATAGAAATCCAAAGTTTTGTGCATGTTATTTCATCCCGGGTTTCTGTCAGCTCAGCCAACTGTTTTCTGGGCAAACAGCATTGTGGCTTGTAAAGGAGCCTGTCCCAGAGCCAGGACCCCCAAGTCCCTGCTGGAAGCAGCTCTGCACAGCTCCATCAGGCAGACACAGAAGAGAAGGAGCTTTGGACTGGCCAAAACAGTTCCAATAACCCAGAAAACTGCTTGCCCTGGGATTAGGGAAATACTCAGATCTCAGCTAAAAGAACTGGAAGTGGGATTGTGGTTGATATTTCCCTCATTCTAAAGTCTCTGGCTTTCCTTTCATCCAAGCAGGCAGAATATTTTTTTTAATTAAGCTGCAATGCTAAATTACTTTTAAGGGGTTTTTTTCTAAATCAGAATATTAATGTAAGCAGTTTTTCATGCCTCATTCAATCCTAGTGGGTACCTAAATTAATTTTTTGTAGCAAATAATTTTCTTTTGTCAGTGAGAGAAAGTTTAGGAACTTCTACGCTTATTGAAGTTTCATGTTCAACGTTCTGAATAATTCAGGCAGAAAAAAATATTTTGAAAATGTCAGATAATTTTACTTTGAGATTTTGGTGTTTCGTTCTGCTGCAGCATTGTAAAGTTAAAGGAAATAGAGGAAAAGCAACATCAAATCCTTCATTACATTGGGCAGTGGTGTGTGAAAATCAACATCTTCCTACTCTGTGAAATGATCCCACTTGCCCTTCACCCACTGAGCCTGTCACCACCAGGTTACTGAGTTGCTTGTTTAGTGTAAGCTCAAGTATTTTAGTGTATTTTTTAAGAAATGCCTTTTGGAGATACAGCATTCATCTCAGAGGTGAGGAAGTCCACCTTTGTCCTCCCACAAGTGTGTATCCCTCAGAATGGTGGGCTTCCCTGGAAGGGCAAAGAATTATTGACCCTGTCAGTCTTCAATATGCAGAACAAACAGTGTGATGCTGCACCTGGATATAAATAATTTTGGAACTTTTTAAGGAAACAGAATCTTGCCTTTCTTCTTTCTCCCTCTCAGGCTGCAGCAGAAGCTTCTAAAGGCCTCTGTGAAATGCTTTACAAATTTTTTTTTCATTTAACCTGAAACACAGTTTGCAGCCTTTTTGGTGTGGAAAACAATGCTTGATTTTAGGGTCAGTCCAGAAGGGGTATTTCCTTATTGCATTATAATCCTCTAATAATATAGTACATTAGTTCATCCCCCCTCAAATAGCTTTCCACCAGGAAAAACTGAAACACTTCTCCTTCCTGTGATTTCTGTATGGGCATCCTGCTGGTGATGGCAGCCAATTAGCTGTTTGTCACAGGATGGCAGCATCTTGAATGCATCTCTAAGCTGGTGAACCATTTGTCTTTTGAAATCCATGCTCTGCACCTTCTGGGTACAGTTGACACCCCAGTCTGACACACTGGAGTAACACAGGCTGTCTGCATTGTATCTGCAAATATAAAAATGCAAAATAATTGAATCTGTGGGCTTGGTTCTGACAGAAGCAATGTACACCTTTTCCCCTCAGTTCTCCTCCCCTTCTGAAGGGCCCATCCCCAGTAGCTACAGCTGCCATGTGGAAAAGGCATTCACAAATTCTTCTTACTGACTTCTTTTCTCAGCAGCAGTTTTGAAGTCTTTCCTCAGTGCCATGGAAGTCCCTACAGGTGATGTGCCACAGGAGACCTTAAGGCTGCTGGGAAAGCCTTATGTAGAGGCCAGTGTGATTTTTGAGCTAGAGCCAAAACATGGTTTACTTCCATTGCTGGGGCTGCAATCCTGCCCTAGCAGAAGAAGGACAAACATTGCCCATGAGAGAAGACTGTAGTACACATAAAATTATTGACTAGGAAAACAAGTGTTAATTATGTAAGCTAAAAATACCACTCGGTGCACAGAAAGACAGGCAACTGCTGAATTTTCCTGCTCATGCATCTCACTCCATTTTACTGCTAGAGCTCCTTGTAAGAAGTTAAGCTACTCGCATATGTCAAGAATTGCCAGGGTTTTCATTTTTAATGCTGTGCCAGGGGGGTAGGTGGCAAAGGAGCCTGACAGTGGTTTTATCCATCTTTAACATGAAGTGGAACAATAATGTTCTGACAAGGATGCTAAATGGGGGAGTCAAGTCATCACAGCATGTAATTTCTCGCTCAGCCTCCTCATGCTTCCCCCTTTTGCCCTCTGGACAAGCCACTTAACATCTTTAGTTCCTTATTTTTTTGTGTTACAGACAGAAATATCTGTGCCACGTTTCCATGCCTACTCATATTTACAGAGTTTTTTCTGAAATCCCAAGCTGAAAAATCAAAGGAAAGGGTTGCTAATAATGCAACAGCAAAGCAACTGCACCTCCAGCATCCCTTCTTGTGCCCCAAGACTTTTTTCCCCAGTAGAATAGTTATTTAGAAAGAGAGGTCAATAGAACTCCGAAGACAAGCTAACTGAATAGTTCATCTTTCTTAGTATCTTTAATGATGTTCAATGACATGAAACAGTTGCCATGGAAACTAGTTTAACAAAGGTGTTACATGTGGTATTTCTAAGGTTCAGACAAGGTTCTTGCCTCTACCAGTGAAGTTTGTTAGAGGAGGGAATGACTTTTCAGTGTCTTCATGGGTCAAACAATAGGTATCTGAAAATCCACAGTCTGGTAACTAGATGTTTGCCGGACTTCACCCAGATAGGAAAACCATTGTTCCCTTTTAAGCAATCAGGATAAATTTAAGATACTGTTAGTTGAAGACTCTTCAGAAAATGCTAGAATTGTAGAGCATGAAACTGGACCTGCCAAATCAATTATTTTCTATTGCTTTTCTATAGGCTATTTTAGAACAGAAGAAATATGATTTGGACTTTCAAGATGGAGTTCATATATGAGAAAACAGAATATTCTGCATCTTCATGGGTTTGATGATGAACCTACGTGTCAAAAGACACGTCTCCATGGAGCATGCTTCTGAATTCTATCCAGAGTTTATAGGAGGCAATTTATTCTTCATAGAGTATAACTCCTATTTCAGTATATTGCTAGTCTATCCTTCATATAATTATATTAAATAGCATGCTGAGAGAGAGAGGAGGCCTGTGGCAGTCAAGGTTAAGAGATTTCCTTGGGTACTCCAGAACCAGCAGTGGCTATGAGGTAGGTAAAGCAGCAAAATCATCTGTTTTACCAAGGTCAGCACAGCCCTGCAAGAAGCCTACAGAAGCAGAGGTCTGCCAAATGCAAGTTGTGTAGGGATGGTATGATCCAGGATGCTCTGCCTTGGGAAGGCCAGCCTGCTCCAGAGATCCCTGATGACACAAATCTGATAGTCTAGAAAGTAAGTCCTGCAAGGATAAATGGAAGGATGCATAGTTTTTTAACCAAAGAGAGCATGGAGTGACATAGGAAAGGTCTAAAACCTTCAAGGTTAGCTATAAACAGGAAAGGACTACTGGGCGGAGGGGGGTGAGGAGGACAAGGAATAATGGGTTTAAGTTATGCATAGTGACATTTAGATTTGGCTTTAAGGGTGGGATTCATCTAAGCAAATATAGACATCTACCATGTAAATACTCCAGATAGGTCTCATCCATAACAGTGGAAAGAAAGAGTCACTTATAGAGCATGGATCATCTCACCCTAAAATAGACATCTAAAATAGTGCTTTCACAACACCTCGTGCTTTTCATTCACAGCAAAGCAAACCTGTTTCTTGCATCCAATGCATCCAAACTGGTTTCTGCTCTCATAGCCCTAAACATTCAAGTCTGCAAACACACCATGTATGTGGGACTGGGTGCCAGGGGCTGCCAACCTCACTTATCCTTGTTTGCTAAGGTAAAAAGCAGCCCCAGGAGCAGGCTGGGTTGCTCCATCCAATTAGTGTTGTGACCGCAGGGCCATACTTAGTAGTTGTATCACAACCCTGTGAGTGCCAATGACCATGTTAGAAAGATTGTATGTTTATGCAGAATATAAATACTCCTGTTTCCTGCTGTCATGTTCTCGGAATTGGCTCTGGGTCATGCTTCCTGTGGCTCCTTTCAGGAGGATAAGGGGAAGAAAGGAAGAAGGAACATTATCTTGTTGAAGGACAGGTTTTCTCTTGCACTCAATTGGAAGGCACAGCAGACATGTCTGTGCAGCATCGTGGCTTTGGAGTTGTGGAGAAATAGTGTCTGCTGATCAGGTTTTACACAACCCAAGAAAAACAGCTTAAGTTGTCAGAAGGTAATAATTTAAATTACTTCATTGCTCAAAATAATACTTAACCATATTGAGTTCTGTGCCAGAGATGCACCTTTTCCTTTTTATGTAATTATTTATTCCAATGCCATCCATGGGAAAGGCCAGCAGCAAAACAACCTTCCTTGCAGTGAACTCACACACACAAATGTACTCCTTCTTTCTTTTCATTTGATAGCCCCTGTAATGAAAATGCAGGGATGCTTGTGAGGCTAATGGCCAACAGTAATAAGGATGCACATTGGTACATTATTATTGCCTTTAAAGAAAAAAAGCAAATGGCAAAATCTCTATCATGAGGAAAGAAAAAATATCTCCAGCCAGAGCAAATGAAGATAACTGTGCTTTGCCCATCTCTGTTCTAAAGCACAAAACTCAAAAGGGCTAAAGGTTGGTTTTAACTATCTCTTGATGAAGTTTAATGAAGGATTCTCTTAGTGCCCGTAAAGTCCAATCCTGCAGCACATTTTGCTTACAGAAACCCTCTGAATGTTGAGGCATGGATAGGCCACTCAGCCTTTCAGACTCTGGAAAGCTTCCCTATATTGTATCAGGAACAGTATATAAATATCAACAAAAGTAGTAAAGAAACAACCATAGTCAGTACACAGAAATCAGGTCAGCACACTGGTACCTGTAAAACATGGCAAACATACATTACACCACCAGCACAGGCATTAAATCAATACATGAGAAGATGTGGTGTTATCAGGAGGCAAGCAGCTGTAGAGTTCTTCTAGTTTAATTGTATTTCTGCACCTATGTAAGCTATTAGAAGTAAGTAAATATACCAGTGTAAAGGCTTAATGATGACTTACTCTAGCGCTTCTGTAACACTTTCCATCTTCAGAATGCCACTCGTCTGAGGTAAATGTAGGTAAATATTAACCCTGCTCTACAGCTGACTTATTTACAAGCTATCAGCAGGCAGGCTGTGCTGGTGGGCTGCAGAGACTAATTTATAGCTCAGCCGTGGGGAGTCACTTGGTTTGTCTGCACCTGGGAGTAATTTCATACTGCCACTAGTCCTTCTCCAGCCTGTGGATGGAGATTTCATTGTGGGCTGGCTCCTGCAGCTGGAGGATAATGGGTAGCTTGCTGCAGGAACCCTGCCAGCCTCCTCTCCTCTGGTTTCCATGGCCAGCTCAGGGATGCCAGGCCAGTTTGTCCCCTGACATTTTAGCAATTGCTAAGGACAGCCAGGGGCACTTTGTTTTACCTTTGGAAGAGCTTGCTCTTATTTGCTAGAGAACAAAAAGGTCCTGACCTTATCTTCTCTAGTGTAAATCAGGAGAAACAATGCAGAAACCACTGGGGTTGCAGCATTAGCAGTGGAGTGGTTATAAGGAAATCAATTCCTTGTTATTTATTGATCACGCAGAGGATCCGATTCTTGCTGTGTTACAAAGGGTCAAGCAGAGAAGAAAGGGCATTTCATTAAAGAAATGAATGTTTGGTAGCAGTTGTTCTAGAGGCTAAGGGACTGCATAACAAGTGATTTATGGAAACTTTTAACATCTTCCCTAGCAGGCTAATAGCACTGTAACACACAACATCTATCCTTTCCTAATTCACTATAAACAGTTAAAGAGCTGGTCTTTAAAGACCAGTAGGTGATACCTTCTGGACACTGGCTTATTGGCATAACTGTCTTTGCTGTCTTGGAAACAGGATGGCACCCAGCACAGCCACACATGGGGTGCCACCATGGGCAGCCCGACTGTATGGAGTGGAAAGCAGCCAGCAGAGCATGACAGGACACTGCTCTACTCCCAGTGGGGAAAAGCCAGCACAGGGATTTGGTATGCAGGCTAAAGCACACACATAGTGAGGTAATAAAAGTGATTTGTGTAAGTCTGTTTAGCCTGTATGTACTAGGGTGTTAATGGCACTTTACACCACTGCGCATTAATGGGACAACTGGTGAATGCACATTTTTGTTCCCTCTCTGCTTTTTAGCTTGCCAGTGAGTCACTTTTGCTCAGTCTTTGGTGGCATCATTAGACGGTGTGATTACATCATAAATCACACTGCTGTGAAAGCAAATACCCAGATCTGCAGAGCATAGATGTGCCCTGTGAATATCTGTATTTCTGTGACTCTCCCTCTTCCCTAAGGGAGCAGGATATATTCAGTCCCATTCTTCTCTGATGTACTTCAGAGAAATCACTGGGTTTAGATGCAGTGGCTACCTAAACTTCTTGTTTGCTCCTTTTAACTTTGTGAATTATTTACATTCAAAAATGAATCATGAGTCATGAGGTGGAGAAGAGCAGAGCTATCTGCACTAAAGGAGCAAGTCCTTTCATCTTCCAAGTCTCCCATCTGAAAAACTCATATCCCAGGAATCAGATCAGGGGCATGGCATGTCCAGAAAGCCAGTAGTGAAGGATATGGTCAGGAATCAAGCAAGATCAGGTGAAGTTGTCGGGAACAGAGAGGCAGGTAGAAGCTAAGTTGTTCACAGGCAGAAGCAGCATGCAGAGCCAAAAAGCAGGAAAACAAAACAATGACAGGAGCAAGAATCTGGAGCACAACAGCAGCCAAGAGCTGGGCTAAGCAAAGTCAGGGCACCCCAACAGCCCCCTAGGGACAGTCTAGGGACTGGTCACCAACTGCACCTTGACTGCCTGGGACCCACAGGTCGGGCTCAGAATACCTCTGACATTTTGGATCAAGAGGAGCAGTGAGATAGTCAGAGACCTTCATCAGAGAAGTGCAGTAATGGCACTGCACCTCTTAAGCTGCAGTGTGGTAAGCTGGAAGGTTATAGGAGAACTGAAAACTCAGAGGGATTCCTGTGAGGAGGAATGATGATGCCACGTACTCGGTATGCTGCTGGAACATGGCCTTGGGTGTTGACTTGTACCTGGAACACACCAGATGGGGCTTGCCGAAGTTTGCACAAAGAGGGACTCATGCTTGCATTGGTAAAGTCTGTACTAAAGTCATGCACTGCCTATGTCCTCTCAGGGTCATGATCACCTGCGTGTGAAACACGTTACCATTCATATGCAATGCAGTTCACCACAGAGGCACAGCTTTCATTAATACCACCTCCAATTATTATTCAAACACATGCTTTTCCTGTCTGTCTCATACATTATTTTTTTACATTTCTCAGTATGCAGAAGGTAATCTGATTATACCTTTGACCTATAAGACAAGGCATAACTTGTTTTTTAAATGCCATTTTCCATATAATGTACACATTAGTGTAACCTTATTAGATGCAATTACTGGTTATTAATGACATGAAGCATAAATATCTATGCACAGAGACTATAACCAGATGTACTGCTGAATTAAAATATCAGTCATGTTAGCACTAATCACTCAGACTTCGGGCACTAGCAATGCTCACCTAGCAGAGTTAGAGCCAGGAATGGATTCTTCTGTAGGAACAACAAGGGTAGATGGTTTATCTTGCCACCATCTTCCAACAGGAGTCAGAAAAAAGAAAATTAAGGATCTACATTGAAATAAATGACAAGAATATACTCTTATTCAAAAATATCATGCATGGAGTATTCTGATATGGAGGTCAGGGAAAGTAGGAAACGAAGTCATGGTGGGGTCTAGAAGTCAAACTGCCAATGGGAAAAATAACTTAGAGAAGGAACCGTGAAACCTTGAAAATGTAGGAAGCCTGGAGTACTGGAGCAGGCAATGTCAACACAGGTGCCACTCAGTCACAACGTTTGGATGTCACTTGCACAGCACTTTAAGGTGCAAACTTTTGCAGAAAGTCTTGCTTTTTAAAAATTCTGTACTCCATGAGTACCTAAGAAACTGAGGGCTTAGTTTTAGTGATTAATATTTGTTAAACAACCTGGGCAGCTACCTTCAAGAGTGGAGAAGTGCAAAGGCAAGAAAGCATGACAGTATGACCAAGCATGGCAGGACTAGGGCAACAATCTTCCCCCCGTACCTGGCACTGATGAGGCTGCACCTTGAATCCTGCGTTCACTTTTGGGCCCCTCACTACAAGAAAGATATTTGGGTGCTGGAGTGTGCTCAAAGAAGGACAGCAAAGCTCCTGACGGGTCTGCAGCACAAGTCTTATGAAGAGTGGCTGCAGGAATGGTGGTTGTTTAGCCTGGAGAAAAGGAGGTTCAAGGGAGACCTTATCACTTTCTGCAACTACCTGAAAGGAGGCTGCAGCCTGGTGGAGATCAGCCTCTTCTCCCAAGTAACAAGTGACAGAAAAAGAAACACCTTCAAATTGTGCCAGGGGAGGTTACATGGCATACTAGGAAAGATTTCTTCCCAGGAACAGTTGTCAAGCATTGGAACAGACTGACCAAGGAAGGATTTGAGTGACCATTCCCAGAGGTATTTAAAAGATGTGTAGATGTGGCACTGAGGGACATGGCTTAGCAGTGAACATGGAGCAATACTATGTTAGTGGTTGGACTTGATATCTTAAGGGTCTTTTCCAACCTAAACACTTCTATGATTATGTGGAAACCAGAGTTAGTCAGAGCAGCTCTAAGCACCTCTTTAGACCAGGTTTCACCTCCTGCTTACTCAGGGAAGGCATAGCCATTTCAGGTCAGAGTGGTTAGCTGGCACATACCACACGTTACACCCCTCAAATTAAAGACAGAGGAGCTGGTACATCCTTTCCTTATGCTTTACCCAGACTGACTGCTCAGTGCTTTGAACTGATAAATAAAGATCAATTTCTTAAAATCATCGTAGCAAAGGTTGAATTCATTTTTCTCTGAAGTTGTACTCTACACTTCACAGCAAGCAGTGTAAGGAAACATCCAGTACCCTCTGTCCCTGTGCTAACTCCAAGCCTAGCAGGATTAGTATTGCTGGTAGCAAGTTTTTGCTGAATTGCTCACATATTCCACTGCTTCCTAAATAACCACATCTATAAACATGCCGAGCAAAAACAGACAATACAGCAGCTGTAGGAAATAAAGGCAAGAAAATGAAGATGGTCAAAGTGAAAGAATATTTTGTACTTTTTAAACCTTCGTATTCAAGGCAGTCTAAGAGGTAGATGAAATATGCTTGTGTCATTGAGGAGCTCAGAGTAGCAGTTTGAAAATATTTTATGTGCATTGTCATGAGTAATTGGTTTTACCGTGAATGTGGGATTGGAAGATATTAGGAAGCACCTAAGCATAATGATTATTTGCCAAGCAATAGCAGACAACACACACTTGGGAACTTGAAGTGAATGCTTTTTGTTGCAACAGTCAACCTGTAGTTCTCTACACTGAGGATTCTGATATTTTATCTATGTTGCAGAAAGGTATTAACTCTTTGATGTTTTCCAGCTTATGAGCTTTCTCAATATCATTGTTAGAAGGATTTAACTGTGATTTTAAGCAGGGGTTTTGGTTAGAAATGTCATTAACATTATTCATCCTCCTATGTTTCTCACTGTCTTTTTATATGTAACAGAAGAAAAAGATCAATAGAGACAACTTGATAGCCACAAAGATATTAAAGATAGTGCAGTTATTAGCTGAATCATAATTTGATGAAATTAATTGGGATATGTTCAAAAAGCAATTCTATTCCTGTCACTATGGTAAAAGACTTTCCAATCATGCAGTTACACCGGGACTGTTCTCATGGCAAGCAGCAGGAGTTGCATGTCCAGAAAAAGGATCTTATTTTTCGTTTTTGGAGAACTGGATCCTTCAGAGTGTGTGCTTCAGGGAGTTTGTTTTTCTTATTCAGGTAAAGCCACTGATTTCTGCTTCTCTGTGCTCTGCCCATGCAGGAAAACAGATTTGCCAATGTTGTTTTCTTTCTGCACTTCATGTGTGGGAGGAGAGTAAATCTCTCTGACCCATTCCACCCACGGCACTTCAGCTACCATTGGGCAGCACCATTATCAGTCTCACTGGCTGAATTCAGGGAACTCAAAATTGTCACAGGCATGAAACATTCCAGCTGTAGGTGGAAAATAAGAGTTGTCTTTTTCTATCTTAACCCAGCATGGGCTGATGCCTATAAGTGTTACATGGGGAGAGGAGATGAGTCTCTGTTTCAGAAATGGAAATCTCATTTTAGAGGATGAGTTTTGTCATGGACAATCCACTCTCACATTAGGGTAGCTAGAGCAAAGTCTATGGAATTACATTTGAAACGCAGGGCAAAGCAGCAATCCCAGATAGTACCTACAAATTCCTAGTCAAACTCTGAAAGGGATAATAAGACAAATCAAAAAGGCCTGCGAAACTCTGAGTATGTGGTAAAGACTTTGGTACATGGCTCATATAGTGCACAGACATTCTGGATATCCCAGTTTTTAAAGATCTTTTCTGTTAAAAATGGCTTTTAGGCTAAGTCTCTTCATTTTCTAAATGGTGAATGTGATTTTTGCTACCTGCCCCACATGGACCTATAAGGAAGGTCCACAGCCATGGAGCTGTGGAGCACTCCACGGGCATGGACTGCAATCAGCTGAGCTAGAGGAGCAAGAGGTCTGCTGGTGCTGATCAGCTCCAGAAACAGCTACCAGTACAGCTATATTAGTTTTTGTGAGAAACCGCTGTTTGCATGGGCTTGGTGCAGATTTATTCACAGTAATAACTACCATTATTGTGTTTCCAGGAAAGAAGGAAAGGTCATGTGTGGCTGGGTTGGCGCACAGAGGCATAAGACATTGGTCTCCATGTTCCCAGACCCTAAATGATCCTACAAACAGATAGCAGGAATTGAGGTGCCATTGGAAATGCTCATCTTAGGAAAGGGATGAGGTGCTGTTGCATACAAACATCATGCACCAAGAGTGTTAAGAAAATTATATGACCCTGTGTCATCAAGTGCTTTACATGCGCTGGAGGAAATGAAAAATAATCTCAAGAATTCATCCTAAGTATTGCCTGAAGAAAGTACTTTACAGTATCCATTTAGGAGCAACTACATTTCTGGCGTAATTAGGTATAGCTCATATTCCTCAGAGAAATTGTGATGAAATACAAAATGCAAGAAAATAAATTAAATAGCCCCATTATTAAATCTTCACCAGCTACCTCCACACCAAATCTTTCATATGTTCCCCTCCTTGAAAGTATTTCTTACACCTTGGGGGATTCTTTCATATACTTTTGGATTAATGAGAATCTCTTCCAGTAACATTCATCACTTAGTAATGATTTGTTTTTAATATATCAGTTCCCAACAGCACCTTTCAATGGGAAAAGCATTTCCAGAGTACAGCTATTGCCTGACTAAATTGTGGTCAAAATTGTGCAGAATGCCTTAATGTAACAACACAAAGCTCAATCCGTGCCCTTCAGTGCAAAATTGAACACAGAAGGAGTAAAATCATGCTCATGTTTTGCATTTTTATTGTGCTTCACATGCTCAAAATGCCATATGGGATTTAGCTCATTAATTCTTTCACTACCAGTATTAGAAGTATAAATACTATTTCCCTCACAGCTAGAGGGACACAGACGTGTTTTCAGAAGGCTTGAGCCTCACAAGCTTCAATGTGAGCTGCACACCTTTTTCATCTCATAAAAGCAGGGCTGCAGTGAGTTGGTTTGACCACTCAGCCATTTCCCAGTGAAGTCAGAATGTTACTAGACCAGCACTTGAAAAATCTGCCAGATCCTCTGCTCATAACATTTTTCCACATGCCATCACCCAGGCAAGGGTGTCCCACCTCTGCAGAATCCAAAACTTAATCGAAAAGGAATGTTTTTGACACTGTATTTGCATACCTGAGCTGAGTGTAACTTTAAATGCTGATCCAATCCTAAGTTAGATCACTGCTTCTCTGGTTGTGCAGAGCTTCCACAAGGTGTGAGACATCTACCTTTGGTTAGAACAGAAGGCAGCATGACACTCATCCTGACATTTTGATTGAGGATACATGGGAAAGGTGGCATATGAGGGCTCTCATGATGCACAAGATAAGGTTTTGGGCGGGTGCATAAGTGCAGGGTGATTCATAGACAGGACTTTGAGAAATTAAGGATGAAGGAAGCTCTTCAAATGGGTCTACTTGTCATTTACTGGGGGAAGACAAAATAACTTAGCATCCCTGCTCAGTGTCTGGGGCAGATGTGTAGAAGTCCTGTGACTACAGAACTGGTGGGAAAGGCAACTTTGCACTTGGGTTTTGCCCTCAGCACAAGGCCTCCTGTTTGTCCTGTAGCTGTCACAGACAAAGGCAGGAGAGTCTGAATGGATGGGAAGCAGAGTGGAAAAGCAGAAGAAACTGACAGCACAGTTTCCTGAAGTACTTTTTAAGGGTTCTATAATAAAATACATACTTGTGTGAAAGACAGGTGAGAAATCTGAAGGCAGAAAATGTCAAGATAAAAACTTGCTATGAAAAGAGAGAAGAGGAGAGGAGAGGAGAGGAGAGGAGAGGAGAGGAGAGGAGAGGAGAGGAGAGGAGATGAGACGA
>JAOXXN010000395.1:44677687-44687726 GCA_026770055.1 Myrmophylax atrothorax
ATTTCTGAGAGGAGTTGCATGTGGGAGAGAAGATGGGAAAGTAGCAGAGTACAGAGTTGGATACCCAGCCATAACATCACAGAGTTATTTTTCTGTGGAAAGACACCTACTGTCAATTACAGGGAAAAGAGACACTGGGAGTAAGTAAGTATAGTGATGCGTTACCAATTTCTGTAAAAGTGCCAGGTAAATAAGGAGAATTTCACAGTCAACAGCTGAAGAGGGAGGCAGGGTCAGGAGAAAGGACTTGGTACTTGAGTCCTTCCAGAAAAGAGCAGTTTCAGTTCTGTGAAAGGAGTAGGATCAAGCCATCCTGAGGATTGTTCTGAGAGGTATACTTGTTCCCAGCCGAAGAAAAACATTTCCATGACTGTGATACAATTTAGAACGTTTGGTTGGCTAATGGTTTCACAGCTGGTGTGGGGGGAGAGTCTCAGAGTAATGTGAGGAAGTGAACTGATCATATAATGTCTGTGGATTGTGTCCTTTGAAGAGTCATTGATAATCACTGGTTTGCTGGTTGAGGAAGGAGCTATGGGATGTTTCATACTGCCCTCCAATGTGTAGCTTTGATTGTAAGCATAGTGATCAGAACTGCCACTCTCCTCCTTCTTGCTTTGTATTCTTGTGGATTTGTCAGAAATTATTTGTGATGAAACAGTTAAAGGCCACTAAAGCTTCTGAAACGGGTCACAGAAGCTGGACTACGCAGCTTGCTACTGCTGCATCATGTCAGAACGACTTATCGGCAGAGAACAGAGATCATGCACTGCACACAACAAGCCACGGTTTTGTACCACTCTTTACATGAGTATCAGAAGCTCAGACAAAGGGAACAGCCAGTTGACAAGCAGGCTGAGAACAAGGGTATAATCTCTCCAGAGAAGTCAACACACCTCTCAGCAGACACAAAGCTCATTGTTAGACAAGCATTTCTATCAGCAGCAGATACTGCCCCTACACCACCCTTCAGTTATAAAAACACATGCCCCTGAAGCCATAAAATGCCCCACGTCCAAGATCTGGGGCACATGACTGCAATGTTAAAGTAAGTTTAATAGTCATGCCCTTTTTAATTAAAAAATTTTAAACCTTTTCAGTCCAACCTTAAGCACAGTCTTTAACCCCTTATCCAGATCACCCCAAACTCCTGCAGAAAGCTGTACCTGCGTAGCTGAGGGAGAGAGGCAAGGTGGCCAGGAAGGGGAGAGCAGTGGTGGCCAGGCTAGGGCTGTTTAGCCATTGCACATCAGAATGTGCTCTGCTGGGCCTCCCATGGTCTGTAAGCCACAGAGACCATGGAAGTGTGGACCAAGGGGTAACAACTGCCATCAGGAATCCTAAAGGGAGTACTGAAGAAGGGTTATCCATGGCAATTACTACAAAGTTTAATCCATCTGTAAATAGGATTGCTAGAAAATTGGGAAAACATTGTTCAGAGCATCAGGTGGTGTCAGTAAGATAGAGGGCCTGCTGGATGAGGGCTCTGAGAGCTTTGAGGAGTACTCATCCTTGGAATTCTGTTAGACAGAACTAACAGAACTTAAAAGACTGCTTCAGTTCTAATGGTGTGTGAAATATATGCAGAGAATATGTCAGTAGTCTTTCAGAACTTTTTGTAGCATGTTATATATAGGTTGAGGCTTTTAGACAAACATCAAAAGTAAACAACAGGAAAAGACGATTCTGTGGGAATGTATTTAAGAGAGAAGTAGTCAAAAGAACAAACTTTGCACTTCCACAGCTGAAGTGGTCTTGAGCTATTCACAAAACATAACCCCCCCTATAATATGTATTGGATAGGTCTAGTTGGCATGCAAGGAGTGCTAAATGCAATACTTTCATGTACTCCATTTATACAATGGATAGGATTTGACCAGTGTTCCAGAAGACTGGATTCATGTTCTTGCCTATGTTCCCACTTGCAGGTTGATTAAAACCCTCACTTATGTAAGACTTCCTCCTAACTGAAATTCTAAAGCTTAGGGAAGATTCAGCCCTTGACTATATTTATTTTGTCTTGTAACTACCACGCTTGCTTATTTTATACTTCATTGGCCAGGAGCCTGACTATAATTATAATCTATTTTGCCTCAAATTTATTTCACCAGTAGGCATAGACAGTGTTAGAGTTTGGCTAAAACTGGCAAATTTAGGATCCAATGCATTGATAAAGATAATAAATCCAACTTAAATGGTCTGTGCAGGTAGAGTTGAGAGACTGGCAATATGAGTAATTTCAAAGACATCTCAGATAGGGCTAAAGGGCAATGCAAGAGCTTTGTTCCCACCAGAGCATACACATTGCAGGACTTGGGCTTGCTTTCTACCAGCTAAAGGCTGTTCTAGGATGAGTTTGACCAGGAGTCAAATTTTGTGTGTTCTTGAAGCACAGATATTCTGAATATCTGAATGAGCCCTGGGGTTCTGGGCAAGCTCTGACGTGTCACAGCCATTCTGGAAGGAAAAGAGATGCAGTAAAGCAGGAGTTGTTTAGTGCCAATGCTGTGGGGGTAACAGGAATGTGAAAACATTTGGTGTGATTACACATGAAATTGTTCTGCAAAATATTTGTACATAAAATAGCATTCCTTAATGACTATTTTATGAGTTTGTCTTTAGAAAATCTAAACATTTACTACAATACATTGAAAAATAGCTCCCTGGAAAGCATTTAATTCTGCAAATACTTTTAGTGTTTCCCAGCCTGTTCTGAACATTGCCCTAAGGCTTGTCTTTACTGTTATTTATCTTTTTACAGAAAAAAAAAAGACAGGTGAAGAAGTCTAGTATTAGCCTGCACTAAGCAGATGTGGATTTGGCACTTGCTTGTGCTTCTAGTGTGGCCTCAGTCTTTCTGTGGCCTTAAAACAGAGCTATGAAATATGGCACCTTACTTCCCCAGGAAGCTGCAAGATACTTGGACTGTGAAGCAATCCTGTATTTTTTTCCAAAAAACAAGTGGTGGGGAATCTGAGTTTGCAGGATCCTGTGTGCAGCTCCTTAGCCAACCTGAAGTCCCGAACATCCTCTACCACTCTGTTACTGGCTGGCTCTTCAGTGCTATATGATACATGACAGAGACATTGTAAGGGAGTCTACAGCACGGACTTAACTGGTTTCACTGCAAGCTTTTGTCTCCAGTCCTAAAGGGCAGTGTAGAACAAAGAAGGAAAAGTGGAGGCTGCAATCAACAAAAGGCGAGTGGGTGGAAGGATAACAAATACTGGAAATGGTATGAGACTGTTAAATTGTGAAAGGCTTTGAAAGAGAGAACAAGGAGTTTGCATTTGGAGAGGTGGAAGAGGAGAAATGACAGGAGAAGTGTGGAAAAAGAGTGATGTGCCCAAACGAATGAAGAGTTGCAGATGTTGTAGGCAGAGAGGAGATTACAATAGAGAAGATGCATAGGCCTTGGCTAGGCTTGGCTTTTGGCAGAGCAAGCTGAGATGAATTGTGATACTTTGGAGATGTTGCATGAAACAAATCAGTGATAGTTAAAGCACAGAGCAGCATCAACATAATCAGTAAAATTACCAGTCAAAACTAAACTCCTCCCTGGTTCCAGACTGTTCATCAACACCTTAGATTGGGATTTCCAGAGCTGCTGTAAGAAGTTGGTGTGCAGAAGCAGACTTGAATTCTCAAGCATCACGCAGGTACCACTGGCTGTGGTCTGCAAACCGGTTATAGGCGTGCCCCTGTTATGTGCCTTGCCTGCTGTGCCTTCTCCAGTGAGACACTTGCTGTGTATCAAAGGGGAAAGGAGATTCATCTGCCTCTGTGAGTCAGCAGAACAGCATTAACTCTTTCTGGAAGTGTCAGTGTCAGAGAGTGGGGCTGAGTCACCCAGGCAGGTACAGCCAGCCTGATGCCCACCCCTTCCTTCAGCTGGGAAGCAATGCTGAGAAGGTGGTTACATTTCCCACTCCACTCGTCAGTCCAGCATCATTATTGTTTGCAAAACACCAGACAGTCTCAACTGTCAGATTCAAAAAGCTATCAGCTGTTTCTGGGTTAGATATAAACCAGATTTAAAAGGAAACAAAATGTCCTTCATTTCTAGGGAACTTGCTAGTTCATGCTACTTATTTTCCCAGCAATGGCTGCAATCAGTATGAGCCATAATTAAGCACTCAAACCTCAAGACTAATACCTTTGCTAAGCTGAAGTAGCTTCATGCAAGAGAAGGGAGTCAGAGCTTTAGTTCCTAAAGTTCAGTTCCTTTTAAAGAACTCTTGTCCTAATCCAGCAAAATCAGCACATGAACAAGGCAGCTGATTGCTTTCAGCAGGACCATTGCACTCGTAAGTGCTGTTCTGTATGATATTACAGACTCAGCCTTAATGTGGGAGTACACAAGTAAGAACAAATTCCTTTAAACCTGATGCATTGAGCAAGCAGCAGAGGAACACTGGCTTTTCAGAAACAAAGAATTTCTATTTTCATGCAAATGTTCCTGATGTTCTGAAGCAGAAGGAGATGCTTAGAAAATACATGAAGTACAAAATGCTTGCTGTCTAAGAGATTGATATTCACTCAGCATTACCTGCCCTTTCCATGAACTAAGAATCACAAAACAAGTAGGGAATATAGCCTCTGATGTTATGTGCCTGGTTCTTTGCTGAACTGATCAAGTTTAGAAGGTGTGCCTGGAGTGTGTCTGGATATTTACTATGTCTTGGCTTGATTTTGCAAATTGAAGAGGGATACACCTCAGCCCTAACACGTGTACCTTAATTTAGTCTGTTGGATTTCTTGCTTAAACCATCACGTCAAATGCTGCTGTTGCTAATATTATACATGAGTCCATCACCCACATCATTGCATTTGCCCAGAGCTGACAATTGCATTTTTATCTTCTCATGAAGAGTGATGGGTGGTAATCTGTCATAGCTATATTCAGGCTCCTCTTCTTGAGTTCTAGCTATGAATGAAGGCTTTGTTCCTCTTCTCACCTATACCCATATACTGTGCTCTAATCCTGCTGCAGCCAACAAGCTGCACTGCTAGAACTGCTATGGCCTCTTGATTTCCAGACTCTGGTATACGCGTCCCAAACCCTCAATAATGAGAAGATGGTATAGGCATGTTTATGCTTTTGGTCACATCTTATCCACTGCAGATAGATAAAACCATAGACATAAAAATAGGATTTAAAAATAACCCCCTGTATTCTTATTGCAAGTCAGGAAAATTTAATTAGTCTCTATGGGATTTCCATGTGCCAGGACAGTCAGAGATGCTGACACCAGTGGACCACTAGAATAAAGAGGATAATCTCAGACAGAGTGTATAATGCTTTAATGAGCCCAATGCCTTATGAGAATATTATTTGTATTGTATTGTCCTCATATCTAAATACTGCATTAGCTTTCATCCCTGACATAAAATACTCACTGGCTACATTTTCTTCTTCATACCAGATCAATAGCATCTGCAAGCAGCAGGTTAGATCCCAATCTGTTTTCCCAGGTTTGTTGCTTATGTACAAGTACAATGCCAGAAGAGAAAGAATTATCTTCCATTGGGAAGCAGTTTTCTCAAAAATCTGACTCAGGATTGCCTGAATATCCTGGTTTAGAAGTTCTTTGATTTCCTTTCTGTTAACTTGTGTTCATGCTTCGGCTGTTTGATTTTGGTGTGTATCTCTTGACACTGATATCTGCCAGTACACATATTCCTGCCTACAGTAAACAGATGGCTTCTCTGTGCTACAAAGTGATAGATGATAATCAACTGATCATGGCTTTTGAGGTATCTGTAAATGGATCTTGGAGCCTTTCTTGGACTTTCATCTCTGTTTTCAACTCTGCTATCATCCATGTACAGTTTTTGCTTACTGATATGCTGGTGTCAAATCCTTGCTCAGGAGCCTGGACCTTGACTCACATGCTTAGAGGTTGCAGAACTTCCCCCCAGACAGTCTGGATTTTGTGCCTGCAATATCTGAACCAATACTCCCAGTCCTCCTCTACCATGATTTGTACCTACCAGATCTGAAATAGTGTAACTGGGACTGCAATTTAGTTGTCTCTCACTATGTAAAATTACCTGTATAGTTTATTTTCACTTTCTGCCAGCAGTTCTGCTCAAATGGACCTACGGGGTGTCTGGTTCCAGGAGACAAGGAGAACAGTTTTGATTTAGGGACATTTTTATCTCACTTCTATTCTCCCTGCTTCTAGCCTACGAATTGGAAGACAGATTCAGTATGTCGGCAGTGATAAGAAGGAAGCCACAGAAATGTTAAGTCAAGGTAGTTGCCTGTTAACTGGTAATTGCATAAGAAGAAATGCACAGCTTAGTGTCACACTTTAACAAAAAAAAAATCAAGATATTTGTGTCTTGCAGAGAAAATCATTTTATAGGACAAAATTAGGAAGAAGTAGGGAACATAAGTCTTAGTCAGTTTGCCAGAAACTTTGGTTTTTATGTAGTTGGAGGAGGTGGGCATTAGACTCTCCAGCTGTTCTCCCTGCTGTCAAGTACACCAGGAGCTGGTTTTCTCTAGAGGTTTTACAAATGCTGATGCTATTTTTGTTCCACAATTTTATACCCTTGAGCACACACATAAGGAACAAAGATGAGTTTAATAAACAGGACTCACTGAGGCTCTACTGATTAGTGAAGATGAATATAGTTAATTTTGTAGTGTTATTTCCTTATTCAGATTAGTGTCTTTAAGGATCAAACATTGACACGATATGCTGTAAGGATTTCCCCCAGTGGTAAAAGCAAATTATCTCATTTAAGGAAAATTGTCCCTATAACTTGAACTTGAGGCTTAACTGACACAATCAGCTTTCTGACGGTCCTTTGTACCAGATGAAAATTTGACACGAGAATTGGGATTTGTTGTGTCACTATTGAAAAAACGAGCTTGAGTTATGCTTGAAAATGGCATATTCAGAGGCAAACTCCAAAAGCAGTTTGAATGCAGCAGAGCTTCTTTTGTGAAAAATCTTATTTACTATAATTAAAACTGGTTTGGACTTAGGTCTCTTCCACAGACAATTCTGACATTTAATAAATTAATATAAAATCATTCTGATGTAGAAATTCCTCAGGAAATTAAAACTATGAAAAAATTGTTTCCAAGCTATTATTATATGGATTTTAAATTGTTGGCTTACTAGTGTCATGTCAATAACCAAAACTGCTTTGTGCCAGCTGTACTATCTATCTTGATTAATTTTGCTTAGACTTTTCATCAAATTAATGTTTCAAGTATCACATTTCTCCAATATTATGTTTATGTTATCTAATTATTTAATACAAAATACAGTAGAAAATATATGCAAAAGCCAATATCAAGCAATAACCTCAGAAGTATTTTATTAAACTCAGCATTTCTACAAGATCGCAACAAAACTAAAAGAGTGAGATGGTTACATGATTGAAAACTGAACTTTAGAGTTGCAAGTTGTCACTAAATGGTTTAATCTTGACAAAGCTGTATTTTTTTGCCCACTTTGAAGGGCAGGCCTTTGGCTCACTCACACACCTAATGCTGATTATTAACATTGTAATAAAAATCCCTTTTAGAGATTTTACATCTGGTCACTCAGAGATGGTCAGACTCTTCTAATCATAATATACTGGGTCCAGCGTGCCAGGGCTACAAAAATGCATGTATAGGAATGCTAAACAATTCATTCCAAAGGCCAGATTTACCTCACAAATAGGGTTTACATCAATGTTATCCCGTTGATTTTGACAGATATATTTCTGATTAAGACACAGAAGAGTGGAGGGGCTTGAAACCATAAATTTGATTGCAATACATCCAGACACCTGCTGAAATAATGGTGTTCTCTGTGATTTCAGTAGTAATTTTGGAGAGTCAGGTTTTTCAGCTACTAGAAACTGCTTTTGAAGTCAATTCCATTGAGAAAGTATTTGTTTCACAGAAAGTATTTGCTCCCGAGTCCCACAGGGACTGTCAGCACTAGATGAAGATCTCCAGGAGCTCAGCACTGAAGGTGATCATTGTTTATATAAATGCTATACCTGTAGCATTACTGCACCTGGATCCATTTAGCTTGCTTCAAAGAACTTACAAGAGGCACTAGGAAAACATATGGATGATACCTTGGGCAGAGCTCTTACACATGTGTAGTCCATGTATAATCCATTCTAAGAGTTGAAACCCCCTACCTGAGGTAGAAGGACCACATACATACACAAATATCTGGATTATATACAGATAATATTATGCTCATATGAAAACTTATTTCATTTTCCCTTGAGTTACCTGTAAAAGCCAGTCTCAGACATACACTGAGCAATGTTGAAGCCCACAGTAACAAGAGCTGTGAATGGGAGGCAGTTCCTCACCCTCTGTACTCTGTCCCCAGCATGGTCTAGTGCAAGACCATATCAGAAAAGGCCCTGAAGTGAATAAATTCGTTGATCAACTTGTCTGATCAGGACAGAACAGGGTGCTTCCCTCTACCACTTCTTCCTTCAGCGTGTGATTGCAAGCACCTGGGAATATATTTTGCTCTAAACAAGCAAGAATAGCTAAGCACAGAATAGCTAAATTAAGATGGGACCATTAGACCCCTTTGCCCAACTCTCCTGCTCTAATCTGGGTCATCTAGAGTAGGCTGTACAGGGCCAGGTCTGGTTAGGTTTTCATTACCTCCAAAGATGGAGACTCCACAATTACTCTAGGCAACTTATGCAAGTCTTTGACCAACCATATTTAAATGGAATTTCCTGTATTTCAACATGTGCATATTGCTTCTTGTCCTTTAACTGGGTAACACAGAGGTACAACTCAGTGGATGCCACTGCAGCACCCAGCTCAAAGAGAACTAGTTTTGAGTAGGCACTGTAGGTGCTCCTCTAGTAAAAAAAAAGAAAACAAAACCAAACCATAGAGAAATAGCAGCAACAGTCATGCAGGATTTCTTTCTCCAACAATCCCAGAGGTTCCAGTGCTTCTTAATTAAACGGAATAAATAATTCATTTGCCACCATAGACATTGTTCCAGATAAGCTCAGTGCCCACGAAATGGGAGCTAGGAGAATCACTGCACAGGATCAGTGTGAACCTCCTTGGTTGCTGGAGCTCCTGTGCAGGAGAGGGAGGCAAGGAGGGAAAGACAACTGAGCCACTGGGGTAACAATACCTGTGTGAGGCAGGTGACCTTCTGCTGGACACTTGCACCCTACGCTGGGACCTGGAGGCTCTGCAGAGTGTGGGGGTCAGGATTCAGTATTCTCCTCTCATCCTTTGCCTGAAATTTGTCATAAAGGTGAAACTGAGCCTCATTTGTCAGGAAAGAGTGAAGTGATCCCTAAGGTTAGCAAAGCACTCAGAGACCCTTTGGGAAGAAAAGTGCTACGTAAATAGAAGCTGATTCCTACAGGTTATTAATAGATGTATCTGCAAAAGTAATGTGAAAACTACAAAGGAAAGATCATTCTGAATTAAATTACCATAATTTTTTTCATTGCTGTCTCTTTTCAGGAGACCTGGATTATACTGCTAACAATGACAGGTTTGAATAAGAGACAGGGTTTGTGTGGGCCAGAGGTGGGAAAAGAGAAAGAGACTAATTATATCTTTTTTAACCTTTGCATGCAGCTGGGCAGGATAAAAATGAATTATTCAACCAGCAACTGAGCTGTTATCCCAGTGGAGGCTGCCAAATGGTGCCCAGGTCAACTAGAAACATGATCTAACCTGTCCCATTTCTTTACAAATCATTAAAATCATTAAATGAAATTGGTATTTTCTGCATGCTTCACCTAAGGCTCATGTAATTATCCTTTGGACAAATCAAAACAGATTTGTCTTACTTGCTCTTACCTCAACAATGCAGAGGGTGAAGAGCAAGCACTGACATGGTCTGGGAGAACTAGACGTAGCACTCTTCAGCGTGCATTTGGAACACTTTATTGTGAAGTATTTATTCCACTTCTAATGCCTATTGTGGCATGAAGCTTTGTTCAGAGGTCAGAGATGGATAGGAAGGTGCAGAGGAGCCTTTGATACATGTATTTCTCAGCAAAGTAGCAGGTGTCT
>JAOXXN010000395.1:44697560-44730117 GCA_026770055.1 Myrmophylax atrothorax
CACAATCAGTGTGAGGGAAATCTTGTCTTCCATCTGTCTGGGAAGGTGTTTAGTGAGGCACAACAACATACCCTAAATATTTTACTGACTAATAGAGAGTATTTTAAACAGGAATGAATAACACAGATGCTGTCCATGTTCCCTTTGGCTAGTTAAGGTAGCAGATCCAATCTTCTGTTTCGTCAAAACCACTGTGGTGAAGAATTGTGAGAAGGCTGGATTTGGGTTGTGAAGGGTGATGTGCTCTGATCAGGAACTGAAATAAAAGTCTGTCTGAACCATAACAAGTATTTTGTCAAGGTGATGCTTTTCCCGGCCTGGCATTGCATTGCACGGCTTCAGTGTTTAGATTGAAGTGCTTCACACTATTTTTCAGCTCCTTTGTAACCTTAACAGCACTTCTCCCCCTGACATAAATGACCTTCAAAAATCAAAGTGTCAGTGTAATAAAGATACATGACTTTCAGTTGCAATACCTTTTTTTTGTTTGCTTTGCCTAAACTGAATTGTCTTGAAATCAATAGCTGATTTATTTGAGGTTCACACTGTGTCATTGACTTATTGATACTTTTTAAAGTGCACAGTTTATTAAACATTAGAGTAATCCTCACAAGATCTGCTGGTTTAAGTTTTGAATTTTTTTGCATTAAAACTTCCTTTTCCAAAACTTTCTGGAAAGTCATTAACAGCCTTCAGCCCACAAAATTTATATAAAGAAGTTTTTGTTGACTCTGAATTTGTTAAACCTACATTAGTGTGAGATGTTACTCGTTTCTAAGCCAGTTCTTGTAAATTTGATTTAACATGTTATTCAGAAACATGAGACAAGACTGTCTTCAACTTGGAAAAAGATGATTCAAGATACTCATCTCTTCTAATGAATGATTGTCAGAGATTGCTTAGAGTTCATCTGAGGAACCTTTGCCATCTAGCAAGTATGGAAATGTGACATATGAAGGAAACATTTTTTAAGACGGGTTTAGGCATTGATTCTTTATTTCAGGATTTCAGCACCAGAATTTGAAGTTCTTTTCTCTCCTTCTCTTTTCCAAATGTTCAGATTTGATGTAGGTGGCTAAAAAGGGACTAGATTATTGAAAAACTCCATTATTCATGGAACTTAGTTTCGTTGAGGCTCTTTTGCAAATCTGGGTAGCAACTGCCCCAAATTCTGCTTCTTGATACTTTGCTTTTTCTAAATGGCCTTAGGGGATTTCAGAACATGTTGACACGTTCTGAGATCTTACTGAGTAGCATTTACTCTCTTGCTGCACTGAACCAGGAGAGCTGAAGAGTAGCCAAGCAGCCCGGTCCTTTCAGATAGCATCAGTGGTAAAAAGTTGAGGATAATCCCTGGGCATCCTGGCTTATGGGTGCATAATGTATCTGTTGAGGAAAAGCATACACTCACCAGGTACTGAAATAAAAATTTTATATTAGTTTTTTCTAATCATTGCACCTGTCTTGCCGACCCTCAGAGGACAAAAGGATTGGCTTTGTTTTGGGCAACCCTTTCCAATAAGCCCTGTGATGCAGAGACTACATGAGCATGTAGGGTAGAAGCACGTGATAAAATCCTAGTTAAATCTAGAATTTGCACATTATCTGGTTTTTGTGTGTGTCTGTTGGGTTTTGTTCTTCAGTTGCTGCTTAGCCCACAGGGAGGTCAAAGTGTGTATCTGCCATGCTGTGTCCCTTATTCTGCCTCCAGTGCAAACAATCCTGTGATGACAACTGACAGAGAGGCCTAGAGAGGCTGGTCCACAATTTAATTTTCATTTGGCAGTGTCTAATTATGGCATAGATGAAGGAAGAGGGGAAATTACATTTAAGACCAAACCGTGTTGTATCATTTCTTTCACCTCTTTCTCCTAAACAGTCTGGTTTTTATTCTTTCTTTTCCCCTGCTCCTCGTCCATCTAGAAAGCTTGGCATTGCAGGGTTTTTCCCAGTACCAAGTGATGCTGATGTGTGGCCACAGGCAGTGCTGGGGCAGCAGTTCCCCAGCAAGCACTCTGCTGCACTTGGGTCTGCCTGAATCAATCACCTGGTTTCAAAAGGAGAAAAATCACACTATATTGAGAAGGGCAAGGAGAACTGGGGAGAGGCAGGCTCCTACAAGCCTGTAACTCTCAGTGGGTGCTGAGATGTGTGAGGTGCACCCTGATGGGCCAGCAGCTGGACTCAGGTGAGCAGTTGGACACAAGGTCGCTTGTGGAGCTTGCCCAGCTTTGCTGCATGGTGTCTGCTTGGGGCTGTCTTTCTTTTGTCACTTGTCCTGTCCCAGGGCAGGTGGGTGCTCTGAACCAGCATCCTTCTTGGCTGCCTCTCTGCTCCCTTCCCTGTCCTCAGAAAGTAAGGCTGGGCACAGTGCTGCTATTTGATGTTAGTGGGGACCAAGCTAAATAAACATCCTCGGACTATCAGTGAAGAACATGACTTCACAAAGGCAGCAGTGGGGGGGTCCTGGGGGTTTGCTTGTGCTTGCCCCAGCACTCCTGTTTCTCCCAGCCACCATCTCCTCTTCTGATCCCCCAGCAGCTCCCCTAGGAAACACCATGAGTGAAACATTGAGGACTTTTCAGAAACAAGATAGAAGTTTTGCAAGAGTTGCCTGCAAACAAACATGAGGCTTGCAGTGCTTCCTCATAATCCATAGGGCAAGAAGCCTGAGTCGCCTTCCAAATTCCGGGCTCTGCCTGACTGACTGCTGTGGCTCCCTGGTAGATGTGGCATGAGGAGAGTCTGGGTTGTGCAGGGGCTCCTGCCACCGCTTTGGCTCATCTGCAGCCTCAGGGTAGTGGCAGCAGGCCCGTCACTGAGAGCAGCTGCCTCCAGGAGGAGGGGAGCTGGAGGTGGAGGCAGCATCCAGCCATCTGCCAATGAGGCAGAGCAAGATTTATTTGCTGCTGCCACAGTCCAAGTCCCTGGACACTGAGAGGAAGAGAGAGAGGTAAGGACTGCATTTAGTTTACCTGGCCACAGGTGTATAACAGGAGGAAGCTGGAGAGAAAACACATGAAAGTGCAGATCCTGGCCCTGGCTGTTGCTCTAAACAAATGAAACCTGTGCTGCTTTGGGGAATGTGTGTTTGCACTGGGGCATGGTCTGTGGAGATAGATATTTAGTAGTTCACACTGTTGGAGGGACGCTGTGACAAGCAGAGAGATCAGCCCCACAAATAAGGCACATCTTTCCGGTGAATGCATTCCCCAGAGTGCAGCTGCCTTGCTTGCTTGTGCTGCTGCCTGTGGGTGGATGCACTGCCTTTGTAATCTCTGCAATGACATGGGGGATGCTTGATGTCCACCAGGCTCCTTTACAAGGTGGAAAAACCTTTGTATGACTTTACTAGGCTTCTCAAGCAGAAGGCAGTGCATGCCACAGGTGGCCAGCTCAAAGATGACCTTTGCTCAGCCTCCAGCCAGCTGAGAGCCTTCACATTTGGGGAGGGTTTGAACAGGGAGCACTTCTCTGGTCAGCACCTGAGACTCTTCTGTGGCAGCACTTCATTGTACCAGAGGCATCTCAATACCTGTCCTAAGGGCTTTTCTTAAACTGATGAGAAGGGAAAAGGTGGGAAAGACAGCATCAGCATGGTGGGGAATGCAGCCAGCCATAAAAGATCCTAGGTTTCTGGGGTCTCCTTCAGAAAACCTATTAATTAGATTTTGCAGCTGCTTTCTAAGCCCCTCCTCGGGATTGGCTGTTTTAAGAGCTAATGCCAGTTTTGAGTTCCATGTGGATGTTACTGTTGAATTATTTGACGTTATAGACTTTCTGATAAGAACTTTTCATTGTGACTTCCCATGTGTTTAAGGCATTGCCATTTTAATTTTAATGGCTGTAAGGGAAATACCTTTGTGGAACATTAACCTTAATTGACTTTCTTTTAAGAATCCAGATACAGAGCATAGTTTATTATAGCTCATTTTTTGTCTATAGAGATCTTACTTGTATAGAAATCTTGTCAAAATTTTGTCCCAGACTCCCAAAAACTCTCTTGGGATGGGGACAGAAGAGTGTGGCAGAGGAGATAAAAAATAACAGAAAAGATAAGTGTATTTTGGACTCAGCAGTCTATTATTACATCCTACTCCCAGTGCAGCTTGGGTTGTATAAATGAGTGTCCTACACAACCAAATGCAAGACTGGTCTGTGTCGTTGGTAGCACCTTGCTGTGCAGGTAGTCCCATCAGCTTCAGTGAGACTACTTGTACTGAAAGGTACTAAACAGTGTGAGTATGGGCACAGTTCATACGCTGTTGCGCTGGCACCAGCTTAGGGGTGTATGTTTGCTGCTTCTGTTTGAGTATTGCTGCTGTTGCTCTATGTTCCCCCTGTCAAGCAGCTGCCCATGTCTAGTCAACTATGATCTGTCTGATTGTGCTCTGTGAATGATTTGAGTTTGGTTTTTAACCCAGTTTATTTCACAGGATCAGAGGAAGGCACAGGTAGGCATATTTTTGATTGTTCCACTCAACTTTGCAGTTAGCTCTATCATCCCTGTTGTGGGGTGTCACGTGAAAGGGGGGAGGGAGACAGAAATGCAAAGATTTCTAGTCTTAACTGTATTAATAAGAAATGATTAGCAATAAGGGCTTCCAGACAATCAGATCCTTATGTCCCCAACACTGCCTATGGACTATGGACAGCACACAGGTTGGTAGGGTTTCTGACCTCTGATATGAAGCCAACACTTCAGCCGAGGAGAACTTATCAGCTAAATAAGCGCTTCCAGAAAAATTAGAGCCTTATGAACCCAGCACTGCCTGCTGACTATGGACAGAACACAGGCTGGAAGGATTTCTAACCTCTGCTTTGAAGCCAACGCTTAATAGCTAGAAATTGAAAAAAGAAACGGCACATTGGAAGAGAAAGCAATAACTAATATATAGTAGCAAAGTGTAAAGCAAGTTGCTGTTATTAGTATTAAGGTAGCAAAGCACAGTTAGTAAAGGAGATGCTTATAGTAATAATCAATGTAGCTGTTAGCATAAGATGTAAGATAGAATGTATAAAGGAATAAGCTTTGTAAGAAAGTAAAGTTAAGAAAGTATAGAAAAATAGGAAGCACATGGTCTTCTTACCCCTACATTGTTCCAGGAGGTAGGAGGAGGTAGGACAAGCTGCAGCAGCTACCTCAACAAAGACATGGCATTTCTCCCTCTCTGCTGGAGTTTAAACTCCACACTTTTTATACCTTTTTTTTCCTTCATGTGGTTTTGTGTGACTAAAAGTCAATCTTTTGGTGCGGTGATACAGATGCCTGAGGGTGGTAGCTCCTTGAGTGGTTATAGAAGATATCCCAAAGGGGAGCCATGTCATTCCTTAAACAACACTCCACTCTTTGTTAATCTTACCAGTTTGAAAGCCTTTGTTCTTGCTAGGACCACCCCTCCAGGGGGCTGAGGCATTTCCCTCAACCCATCCAGGCTTATCAGGGGCCATCACCCCACAGTCATGTAGAAATAAATCTAAGACAATCTGCAAAGGAAGTGGTTGAGGGCATGAAAAGCCTAATGAGATTATAAATTATATCATATATTGCATTACACCGTGCTCACACAATTTGTGTCTCCTCAGCTACTCAGTATAGACTGCTATCTGTTCAGCCCTTCTCTGCTGCAGACTTTGGCAATCTCTTAGCTCCCCCACAAATGAGACAGTTTGGATACCAGTATGTAGAAATGAGACGTGTCTCACTGCGGATGCCAATGTATGTGGCAAATCTGGGTGAAAGCCTCACTCTGTGAATGGTTCAGGATATGCCAACACGTGTTGGAAAAGGCAAGTGAGTTGCAGTTCTTTGCAAATGTGAAGACAAATAAGTGTATAATTCACTTCATGGAATCAGTGGTGATGACTTTTAAGTCTATGGAGCAGTTATGCTGGCCATTTGTTCAGCCTTTTCTTCATTCTTTTTCCTGGAGACTGTGCAGCCACTCCCAGGAAAGCTTGCAGGTGTCCTGCTGTGCAATGCAGGAGATGGTCAATTCCTCTGTGCTTGGTGCCTTACAGTTAAAACCAGCTGCCTTCCTAGAACATGTGATTAGGATCAATACAGAACTGAAAAGGGAAAATTATGGGCATCGGCATCTAGTGTCATCTAAAAGCAACCCCTGCAGATCTGTGAGACACTCACTGTACTCTCTTGCTTACCTGTGGGTCTCACCAGCATGCCCTAGCTTGCCTTTCAGAATTGGAGGAAAAGCCCATCATCTACCAAGCAGTACTGCAACAGGATGGGCCCTCAAAGAGGTTCACTTTGGGGGCTACTATAGGGGTCCTTGAACAATATTCCCAGGTTTTTTTCTGATTTCTGCCACTGAACACTGTGTTCTGCTGATGAATAGAGCAGAGCGTTAGAGCCAGGTCAGCGTCTGCCACTTAAACCCTAAAGCTTTGCCGCTGAAGAGAGCTGCTTGCACAAGTTGCTAGGTAACTGGAACCTGCTCACAGCTCATGCTAGCGAGTGAGATGCTGCTGATGATGTCATGAATCAGATTTGTATTTCACCTCTTAAAAGAGTTTTCTCTCCATTTCCACAAGAACAGGTGCATGGGGGAGTTCTTTAGCAAGGCAGAACTTCTCTGGCCCAGCATGCTTACACAGCTTAATTTCACTCTTGCAAATGCTATAATAAAGCAATACTGGCCAGGGCTTCTCAAAATGTGATTTTAGGGGAGAACTTGCAGATGTTCAGGCCTCTTTTTATCTTCTAGACACTAATTCAGTGAAAATACAGACATCTTCACTGGCTACTATGCAGCCTGCATCTGAACAAACTAATGGCTTACTTTCTATTGTTAGAAAAAGATAATTGGAATTCCATGATTATGCTTTTCAAAAACACAAAAATCCAAATACTATGTGCCAGAAACAGACTAGAGCTTCTCCTTTCAATATGAACTACTAACTAAACTATATTTATTACTCAGAGTCTGTTATGCCAGTGTGTGACATTACAAGTATGTGTAGCACATCATTGACAAGGCAGGTGAGAAAAGCTTCTCAAACAAGATGTTTTGAACATGCTGTGGTGAGTAAAGGATTGAGGAGCAGAAAATCACAGAATTGTGGGAGATCTAGCAAGCCTGGAGTTGAGAGGCTTCAGCCTTAAACCTGGGCTGAACAAAGCCTGCGAAGTGTGTGTGTCCTCATTCCTAAGTAAAGCACGGTGTGTGTGAAGGCCTTCTAGTGACACTCTGCCCATATGGGAAGGCAGAGCAGGAAGACAGGGGACTGATTGCCACTGTGTATGTTTGTCACACACTGGGGCTCTGCAGATGTGTTTGCCATTTTTCCTGGTTTCCTCCCCCAGATTATCAGTGAGAAGCCTATCTGTTTCTCACCGAAAGCTGTCCATTTGTGTGGAGATCCTTCTGAGTTGGAGAGTGTGCTGTCATCTCTGATCAGGCCACTTAATCAGGAATGTCACACTGGAGTGGGAGCTGGTGCAATCAAGGAGAAACCAAACCCTTTGTTTCCCATCCTCCAGACTGTAACACTCATGCATCCTCTGGGAGTTACTGCCTTCTAACTACTTCTAACTACTAGCTACTGACACTTCTAACTCTATCTGCTCGTTCTTCTCTCCCTGTTTGCCTGTCTGATTTGATCTTCTTCCTCTTTATTGCTGTCTCTTGCTGTCTGTCTCGTCCCTGCGTGTGCGAATTCCTGATCAGTGCAGAGCCCAGGTCCCAGGCGTGTGCTGTGCCAGGCTGCTGCCACAATTAGCTAACACTGGGAGAGTGCTGAGCAGCACCGTCTCCAGCGTGCTATTTTAAGATGCACAGTCTTGATCACATATACGGGTCTACCTGGCAGAAAAGGAACAGAGACAGAGCATACAGCTGACATTCCCTAGGCTCTGGGTGAATGCCAGTGTTAAATGTACTGTTTAGCAAAGGGAAGACCATCTTCTGCAGAGAGAGAGCAAGCAGGCACTCGTTAGGACAGGCAGAGTCCAGTGGGAAAGATGACATACCCCGCTGTCAGCAAGTGCCTTCGTATCTTCACCTGAACTGCAGGAAACCTTTCTGCTTTGAGTCACCTCCACAGAAATCATTGGGATTTTTTGCATTAATATGCAAGTGGTAATCAAACCTGGGGAGTTCAGCTGGTTTGTGGTACACCTTTTTGTGCATGCTGTGCATGCAAGGCAAATAGATTTTCACTCTGTTTGAACTGTACAAGGGCATTGAATTGAGCAGGGACCAAAGTAACGGAAGGCACATTTTGATCCCTGTTTCTTGGTATGATACCTCTCCTGGGATGTAATGCAGTTATTGTCATGGTCCTCTAGTATCTGTCCTGCCCTGTTTTTATGCCTGTAATTCTTTATTTAGTTTAAAGCAGTAAGCAAATGAGGACAATTACAATTGCTGATCCCATTAGGAGACTTTTCTTTTCATGTATATTTTACATACTGAGACACTCTGCTAGATCTAATTTATGAACAAGAGTCTATGAAGAATTAAGTGACTGAGATTCCTGACTCTTGTCTTTTTCATTTTGTTTTCTCTCCTTGATTCCCTCCTTGTTCTGACCAGACCAGAGATTAGCACACACTTCACAAAGGTTCCTGTTATTTTCCCAAGGTTTTTGTATGGCTGTCCAACAATGGCAGAGCAGAGGGCTCTAGAGCTTTACAGAACTATCAAATATATAACTTCAGCCATGTCAGTTCGCATATTGTTAAAACTTGGAACTAAAGATTTGGTGATTTTCAGAAGAAGTAAATGAAGATCAGTGTAAGAACTGAACCAAAATGAAGATTTAAGTATCATTTTCTTAATTACCTGACACAATCCTGCCATTTTTGTTTTAACAAATGGCTTAAGTGCCATGTAAAAGGAAGTCAATTGCCTAGAAAACTGGTAATCATTTATTCAATTGTCTAAAAACCCAGCACTTCCAGTTACATAGTGTTGTTACATTTATGAATTATGACTAGTGGCGATACTTCCTCAAGGCATGTGATCAGACTGGTCATAAAACAAAGCAGCCATCAGAATTTTAGGAAGGTTCCATGAAAGTCCACAGTTTTGAGAGTCTTGTAACTTTCTGATGCAATTACTTTAGGGAATGAAGTTTTTCATTGCTTGATTCCTTCTTGAAGATGATTCCTTCTAGATGTTCATAATCTTTCTAGCCTCATATCCACATTTAAAGAACACATATCAGCATACTGTTTTGTATGATTAACAGAGGTATCTGCTGATGAGAAAGTATTGTCATACAGAATAAAATGTGGATTTAAGAGGGTAAATTTAAGAGGGTACATGTCACTCCTTAAATGTTGAGGGCCAACAATAAATGTTTCCCTATACAAGTTGATGAAGGCAATCTAGTACAATCCCAGAGGGAAAACATTTTACATTGAAGGCGGGTTTTTTTGCTATGTTGGTTTGAATAACCTGATTTTTCTAAACAAGCGGCATGTTAATAAATATTTAACCAAGTACCACAGAAATTATAAGCAGTGTTTGGGTATCATTTCTTGAGAGTAAGGTTTTGAAATTTTTCTAAGTTTTGTATTCTGGTCTCATCTTGTCATTCAGAGACAACTTGCAGAAACAGCTATAATTTATTATGCTCTGAAGAAAACAGCTTATCCAGATGAAGACATATTGGAATCAGCTGGGCTTTAATAGTTCAGTTTCTGTTTGCTTTGTGACAGTTAGTTACAATTTTGTTCTTGTAGGAAAGGCCATGTCTGCCCTGGCCCCAAAGATGATTTTCAGCATTTCTGTGGCAGCTGTCTCCCAGTGCTGAGGGCTCAAGGCAGATCACCCTGGGCATGGAGTAGTTCAGCCCTGCTCCGTTTGCTTCTGACAAGAAGACTGGAAGCATGACAGAAGGTGCATGGATACTTTACACTTGCAGAAAAATGACTCTGTGTGAGTAAAACAAAAGTACGTGCCCCTCCTTCCAGCTCCAAACATTGTTCATGGCTGTTAATTTAATAGCAAAGCTCTTCCAAACAAAGCCTTTCCACAGGGTAACTGTCCCCCAGCTTACATCCCTCCAGGGAGCTGAAAAGCAGTGACAACTGGGCAGTCCCCCTGAAGATGTCAGCAGCCCCTGCACTCTCAAGCACCCTCCACAAAGGCAGTGTGGGCACCCTACACTGCTGCCACTGCTCCTCCAGGCAAGAGCCACTGCAGAAGTTAGCTACAGCCTCCAAGGAAAATGATGATCAGTGGCATTTTATTTTTATACACTGAGCTTTCATCTTTATACTTTTAAGAGAACAGCTGCCCCTAATCTCCCTTCTAAATCCTGAGCCTGGTATGGCAACCTCTTGGGCACCATGGATGCTATCCTTAACTGGCCAATGAGACTCAAATGCCAGCTATTATCCTTATGGCAACTATGTGTGGCATTAGTTGGGGGTCTTTTTTGCTGCCTGTTTAATAATCACAGTAGCAGTTTGGTCTCAGGAGTCAGAAAAAAACTCTGCACTCACTTCCATTCCTAAACACTAAGATTCACTCACCAACAGCATGGGGAGGGTAGTTTGGGAGTGCTTTGACATTAAAGTTTTCATGTCCAGAGGCTATCATACGATGACTAAAACTGCCAGGGAAATTTAAGCACAAATGATTAATGCCTAGTAAGGTAACCTGTGGACTAGCTGAGCTGCTGTTCCTCCAAAAAGGCTGCCTTGTAACATCACACTTAGATAAGAGCAGTGAGACACTCTGGCCTTGGAAGTGCCATGGTTTGACTTCACCATTGCTGTAAGTAATGTGAAGGGAGGACTTCTCAGAAGCCTAGGCAATGTTCAGCTCTTCCCTCTATGAATGAGACTCGGCAAAGACCACAGAGATGAGACTGTGGGAAGGTGGTTGTTCTGCCCAGATGTAGATCTGGTCCTGCAAAGAAAATAGTCTCCATAATGGTGTATTCTTGCCTTTTGGAAAGTAAAGAGGGGACCTGCATTTCAAATGACTGTAAGAATGTGGAAACTCTTCCTCTATCAATTGTGGAAAAGTTAAACCAGGTGAAAGAAAAATTATTTCCATCTTCCCTGAGATTTGTAGTTAAGTATGAAAAGGCATTCCCTCTTCCTGTTGCTAACTTTTACTAAAAGTGAGGATTTCCAAAAGCTTGCCCACCACATACTTCTGTATGGATCAATGGATGTTACACTGAGTAAATCCAACTCCTTTGGTGGATAAATCAAGGCCTGGAAAAGAGGAGTGAAAGTACAGAACAAGTGAGGTACAAGAGACTGGGAAGAGGTAATTTTCTCTTTTCGTCATAAAAGCAGAGTTTTATAAAGGGCTCTGCAGTTGGTGTTTGTAGCCAGGTAAGATTTAATACATATTCTTTCTGGTGGTGATTAATTGCATCGGTCAGAAAAGATCCTTTTCCGTATGTGCTGTATAGAAGTCTCAGAAGGAGTCTTTTCTGTTCAAGTGACTGGAGTAGTACTAAAGATGCAAGCTGACAGCGTGTCTTCTGATCTAGCTTAAGGTTTGTTGACTTAATATTCCTCTTCCAGGGAAGCTGATATGGTGAACAAAGATTAGGCATTCTTCATATTCCAGGCTGTGGGCTGTGGTTTGCTCAGGCATGGAGGGTTCATTCTCATGTGTCCACTTGCCTGGCCTTTACCCCACAGAGAACACAGTATGTTAAAATGTGAGATATCCCAGTGAGAGATCCATACTTTAAAAATTAATTCTTCTCCTGACTTACATTCACCAGCCTTCCAGTCTGAATCTACAGCCAGAACTGCTGAACACCAGAAGTTCATTTGAAGATGGTTCTCTTATATAAACAACTATATAAGCACAGATGTTTGCAGGGAGACATCCACAAATGTTTGCAATTCACTGGAGTGACAGAGGACATAATTCATACGGTATGAGTGATGTTGAACTGATTTTGCAGATAAAAGTGCAACACTTCAGACTCATAGAATTCCTACATATTTCTCAATATGAATACTTTTAAGAAGTTGTAAAAAAGCTGTTTATCTCCTGTATCAGACTAGGTAATAGAAATTAAAGTAGCTTGCATCCCATGTACAAACAGGGCACCAGTCCGTTCCTGGCAGTGTAACCTTGAGATGCCTGGTTTTCCCCAGGGCCATGTTCCAGTGATTCATCCACACTGTTCAGTCCATCCTATCTCCCTTCTCTCCCAGAGTCATTAGCCATTCTGCTCTATGGCAGGCACAAAGTAACTCTCCACCCACCTACACTTAACCTAAAAAAATCCAGCAGAGCCTTTGGGCCATGTATTTTCTGTTCTCAATATACTGATTTGTATAAATATATATTAGTTTTATTTCCTCTGCCAGCAGATTGCACTGCCGAAAGTTTTTAATATTAATCGTGCTTGTACTGAGAGTAGCTCTGCTCACCTGTGGTATCCCAAACACCTCTTGCTTTCCAGGATGGGAAAGGATGCAGAGGAGAGCAACTGATAAATGTCTCAGGCCTTATCCAGTAAATGAAGGCTGGATTAAAAGGCCAAATGCCCAACCTGTTGACATGGAGACAGGAAAAGAAGTGTTTTCCCTTCATCACCCTGTGATAAATTCTGTAAAGCAAAAGGTCTCAGTGCCTGCTGGCAGAGTTCTGGGGCTTCTGTCTCATCTTGACCTTCCTTTACCACTGTAGGCAGATTATTCTTCCTTAGACTTACACAGTGAGGAAGGGTGGAAAGGGCAGATGAAGAGGAAAAGAGAAGAGAGACAACAAAATTTTACTTTTATTATTCTTCCTCATGGACTTTGCCTATTATTATAGACTCACCTTATGATTAAGTCTTTTTAGAGATATGAAGAATATCTACCTGTGACAAATATAACAATTTTCCCCTTATCATTGTATTAATAAATCCGCCTACATACCTTTCACTGAAAAACAGATCACTTTGAAATGCATCACCTTGGCTAATACTTTGTTTTCAACTGCATTGGTCATGCTTGGGTACTCTTGACTCCAACTCTTCACAAGTTTGTAGATACTAAGCAATATTAAAAGCTAAATTTGAAAGCCTTTTACACCAGCATTGTAGCTCTGATCTCTTAGGGCAGTCAGAACCTCAATCTTACTTATCTGCTACTTTTTTCCTCAACTCGTTCGTACCTTTTTTTTATCTATGACATACTTGCATAGCAAAGGCTAATCTGAAAGACTTGTTTGTCAAGTACAGCCTTTCACTAATAAGCCTGTCTGATTAGAGCTGTGGTGCCCCTCGGCTTGTTTGATTGCCCATCTACAAAAGCTTGAAGCAAGGAGAAACTGACAGGAGGCCCTTCAAGACCCCGTTCATCTGCTGGCTTGCAAGGTAGTTTTGAGCTGGTATTTCCCAAAAAAGTAATAGCTTTCATTTTGTCTCATTACTATAGTCGTTCAAGAAGGGAAAGAAACCAGAGGGCATCTATCTTTGCCAGCAAAGATACATCTCCCTGATTAGTAAGTAACTTGTTCATTAATTTCCATTTCAAAACATTTTCATTACCCAGTTTTGCTGCTGCTGCCACCACTAGCTTGAGAAAGATTGAGCTGTTTATGTGCAACTTGAGATGGATGTCCAAGACATTGCTTTTTTAAATAATTGTTTTGTATTGCTGACTTATTTTCTACTAAACAGGCACAGTTACTTACATGAAGCTGTGATATTCACACTTTGTCTTCTGTTCAGTTCCAGGAAATTTGTCTCGTGAGGATTAGACATGCTGCCATCTGCAATACAGACATTTCTATCAGTGGATATGACCAGGAAAACCTACTGTTTGTGAGTAATTTCTTCTAAAAATAAGCACTGTCTCTTAAAAGTGAAACAAGAGAGTGACATGTAGCTTTAAAACTATTCTCCTAGTTAGTAGCAGAAAATAACCCACATCTGTGACTATCTGTAAGGCAAATAGCATGGCCCTGAAGTGGGGTGCTAATCCCCTCCCAGCCCAAATGCAGCTTTTGAACCTCTGTCCCACAGCAGTTCTGGGACTTACTGGCTGGGATCGTTCCCTGGAGACTCTCAAATGCCCCCTTGGATATCTCCAGCCAATGGTCCCAGATCCATTGACCTGTGGCAGGATTTTGTTCACACAGTGGAGTGGACCTGCAATATCAAGGCACCAGGGAATGGCACAGACATCAAAGCTACTGAGATGGGAAGGGAAAACCAGCATGGGTCAGATGAAGGGGCACTAGCATCAGACTGTCTCCTTATCCCATAGGACCAACCTGGGCAGGCACTGAAGTTTCCATATGTGCCTCTGAATGAGGCACAGACCTTTCACAAATTACTAACTAAGGGAGTAAGTCAGAGATTATAATTAGTAAAGTAACACACAATAGATCTTCTTGTCTCTCTCTTAGCACTAGGTTTTTTGAGCCACCAAGAGACAAATAAACTGACACCAACTTCTTAAAATACTTGCTTTAATGACAGGGCTTTTTCGCTCCTAGCCACATCCTTGCCTTTAGCTTCAAACAGGGTTGTAAGCTTTGCAAATAATGCTTGGGCAGTAATGCATTAGGCACAAACAGTAATTGCCAGTTATCCTCCTTTCCCACAAACACACAAAGGGAGGAGAATTTTGTCCTCTCTCTCAGAGGCAGGCCATAAAAAGTTCACTGATTCAGTCTCTTGCCACAACTGAGATGGCAGAGACCTGTGGCCAGGAGGCTGGGGGCAGAAATAGGGCAGGAACCTCTTAGAAAGCAATAAAAAGGCCAACTACTTATAGTTTGTGAAAACAGAAAGGAGTAAATAGTCCGCCATTTAATCCCCTACTTCTACTGTTTTACTTATTCATTAAATCTCAGTGTGACAAATTAATGAAAGCCTTCATTTGCAGAAATGCCTAGTGTCTGGTTGGTCTGAGGGAAACAACTTGAGAGGTTTCTTTAGGGATCCTGTTTGATTTTAAGGCAAGGCCACCCTTGTCTCTAAAAATTATGGCTTTCTAACAGGGGCACCAAAAACATCTGGCAACTTGGACTTCCAGATCAGAGAAATAATAAGTACTGGCATTGAAAACAGAAAAAACATCTTCCCATGCCGTATGTCTCCATGTACACTGGCAAGAGTTCAAGGACAGTCCATTATCCACCCTTGGTCAGGAGTCAACTGGAACATTTCTGGAGTCTTGTACTACACAAAGTCCATGGAAGAAAAATAATCTTCTTGTAGTCTTAGCTGATGGAGGAACACAGTGCAAAGCACTTCCCTGCTTTCTGAGAGCAGGACACACAGGCCAATTCAATTTCTATCTGCCCAATTGCCAAGTTTACCCATATACGTTTCCTAGAGCCAATCTAGTAACCAAGAAAGAAAAAGTCTTCACACCAGGACTCCAAACAAGTAGAGAGGAGTCTGCTGAGCAGGGACAACCATGGAGCCAGCCAAGGGGCACTGTGCTGGTGCATTATCTATGCTCTGCTCTGGGTGCAGCATCCTCCAGGCATTTCCAGTGATGAATGGGCTTCAGGGGCACTTTTGCTGGGTATAAGCATAAGATGGCAGAATCTGATCTTTTTAATTAATTTTGTTCTGGGTTGCTTTTTGTGACTTGCTCAAGCTACAAAAGATGTGAAAGCAACAGGAACTTGTCAGGAGAGTGTAATCTGGAGGGCATATGTATGATGCAGTATAGGAGACAGATGGGAGAAATTTGTGGAAAATTAGCAGAAGAAAAGATGATTGGTTGTCAAAAATAATTTCTTTAAAAAGCTATGATCTAAGCAAAGAAAGTGGTAAGAAATGCTGGCCACTTGAACCCTATAGTTACTCTGGAAGAGGAGAGAAACACTGCATTGGCTGAACCTGTTCTTCATCCCCCTGAAAACCAGAGCTCTGGGGCAACTCTTCCATAAATATTTCACTGCATTTCTTGCTATGCAGACTGCAGGCTGGGGCTGGTTATTTGGCCATTCCTGTCCCTAATGGCCCGATCCACTACAGCCCATGTAAATCAGGAGGAAATATTCTTATGGGAAAACGAGGTCTTGAAAAATGCCCTGAAATATAGCAGATAAATCAGCAACAGTGTTGGCATTGCATAAAGGGCAGGGTGGATAATAATAGCAACAAAGAACTCCCAGAATCCTGAAAGCATGGCGGAGGTTAGGCTTTGCCACCAAGAGATATTTAAGTGTTTTGAAGGAAAGCTCAGTAGGGCAATCATGCAGGGAGCTATTAAAGGCTCTGTTTCAGCTGCAGCCCTGGGTGCTATGCACTGGCTGTGGATGCTGCCACAGAGCATGACCTCTTCAGCACTTCTCCATGTGTCTCCAAGAATGCACATCCCCTAGTCCACCACCCTGTTGCATGTAGTTCAGTTCATACTGATGGGCTGTGAAAACTGAAGCCTATTCTCCAGCAGCTTGTTAAAAGGTGCCTCCAGCAACCTGCACTCTGGACAGCTCTTGCTCTCCTTTCTCGTAGCCACCTTGGCCTTTTCATCCCAGTGATTGACTACTTTTCCCATGGAAATTCAAGCCTCTAGATGGAAACTCTCACCATTTACCTCACTCTCCATCCTCTTTCTGCAGCACATTTGCAGAACCTCCCTTACAGACCCCAGCCATGTTCCCATTGGCCACTGCATTCCCAGCAAATTCTCCCTGCAACCTTTCAGGGATGCTGTAGGGAAACACATTACCACAGCCATCTTCACTGTACACTGTCTTTTTGGAGTCTTAACAGACTGCAATATTCTCAAAAGTGTCCGTTCTTCAATTATTTTTTAATTTCTCCAACAATTAATTCTTGGTCTGTACCCTGACTCACCAAGTGCTGTACTTCTCTTAAGTAATGCATGCTAATGATCATCTCCTCTGGATTTTATGGTGAAAGATGAAAGCCCAATATTGTCTATAATGCTGGGTCTACAGTCAGATATTAAAAGGAAAAACTCTCCAAGATGACATCTGTTGTAGCCAAAGTTCATATATTCCTTCATGAAAATTCAACTACATAAAAAAAAAAAGAGACTGCAATAGATGGAGGATGATTCATGCTTAAATATACAGTTGAATGCCACTCAAAATTCTCTCTTTTCTCTAGTTCCTGCTGTTTTGCAAGTCCAGGAAAGAAGAACTATGATCAGTGCTAACAAATCTCAGCTTTCTCACCTTGCCCTTCAGCATTTCATTAGAGAGAAAAGTAAAATCTGGTGCTCTTTTGACATCACACAAATAGCATTCCCTGGCTCTCTTCTTCTCTATCCAGCCTGCTTTATCTTTCACTGCTCAGCAAATCTTCACATGAAACTAATGTTTAGCTGCAAAAAAGAAGCGTATGGAAGATATGCATGAATACAGAAAGTACCAAGACTGTTGCTGAATGGCTCTTTTAGGAAAAATTGGCCCCATTTCAGTGGTTAGTGAACAGCTGCCTCACAGCTGAGATTTATCAGCTAAAGACAAGGTGATACTAAATCTAGCAAAAGACAAGAGAGAGCTGTGGAAACTGGAGGGCTTCCTTCAGGCTGTTCATTGGAAGTGCATGAGCCTGGGCATTTACACCCCAGAGTAGGTTCCCTGGGTGTGTATGAGTAGTAGACCTGCTTCCTGGAGCTCCCACTAGGAAGAATCTCCCTGCAATGAAGAGGTGACGCTACTGAGTGCCAACTAGTAGAAGAACGAAAAGCTGAAGCCCTGAGGCAAGTGCCCATATTGATGTCTGGCACAGTCTACTGTGTCCCTGAGCTGCAGAAGTAGGTTAGAAACTTGAGAGAGGCTGTAGCATTTCTATCCAGGTAGCGAGTGCTTCCTTGGACAATTTCCAAATTACAAATGCTGTCTACCCATTTCTCTTGGTCGCTTTGGTTCTGTGGTCACTTTGGCTAACATCCAACGCCAATCTATGCCTACTGCTCCACTCACACAATGCCTCAGGCGGAGGTGGAAGCTGGAAAGATGTGCAGGATCATGGGAGAGGGTAAGGTGCTTCTGAATCCATCACTATCTTCCTTTTTTAATACCTGCAGAAGCAAAGTAAGGTGGGGCCATCCTTACACTGGCTCATGTCTTCATTGCATATTTCTAAGGAACTTGCTGTAATTCAAAATGAAGTGATTGCAGTTTTGTGGGAGAAGATTGGCCTCCTAAGACACCAACACACTTCCAAAGCAGCCATGACTGGATTTGGTATGAGTTGGTGGCGTATGACAGCAGGTTGCAGGAATGAGATGGGGGAGTGTCACATTCATGTAGTTATCCCACAGAAACCATGGAAATAAAAAACTGGGGCTGGGATACCACAAACAGGAGAGCCAATGGAGAGAAGCAGGCAGACATAGAAGCCATTGCCCAGAGGAATCTGGGACTGAGCTGTGTTTAGTGCAAAACAAATATCTTGCTTACATTGCCAGTTGTGATTCAGCTTTCATGTGCCCATGAGTTTCACAGCAGGGTGTGATCCTCAGGGAAGATGCTCAAGGTGGGTCCTGCGAGGCTCCAGCCCAGGAGTGGAGGGAGGTGAGGGAGACCATGCCAAAATATTCCACCAGGCAAGAGAAGGAGGATGTCAGTCAGAAACCATGAAGACTACTTTGAAGTTAGGTCCAGGGGGGTTTTTTGTCTTTCTTTCATGTCACAGGATGTTCTGTCTTCTGAGGTTTTCATGGTTGCTCTGATAATTGAATGATTCTCTGTGGAAACAAAAATGTTATTTACAAAAATCCCTTACCAAAAAAGTGACAATTAACTGCCAGCAATTTTTCTAAAACACACACAGCAATCACAACTACCAGAGCACTGATTAAAACTAAAGGCCACCCTTGCAGATACGTAAGGAAAAATCACTCAAGGTCTCTTGCAAATTGCAATTTTGCAAGCTGGCAACCCACCAAAGCACCCCAGCTCAGGCCTGGCCAATAAAGGCATAGGAACAGCTTTTTCATGTGTCACTCTGCTAAGGTTTGGTGTTAATGGAACAGAATATTCCAGTAACCTCCTAAAAGTTTGGACTAACTCATTTCTTTGGGTTTGAGAGGGTTGAGCTGCATTAATCAGATTATTAGGTAATAAATAATAACTGAAGGGAGGGGACTAGAGGGAAGTGAAGAGGTGGTTTAAGGGTGTTTTCATGTGGCAGTTGGTATAAAAAGATGAGCTGACCAGTGGAAAATTTAGTTTGCTGATAGGAAACAGACACCCCCAAGATTGTTGTCTCTCCATTGTACCACCAGTCCCTGAGCCAGGCTACACCTGCACAGCTCCGGTACTATCATCCTGGGATGAGAGGGATATGTGGGGATGAATAATTCAGCTGCAAATCAGCTCTCTGACTGCACTGCATTTTTTTCTCCTGGTTTGCTATTTTTAATTTAGATACTCCCACGTGTGTGTTTGGTGGGTTAGAGGCATATGAGAAATAGAAGAAGGTAGCTGATGCAGGCAGGTAGCAGAGCCTGGGGGTGGCAGAGGTTGAACCAGCACTGGCCTCGAGCAGCACAGGGCTGAGCACCTCTGAGTGCTGTTTACTTTGGTGGGAGCTGAAAGTGCTCAGCATAGCTTGCTTAGATTTATACCTGTGTTGGTTAATCACAAAGAAACAGAGGAAGTACCTGTACAGTTACAGCCAGAGCTGGATGTCAGGGAATGTGGGTTCAGTTTTGAGGTCTGCTACTTATCTCCTCTGCACAAACCTTGTACATCCTCTGTCTTGTAGTTTCAGATTTGTCAGTGGGAAAATTATTACCACTACTGCCTTTGGTCTGCCTCACCGTCCTCTGGGGAAGAATCCCTTGCTGCTTGTTTATAGCTGTGGAAGGTAATTCATGTGGGAGCCTCTTCTACTGTAAGGTGGCATCTTCCTGTTGTATTTTTTAATCAAAAACATCAAAAGGAGAGAGTTGTCAGAATGGTTTAAGAGGAAGTAGAAAGGTTTTAGCTGCAGCAGCTCCATGAAATGAGGGACTGTAGGAAACAATGGGATGGAAAAACTGCCTCTTTGGGCAAAAGCAAAACTGTTGTTACATGCTGATCTTTGAGAGTATCCAGATTTCTGGAAGAGATTGGCTGGCATTTTGATTTGTACACTAGCTCCTACAGATCATAAAACCAAAGATCAAAACATAAGAAAATCCTGTCATGTCTGAGAATCTTTCCTTTTTCCCCTTGCTGTGTATACAGTGTCCAATCAATGAGACCTAATACTAATAATAACTGTTTTTACAATGTCTAGACTGCTTTTGCAAATCCCTGGCTGGTAAAGATATTCATGTCTTCCTGTGGACTCAAGGAAAGCTTTGAAATTTAGAGTAGCTCAATCCTAGCTAGGTTATATAGAGTCTCAACTCTTCAGCTGTAGGTCACTGGATATGGGTTACTTCTGAAAAATGAGATAAGAGGAAAGAAAGTATTTGAAACCCAAAAATTAATTAAGTAATGTGACATTATTCCATAGATTTATTGCCAGGGTTGTGTAACATATCCATGTTTTTGAGGAATAATGTACTGGGCTACCCCTTCTCAGCATTTACACAGAGGTCTTAACACAAGGAAGCCATTACTTCTTTCCCCATTTCTTGATCTTTGTGATCAAGAATATCCTGGACTGAGTTTAATTGCTTGATTCCAGGTCAGGAAAATCTCATACTCCTCCCAGATTTGGGGGTAAAAGAAGCAAAACAGAAAATACAGTGATATATTAATGATGAAGAAGCCAACATCCTTCCCAACAGAAATCTCTTGACTAATGGTTCACAAAGCCTAGTGGTCAGTTTTAACCATGTGACAGCCAGGAGATTGGAAGAAAAAGCAATCTCAGTTATACTCCATTCAGAAAGGAGATAATTGGTCAACCAGCTAAATATTTAATAAGCTTCGTTTTCCACACACCTTTGGCCTCCTGACTACTCCTGGGAAAACAACACGCACCGACAAGTACACACCACATGGTGGCTTCTCACACCAACATTTTAGGAAGAGTAGCTACAATTTTAAAACACAAAACATGCCAGACAAAGGTTTCTCTTTGTCTTTCTAAGACATGAATTTAATCTCCAAAAACACTTGCCTGCAGCCCCCAAACAGCAAGTCTACAAGCATTGAAACAAAATCTATCTCAAGACAAGAGCCCTTGGAGGCATTATAGACAGCAATGAATTGCTTTATATCATTAGACAGACAAGACTGTTTGCTTTCCTGGGGATATAAAGCATTCAGTTTGCATCTGGTACTTCACAAGACACTGAGCCATAGCACTGCCTCAGTGGATTTTCCATATGCAATACAGACCATTTTAGGGTTTCTAAACTTAATTATTTTCTTCTCTCTAATGGCATGTCTAAAGGTATGATGCAGATTTCTTGGACACCTTTTTACCCACCTAATTTTCTGTCACTCCTTCCAGATTTTTGGAAAGATCTTGGTATGCAAATTTTGCTTTCTAGTTGTTCTTCTCCAGTTTTGTGGAAGCTCAAATGAATGAAGTGGCTGTCATTAATCAGTTTTCAACCTGTGAATAAGCTGTAGTATAGTCACTCAGTAGACATATCAGGAAAGCACTGGCATTTGATTTCCTACCAGCAGTTTGGTAAGTCAGAGACTTCTAGACAGCCCGTGGTAAACACCTCCCAAGACATCTGTGCAGCCTGTGTCTGTGCTGGCTCCCAGCTCCAGGCTCCCTCAGCACATAGAGAAGCTCTCTGAAACTTCACTGCATTAGGAAGATGTTTTGGAGACATCACTCAATATCCTTTGTCAGTACCACTCCAGGTTGTGAAACACTCTGAAGCGTGCACTTCTGACAGTGGAGGAACGGAGGTACCACTGCTCTCTCCAGCAGTATCACTGCTTCCCTGCATGATGTCAGACACACCATGTCCTGCAGTCCAGAAACTGTGGCTCAATGACTGCCCACACTGTCCTGTGGGAAGTGCCCTGTGTTGGATGAACATCTCAGCCGCAAGCAGACAACCACGCGCAAAGCTCTTGGTTTAGGACAGAAGTGAGGAGTGCTTCAATGGAAACCTGAAAATGAGTAAGAAGTACTCCTCAATACTTATGTAATTATTTATACAAACAACAGATTGTTTCTTCTCCACGTACAGCAAAACATTTAATAAGGAACAAGCACTAAAAGTCCTGGACGGGCCTTAAGAAATCTTAGCATTGTGTTCATGTAAATGCAGTGCTAATGTGGGCTGGGGATTCTAGTTGTCACTTGCTACCTTCTAATCGTAACTCCTCTAGTGGGCTTTTGCATGTTAAAGAGTAGAAAACAATATTTAAATTAGCATAAGGTTAATAGCATAAGTATTAGGTTTGCAAAGAATATATAAAAACTGCAAACATTATATGCTCTGCTTAGACTTGGGAGTGTTAACAGGAAAAAACACATCAAAAAACCCCTTTAGAAATAAGAATCAAAAGTATGAATCTGACAATATGAGCTGTATGTACAGGGCACCTGAATGATGTTTTGGTATTTTGTTCACTTCATGCAAAGCCTTTTTCACAAGTTCAGGCTGAACCAAAAAAGAAGTGGAATGTGGCTACTGAAGCAATCCTGTACTTCTCATGTTGGAGACAATTACAGGACACAAGCATCCCTGTGAGTCTGCATAACTAGCAGTGAAACTTGCCTTGAATTCCAGAATATAACTTGGCATGGTTGAGTTTATTTATGGCAACAGAATCTAAAATGAGCCATACTCTCCAAAGACACACTCTCAACTGTTAAAAGAATAGTTGCACTCATGTAAAAGGTCTTATATTGTTGAAATATAACTACTTGACCTTTAAAATATATTTTCCTTTTTTAGCTCTATCATACGAATCTCAAACATCTTCTGTTAAGAAGAAATATACTCCACTTTCTTATACATTTTTTGTGACATCTTTTCCTATAATTTCCAATACAAAGAGAAAATGAGTGGCAGGTTCCATAATATCAAGTCCTGAAAAGGAGGTGATAATTGATATTTAAGAATTGCAGTCCAGAGCACTCAAATGTCCTATTAGTCATCTGATCATTGAGAAGCAAGAGGATTTCTATCTAGTACCAATGGATTAGCATATAGCTATCAACCAGGACCATTCTATGTAATGGACATAGTATCTGTTTAGACTACAAGGCATTAAATATATCTGTTGATAGTCACATTAATAAACTAATAAAAATCAGGGGGGAAAAAAGAGAATAAAAAAAGCTAAAACATAGTAGATGATGGTTAGGAAAACCAACAGACATCAAACAGCATCCACATTGCATTACCAGTCCTGTTTTGCTTCCTTTCCTAAGAAAATAAAATTTAAAATTCCTTTAACAGGACTCAGAGATGCAAATAGTGCTAATGAAGAATATAAGGTATCTGCACTTGCATGAGACAGCACAGGATTGCAATGGCATCATAACTCTCCCAGCTGCAGTATATGCAATATCCTAAAGCAACTCTATAGTCTCTCTGCTGGACTGTGAGCAGACAGACCCCCTGTGCACACCATCCCTGACACAGTGGCTTGCTGGGTCCAGTATCTAGTTACTCTTGTGCTGATTCTGCTCAGGCTCCCCCCACTAAATAGCCTTCACCAGTCCCAGGTCAAGCACACAGATTGGGAAAAAACATCACGCTCAAGGTCTCATGAAATTTCTCATGCTCCCTTCTCATGCACTGTTTGCTTTTCTGCAGCTTTTCCTCCCTGTCTATGCATCACCAGAAGTAGCACATTGGTAAAGACACATAAAATATTAATTTTAAAGTGCCAAGATGCCCTGCACCTTTCACATGTTCCCAACAGTCCATCCTGCCCAGACGGCACAGCTGAGTGAGGTGTTGACAAAAGCTCCCCCTGGGGGAGGCCAGTTGGCTTCTTTGTCCTTTTCTGCAGGCAATGTAGAGAGCGGGGGTCTGACTTAGGCACACTGTGTTGCTACTCATGAACTTTCTTCCTTAGTGTAAAGCCTTCTTCAGCTAAAGCAGGCCCTGGTGAACACTGTCCCCAGCCTCATGGCCAGAGTGAGCTCCACAGGACCCAAGGCAGGGCTCTCATACAGTTCCTCACTGGCCTGTAACAGTGACACAGCCTACCTGGCTACCTTAGCTATAAAATGGACACAATGTCCTACCACAAGAAAACAGTCTGTTAATCCCTTGCAGTACCATCTATTTTATCACCCCAACTGCAAGGAGCTGCCATGGCTTGACTGTAAAAAAATGCTGATAAGGAACAGCTTTGAGTCACCATCCATGACCATCACTCCTGAGCTTAGGTCCTTCTTGAGTGAACAAGTGATTTTCTTACATCAATAAAGTATGAATCAAGGTATATCCTGTGCTGAAATTGCACGTCCTTTGCTTGAATCTGCTTTTTGGAACAGGAAGGCATGGAACATCCCCTCCTGCCTGTCTCTAGCAAGTCATTTCAATGGGAATAAGAAATGCTGAGTGAGCTTATCCGGTACATCTGGTATGCTTGCAAGCCATGCTGGCAGTTTTGCTGAAAAATGTGCAGAAGAACCTTCTCCCTGTTGGAATGTAAATTTTCATTTTTATTAAAGCATAATGAGTTCTGACGGGGGAACAGAAAGTGATTTACAGAAATGCCAACTTTGCGTTATGTCTGTGAGACCTTCAGGTTTCCCACTGTACCCGCAGGGTGGATAGCAGGGCTGTATCTGCCTTACATCGCGATTCCAACCTCAGTCCTAGTGAGCAAAGCTCCCTTTTTAAATGTTACTTCCCAAAGTAGTTTTTCCAGGAAATAAGGACTTGTGTGACCAGTTACAGTATTTCAAGAGGTCACCTGCATTATGAAACCTAGACCAGGCCCTGGCTCTCCACAGACATCATGCCATATCATCTTTTTTGTTAACCAGCTGAATTTTGTCCTAAAAGTTGCTGGAGTTTTTGGAAGGGGAAGCAGTTTCCATTCCTCTGAAAGGTTGTTAGAGGACCTCTCTGATCCAATAATGAGAACTTGCTGTTCCTTTCCAGTCTAAATGTGGTATGGTTACTTGGTGTTTTTTATTCTTCTCCTTAAATAGCTCTTCTCTGTTGCTGGTACTAGGCCAACCAATATATTCTCAGAAAAAATTCAGTATCCTACCATAGTCTTTATTTTTCAGACTAAGCAGCACTTTACGTCATCTCTCATGTGATATGCTTCATGAAACCTCTGCTCTTGTTGCAGATTATTAATCTTTCTCAGAGAAATGTGGTAGCAGTTGAGTTGCAGAAGCACATTCATCCATGCCTCTACAACAAAACTTTCACTTTCTGCTGGAAATACCATGTCTGATGCATGCTGTGAGCACATACATATTCTTCATGGCATCACCCCATGGTCAATTCACAGTCACCCTGTGATCATCTCCGACACCCAGAGTTCTCTCCACCTGACTCATCTCTTGTCTTCCTTAGAGAAATTTTTTGTTAACCCTGAAGTGCATGCCATGACATTCTGTTCTAATCACTTCTTCCCACTTATCTACCTGTCAGAGTCAGAAAGGTTTTAAAATAAAATAGTCTTCTTACATGTTAGGTATGTCCTTCCATCTTCAGATTTCAAGAGCCCACTGACTTCATATGCTAATGTACTTAATGAAAGTACTGCCAGCACTGATCCTAAAACTGACCTTTGAGGAATTTACAGTAACTTGTTTGTTGACACTTCTCTTTTCTTTGTCTTCCTCTGGCCCTTCCCATCAGTCAGTTCTTCCCCACATTTCGTGTCCTCTGGCACCATGTTCCCTTGGCAAAGCCAGGCTCTTTCATCTTGTTTTATGTTTAACTAGAAAGAATAATTTATTCATTTTTTTCTCCTTTGGCAATTATACTGTGTGTAGAAATAAAAAACAAAATAGAGGCAGATCACATTCCCTTCCATCTGGGGCACATTTATATGCATATAGATAGAAAATGTGCAAATATGTACACGTATGTGCATATATGTACATATATGTGCTTTTGTATCCATACACAGACACCATATACCCATACATGTAACTGTGTGTGCACAACAGCTTCAAAGCTGCACAGCTCTTTAGGAAACACTAGCATTTTAACTTGTCCATAAAATAAAGATTTATTAATACTCATTAATTTTAAGAGTTGCAGATATTTTCTTCCTTTTCCACTCTAGTTCTTCTCCTGGAGCCAGCTGACACTCAGCTGACAGCCAACAAGACTGTGCAGGATGATTTTACTCAGCACTCAAACTGTTCCCTGCTGACAGATACCATCACAAAGGTCAAGTGCAATCCAGTTGTTGGATAATTGCAATGATGAAGTTTGCCCATCAGTGTAAAAAGCTGTTTTAATAGTTACAGTGAAGAGAAAATGTCCATTTGCCACCTATTTTAAATATGAGGGCATTTCTTAATGAAAGAAGGTTATCACATGGCAAGAGTTTAATTAGCAGGTACCTGTCTTGTTATTGCTTTTTGTCTGACATGGTAGCACACACTTTTGCAATACAAAAATTCATTGTGAGAGAAGGTAGAGAGGTCCAGTGTCTCTCTGTAAAGTGGCTGTCCAGATGCACAACCTGCTCCCCCACATGTGTGTAGAGGGGTATGTACCACAGCAGCCTGGCAACTTTTGCTAATGGCTTCAAGCAACTGGAATCACCTGCCCCTCGGCACACAACTCACCTGCCATCTCAAAGGACATGCTTCAAGAAAGAGAGATGGATGAAAAGCAGGGTTCCAAAATTTGCATTCCTGGCTGTAATAAGGACACAAAACATTCCCAGATGCCCTTTTAGATATTAATGACAATACGGTATCACTGTGACCAGACCTCATCAGCTTATAACAATTGAGCTCTTAATCTCATAACTGTAAATTCAAAATTTTAAACAGTTTTACAAAATCCCTTTTTTCCATATTAAAAACAAGAAATGTATAACTTTGAATGCTGCAAATGGGTAGTTTTGCTCACCACTGTGTATTACTAGTTTCAACCAACAGCAATATTGTGCTAGTGCATTAGAAGAAGCCAAGACAAAACTACAGCACCTATTACTTGGTTTGAAACTGAATTGATGAAAGACAAAAAAGCAGATGTGCATTGATTCTGACAACTCCCCACCTACATGCACTTTTGTCTGAATCGGTAAGAAGCTGCTGACTGTCACTAGCCTAGTACCTTTGTGAAGAACATGGAGGATGTGCATTTTGCACCCCTCTGCAAACACCCAGTACCACACAAATGCTACATGAAACCCCCTCAGAATTAGGCTCACGTAGGTCTCAAGAAGGACTCAGTCCCATGTCTCAGCTCCAGGCTTAGGGACCAATATCAACCTGCTAAAACAATGCTAGTAAATATGATTTCACTGACGCTGGATCTTGCATGTTTTCAAAATTCCTCCATATCATTCAGTGCTTTAATGAGTGGCACAGGGACAGTCACAGGTATTTTCCAACCAGACAGGGACATCCTGGATGGGGTGAGCAGGTTGCTGACTATCTGTATAGCTAATTTCTTCCACTGATGCATTGTGTAAGTTCTTTTTCATTTTGCCAAAGCAAGGAATTATGAACCTATGCTGATTTGGATGACAACAACCTCTTCTGTCATCAACGCCAGTCCCCAGCTGAAGTGGGCATCAATCATATCAGGTAATACCTGTTATGAATTAACATAAGTCACAATTTACTGGTTAAGCTCCACCCCTTTCTGAAATCTGTTTGTTTCTATCCCAAACTCTGCCTCTTCTAGCCATTTCAAGAGTTTATTCTTCCACTACCACCATATTTGAGTGCTCATTAAATAATATCTATTACAAAAGTGAAGTTTCTATTAATCTTCATGAGGTCACTCAGAATTCTTCCCTTTGAGATCTGGGCTTAGATGGTGGATATGGTTTGAGAGGGTTTTTCTAAGATTTAGTCTATTAATTTATTGCTTCTTTTATATTCTCAAGTGACACTCCTCACATTCCTGCAATCCAATCACCTGCATTTATCTGACCTTGTGTTTTAAAGCAAAACCACTAAATGCATGTATATGTAAACAATGGAAAAATGAAACTCAGAAGCAAAAGCCACGCTCAAGAGGTTTAATGGAAAAAAATAACCAAGCAAACTCTTTAATTACATGAAATGGGGCTGGGACTTGAAGTATGCACTGAAATTATTTTGTATTCCAAACGTTGGGGTTTAATCCATTTTTTGTAGGAGGCTGAAAATATGCTAGTTGTAGGAGCAAAAGAGTAATGCCAGAAAACAGAAACATCAATTCTGGTAACTATCAGCAAAACTAAAATACGTGTACAGAAAAGTGGGAAGCATGTCTATTTAAGTGACAGACAACTGGGGCACTTCTGCACATTTCCCATACAGGAACTAATGAATTACCAAATTACTCAATCAACTTCAGGCTTTGTGTGGATTAACAAAAATGCTAATAAATTAGTGTGGCATCTAAAAAATTAATCATTGGAGTATCAGCCGTATGGAAAATAGTTCACTACTGTTAAGGCAAATACAAAAGTCACTGCATCATTAATTTTCTATAATGAAAGGAGACCGAGCAAACAGCTCAGGTTAGGAAGCAAAGCTCAACGTGGGGAAGGTGGGGATCATGGGAGAGTGCGGTAGGTACCCTGTTTGGAAAAGTCTGGGCCATTTAAGGGCTTGCGTCCCTGCTTTCCCCCTGTACTATGCAGGGGTTACTGCCTAATAAGGAGAGAGAGAGGAGTGAGTGGTGTCTCCAACCCTGCCTGAGCTATCAAGGTGCTGTTGAAACTAATGTTCATTCATATGGTGGGCTGTGCAGCTCGCAGTTCTGCTTCATGATTCCTGCAGGATTCAGCTCAGGAGCCTGAGAGGTTCCCACTTCCAAAGAGAAGAGATCTGATGTGTAACAGCTGGTTGTCCATGGTTGGAAATGGAAACCTCTTCACTTTGTGTGTGTAGTCCTCAGCTGAGGACAACACCACAGAGCTCACAGTAAGTGGAAGTAGCAATTATTTTATGTTGCCTTGAAACCATTTTGAAAGTCCAATCACTGCCTAAAATTTAGTTATGATTCTTTTTAATACATTTCAATCTCTGGACTGTTGAATTATCTAAAATTAAACATATTGACCTATATTTCTCAAGCTCTGCCATCAAGATTATAGTTGATTGAGTACTTAGACCTTTGTCTTATCTTTTTAATCCATTCATGTCACTAAAACATTGCATTCTCATCCTGACAATCTACTTATGTATTTGATTTCCTTGAAGCTGAGGATAATCTGTTTAGGTTAATACTAAATTAATCACAATCTTAAATGCTTCCTAGAGAGTTAGATGGCTGCTATACAGAAAATAGATCTGCCATACCTAAGGAGGGCTTATGTCTGGGTCCATGTGGAGCCTCTATCTCCTCTCTGCTCACCATATGAACCAACAACCCAAACTGGGCTTGGTTAAACTCAGACCTTGCTTGCAATTCTGCTGGAATGGGTCCTTCAGGGAGGGGTTTATAAACCCAGTATTGTACCATGTCTTGACTATAATTGCCATTTTGAACCCACTATTAAAATATTATTATAAAATATTAAAAATAAACTGGAGAAAAAAACCCCAAATTATACCATTTTCTGTTATTTCTTATTATCTTCTGGAAGGACTTGCTGGTATGATTTTCATTATCTACCAACAAAAACAAGCACATTTGACACAGGTTTGAATTGTGTGTTACTTAGAACATGTAGATGACTTCTGTCAAGACACTAATGGGAACTTACTCTGACAATATACTGAAATTTTAATTTGGGTCCCTTTCCATGGATTTTACTGGCATTTATTGTGCAGTCTGGATTCTAATAGTGAGGAAGGCAGCCCATATCAAATGAAGCTAAACAAGGTGCAAGATTTTCTGCAAACAGAAATTAGGTGAGAAAAACTGAGACTCACCAGAAATATATTCAGAAGGAAAGAAGAGCAAAGGTATTCTGAGTAGTATGAAAATCCATGAAGATCAAAAATACATTTTTATTTGGCATTTGGGCTTTTGTATTGGTTTATTCATGGTAGGAATAGGCGTGAATTGTTTATTTGTTAAACACTAACTGTTTGGCATAATTGTTTCAAAACCACCAAGATCTTAAGTCAGCAGTAAGTCCCAGAAATGGCAATGACTGATTGTCTCATGGTGTGAAGAGAATAGCCAAAAGCAGACCTAAGCTTTCCTCCAAAATCTGACTTTTTTCTGTGGTCTCCTCTAAGTCTGCTAACCTCTCTGAGGCAATTTTCCATCCATTCACTCAGATGTGAGTCAGGAGAGTGCAGAGGTTAAGGCCAGTGTGAGGGAAATCATCCTTCGAGGTGAAAAGGTGTCCCAGCTGGTCACAAGCTCTCATTTATCCTGGGGAAGGGTCTCAGCCAAGGATTGCCCTCCCTTTCCCCACACAAGATGAAATGCCTCATCCTCCCTCAGCCCAAGAACTCACACAGCAGCCCAGAGAGAGGTTTGGGATGGAAGGTCTGCTAAAGTAAAGCCACCATCACTTTCAGAAAGGGATATCAACAGGAAAGCAAATTAAAATTATGCACACAGTTCTGGTGAAACTGGCCTAGTTTATAAGCTGGGTAAGCATCAGAGCTGCTCTCAGTTCATTTTTGTGGTGAAAAGGTTATAATTTAAGCATACTTGACAGGTACAGAAAACCAAGCGGAAAGCTTATACTCAGTAAATACTTAAGTCATATAAAAAGCTCCTACCTCTATAATACAAAAAGGTTGACTTTACTGTAAGCATTGCACTGCATAAACAGAATGTGTCTATTTAAACTCTGTTGGAAACATAGCAGTGAAGAAAAAGGTCTAAAAATGGAAAGAATCAACAGTTTCCAGATAAAAAAGGGCACAATCCACCAGAAAAAGGAAAAAAAATGTAAAAAAAAAGTATCTCTTTTTCCTTGGAGGCTACTACAAACTAATTCCAGTAATTAGAACCAACTCTGAACTGCACAGTGTGGACAACAGGGCAAAATGTTTTCCAGGCAGAGGTAGAATTAATTACACTGTGCTAGATTGCCTTTTGTGACTTCTGCTTTTTTATTTCATTAGTCAAAAAGACATGACACAAAAAACCCATTGCTTTTATTTCAGAATCTGTCTTTTTTTAAAAAAAAAATGTGCAGGTTGGAAATAAAATTATTGAGGGTCAAATGCTGCTGAAATCTATCCCTAAACTATACAGTCAGTATCTCTCTCTCTCTCTGTATGGATGGATGGATAGATAGATAGATAGATAGATAGATAGATAGATAGATAGATAGATAGATAGATAGATAGATAGATATACAGGTTATCTGTATATGCTGTGGAGGAGAGCAAGACTGATCACACAGAAATGGTCAGGCTGGAGGGAACCACTGTGGGGTCATCTGGTCCAAGCTTCCTGCTCAAGCAGGGCCATCCCAGAGCTTGTGGCACAGGATTGAGTCCTGACTGTTTTTGAGTATCTCCAGTGAGGGAGAATCCATGAACTCGCTGGACAATCTGCTCCAGGTCACTTGCACAGTGAAGAAGCTTTTTCTCATATTCAGGTGGAACTTGCTGTGCATCAGTCTCTGCCTGTTGCCTCTTGTCCTATTGTAGGAAAATTCTCCTCTTAAATTTTGAAGACGGTAATAACCTATGAAACAAAGGAAGCTTAACAAAGAGGAAAGTTTTATTTTCAGCACATGGTGGATGCCTCAAACCACAGGGGTCTGGAAGCACACCCCACATTCAAACTTTGTGCTTTTTATAGTTTACAAAGTCCTGCCCGTTTTCATCAGATAATGCAAATTCATCGGCTTGCTGGTCTTGCCCTAAGAGGTGTCTTCTTGTAAGAGGTGTCTTCTCCAAGGGGAGAGGGGGTGTCATCTTCTCCTTTATTGGTTGTGCAGAATCCCCACACACCGGATAAAGGGTCTCCTTTGTTCACAGAGACAACCACATATCAAAGAGGCCTTTCTGCACAGGGGCCTCTGCATGTTTATTTTAAGTACTTGGTATTTTCCCTCCCCCGTGGTAAAAGGCCCTCGGTGCCAGGCCCTGACAGTACCTGCTACCTTACAATCTTCATGGTATGCCTATGAATTTCCCATAAAATCACAGCAATATAAAAAGAAACCCTAAATAAAGGAAAGGGATCCTATTCTAACTCAAATAATCTTGCTTGTAATAAGACCGTGCTATTTTATTTCTCACACTATTGCTTGGCACCACCTGGAATAGCCTGGTCCATCCTCTTGCCACCTTCCCTTCTGATATTTGTACACAAGGAGATCCCCTCTCAGTCGCCTCTTCTAGAGGCCGAGCAGGCACTGTGCAACTCATACAGAGGTCAATCGCTGTTAATTACTTTTAATTGTTTGCTTGTTTGTTAATTTACGCTTGGAGCAGCGGGAAGCCTTTTCCCTCCTCCCACGGAGCTCCCGCCCCGGCGGGCGGGGCCAGGGGGCACCAAGATGGCGGCGGCCTTGGGGAACTGCGGGCGGGCACGGGCAGGTAACGGAGCCGCTCCCGGCCGCCCCTACGGCCCTTTCTGCGCCCCCGCTGCTTCCCTTCCCCGCTCCGCCCGTCTCCCTGCCCGCTGCTTCCCTTCCCCGCTCCGTCTATCCCCCTGCCCGCTGCTTCC
>JAOXXN010000395.1:44730217-44766964 GCA_026770055.1 Myrmophylax atrothorax
CCCGCCCAGGCCCAGCCTGCTCTCCGCGCTCGCCTCCCTAGTGAACCGTGCTTGGCTTGGCCAGGCAGTTTTCAGTGCCTTAACTGGGTCTCTCGCGTGTTTGCTTACGTGTTTCCAAGCGTTCTCTGTGTCGAGGGGCGCTTAGGTTGGATATTAGGAAGAGGTTTTTCCCCCAGCGAGTGGGTGGGCCCTGGGACAGGTTCCGCGGGGAGGTGGCAGCACCAAGCCTGGCAGAGTTCAACAAGCATTTGAACAGTGCTGTCCGGCTCATAGTGTGATTCTTGGGGTGCCCTGTGCAGGGCCAGGAGTTGGACTTTGATGATTCTTGTGGGTTCTTTCCAACTCAGGATATTCAATGATTTATTTCTGTGTCAGACCAGCCCTTTCCTCCCCTCTGAACACACCCGGCTGCGTTGCACAGTTCTGGCTTGTAACCTGCTCCCGGTTGGGACCCACCGAGCCCTGGGCTGGGGGGCATTGGCTGGGCAGGCAGGGAGGGGCACTCTGCTGGTCCTAATCCCGTGAACAAAAGCTTGGAAAGGCAACACAGCTCCGTGGCACAGCTTTTGGGTCTGGTTGTCCTCTGCGCTGCACATCCTGGCATGGCCCAGTGCATCACTTGCTCATTATCACATCACTTGCTGTTCATCCCATGTCATGGGACAGACACCTCGGGTCTATTTCTCATCCTGGAATTCCATGTGTTTGAATGAGCTTCGCTCCAACACTGTGACTGTGGCCACTTTCCCACTCACATTCGCTGCTCTGACTGCTGCTTGTGTGACCTGTAGGGCCTGAGGTCACCCAAAAGTGTCCTGGCAGGCAGGACATTGGCAGGTGGGTTCTCCTGAGCTGTGCACAGGCATTGGGGTCTGTGTCCATTCTGTGCCACAGAACCAATCTGATTGGAAAAGAACAGTGAGATCAAGTTCAGCCTATGACTGAACACCACCCTGTCAGCTGCACCACAGCACCAAGTGCCACGTCCACTCTGTTTTAAAAGACCTCCAGGGATGGTGACTCCACCACCTCCCTGGGCAGCCCATTCCAATGTTGTATCAACCCATCTGTGTAGAAACTCTTCCTAATGTCCAATGTAAACCCCCCTGGTGCAGGTTGAGACTCTCTTCTCCTGTCTCCCTTCAGGGAAACATTATACATGTGTGTAACTGTTGTGCTTTAAAATGCAAATTTTGTAAACCAGCAGAGTTGAAAGTGGCTTCCATAAGGACGCACTCCTTTCCATTGTAAATTAAATCAAAGTTACAGAAAGAAGACATAAGTAATAAGGAAATTCTAATAAAAATAAGCAAAAATTGTGAAGTACTGATATGCTAATTTCGAGTTGAATGTAAGGTTATGAAGTGGGAGAAACTGGGTGTCTCCTGAATGACTCATGCACACCTGCACTGGGAATCCTGAGTACAGCCCTGGATTTGTTGTTACTACAAATGAGAGAGGTTTTGGAGATTAGCAACAAAAAATTTAAAGCACCAACATGACATAAGTAAGTGGAAAAGTGTTTAGAAGAGCCTGCTTGGTAAGTAAGAGAGGAAAGGTCCAATTCTGTAGATGGGTAATGAGACAGTGAGGGTTTGTATATGCATTTATGGTGAATGTCAAAGGAAGTACAACTGCCACCACCTTACTGTGGATCCAAATTAGGTGGAATAGCAGTTATTTCTACTGATAATGTTGCTACCTTTTGGGAAATGCTTAAATAAAACCTTTTCTTATACAGAGTTTCTCTACACAGAGGTTTTAGTGAGGTAACTCTGCAAGGAAAATTAGGAACTGACTGACATAGCTAGCTTGGTACAAGCCAAGTGTATTGGCAAAAAATTTTTAAAAAACACCACCAAAAGCAACCATAGAGGACAGGAAATATTGCTGTTTAAAAAACATTTTTTTTAAATAATGCAAGATCAAGATGAGGAAGAAATCTCAGAGTAGGTGTCTCTTAATGCTTTATTTCCTAGGAAGTCAAAACAGTAAATATCTTATTGAGACTGACCCCCAAATATGTGTACTATTTGATCTTTCTCACATCTGAGTAGTTTTAGAAGATTCACTCAAAGTATATGAGGAGTTAACTGGGTTTTTAGTTGAAAGAGAAAGGCTTAACAAAATATTTGGTTTGGAATATCTAGTTGAAATCTACTAATTATAGTCATCCTCCCCCATCTCTTTTCAGTGATGACAAATTCAGTATTTTTACAGGATAATTTCCTCCAACTTCCTCTTCTCTGTATTTCATTCTGAATTTTTACTAACACCCTGATAGCCATCTTCTGTTCAGGCAACTGAGCTTCTTAAATCTTCAGGTGACTGATTCGGCTTTTATGAGAGACTGAGTGCAAGAATTGTATTTTATTAGATCAGACATCTTAACACAACAGTTTTATTCTGTGCCAGGGCCACAGTTAGTTCTCTCAGCTAAAAAATATATGCTTTTATAGTTCAGACACGGTAATAAAATGCAAAGACCAAGGAAAACAGCTGAGTAATCCGAGTCAAGCTAAAATACATTTTATAGCTACCAATTTTCTCTATAATCGTAATAATCACTGAATTCCTCTTACATATTGCAGACTGAAATACATGTTTTTGTCTTTTCAGGTATCATAACCATCAGAATGCAGTGGGTTTGTCAGAGAGTTGTCCCTTGTTCCTCATGTTTGAAGAGACAGCTAAATGGCTTCCTGGGATTGCTTAAATGGCAGAGCAGTGTGGTTCCTGCCTGTGTGAGAACTATTTACAGTGAGACAGGAACATGGGAAAAAAGCTATAGGTTCGAGACAAGAATAAAAGTTGAAAATTGGTGGCGCTCAAGAGTAAAGAATCAGTTCTGCAGAATTTCAGAAATTGATGTAAGCATTGTGAGAAGTTGGAAATTACATATTCGATATTGTTGTTTTCTTAGAATTAATTTAATTGAAACTTATTTAGTACCGTTGGCTTATAGTGATTGGATGTATATTGCATTTCAGGGGAAAATACTTCTATGTGATAGCAGATGATTAAAAACCATTGATGAATTAGGAGGAAAAAATAATTAAAAAATCTTGAGGAAAAACACAGTGATTAGCAAAGTATGAACTTGTAAATTTAGGAAGTGTTTGAGAAATCAGTTCTTTCTTTGTGTATTGTATCATATTTAGGAATCAATTGTTTAAAATATTGAAAGAAACATCTTCTACATTTGTAACTTTTGTAAACAACTTTCTCAAGATATTATTTCCAAATCTATTACATTACACACTGTGACTCATTAAAATCTGTCTTAAGGGAAAATTGTTTTTTAATATTTTCTGGTTTATAGTCTCATAGGAGTAACAAGTGACTTGCAGAAAAAAAATTTTCCCATGCAATAAGATGTTGAAAACAACAGTATCTCAGTCTCTGACTCTTTTTGCCAGATTATACATGTATATGTAGGTATTGTATGTAGCATACACATAAGCTAAGTTCTAAATTGTATTTTTAATTGCATTTTTGTTTTATCTTTGCAGTTGAAAGTAGATTTAGTAACAGCTTATAGTGAGGCAAATAGTGTATAGTGCTGTATGAAGTGATCATTTCTGATTTTGCCATGATTGGACAAAAGTAAACTAATAATGATAAATATGAATAGAGATTTGTTCAGAATAGTTAAAAGCTGCCTGTAATTTTTTTCATTATTAACATAAGAAAAATAATGTGCAAACTTACCAAGCATCAGTGATATCTGTGATAAATTCAATGTAACCAAGATGTGTTAGGAATAATTAATGTGAGAGATAATGTTTGATTTCTTTGTAACTTTTGTCATTTCACTCAAACCTAAGCAAATGAAATTTTTCCTTTATTATGTAAGACGTCTTTGGATCTGAGCATAAGTTGTGAAACGGAACAGTTTTGCTTTAGTGGATGTTCATGCAATTGCAAATGATTTAGTCACTCTCTGAGTTACTGCAGTTCAGCTGACAAGGAATGACTGGCCAGGAGTGAGCTCCATGTTTGTTGTAGATACAAAGTAAAACATTAATTATTTAAACTGTTAGGAGAAAAATTTAATCTGCTATGTTTTCATTTTTTTCATGGGGCAGATAAAGAGAATCAGTTGCAGATAGTAGGGTGTGGAATGATTAGTGAGGCTTCAGTTCTGTCAATGTATCTTTTGTTGAGTAAAAGTTAATTAATTTTCATAATATCCCTGTGCTGTGAACATGATTTGATGAGATGGTGGCAAAGTCTGGTGAAACACCTCCAGCCCCAAAGAATTTGATCCAATGAACTTTGTCAGTGCTCACTTGGATCAGTTCCAGCAGAACATTCTTTCCCTTCATGGTGCCATGTAGTTTATAATGTGCGTGTATATTCAAGTGAAATGCTAACTCATGTAGTTACGAGTTTCTAAAAATTTCTTTCTAGAAATCAAGACCAAAATTTTATGTGCTTTCTATGTTCCCATATCCTTCTGGGAAGCTTCACATGGGCCACGTTCGTGTCTACACCATCAGTGATGCAGTAGCTCGGTTCCAGAAAATGAGGGGGATGCAGGTAAGAATAGATCAGCAGTAGGACTGGGAGGGTGGGGAGGGTTATATTTTAGTATCATAATTGCTCAGGAAGTATTTTCCAAAATCCATTAAGGTGGATATGTGCCATAAGGTGGCATATATGCTACAGATGCATAGAAAGTGCCCTGTGAAGCTTGAATATTGAAATCTGAGACTTTTAAAGCAGGTGGTGTTTGTAACTCACTATTGATAACAGATTGTTATAAGCCATCTCAGATAATACAGATGATGCTGTATCAGTTACCTGAATCTACTGGCGCATGGCACAATGTCAATGACACGTATGGGCCTCTGTTTCTGTGAGAGGAAACTGCAGACCCTGCTGCCATCTGGGTGGGGCCAGGGGGAAGGAAAAGGTGTAGCTGGCAAGAGAAAACAGCACAGAAGGCAACTGCTTTCGCCTCTTCTGCTCTCGAGAACCAGTTGATGCCATTTGCCACATTCAGAGGGGTGCCCTGCTCTTCTGTGCCAGCTGGGAGGGAAACCCTTTTTCGTGACTGCTACAAGTCAGATGAACAGGATCATGTCACATGTCACATCATGTGGGTGTAACTACAAGTTTCTGTTCTGTAGCCTCTGCTCCTTGGCTTGCCCATTTGAGCCTTGCTCATACATGTGAAACATTGTCTTTTGAAGGTGCAAGTTTGGAAGGTAGGCTAAGCCTAACTTTCTTGGCACATCTGCAAGGAGAAATCCCATTTTCCCTTCCATGTTCCTCTGTTTCCCAGTCTGCCCCATGCCTGCCATGGTTTCTCCCTTCGTTCTCTCCATTACGCAGAAAGTGTAGCTGAGAGCCCCGTCCCTGCACTCTGCAGTGGGATCCTCATGGGTGTTCTGCAGTAAAGGCTGGTGGGTAGAATTTGAAGGATGTAAGGAAAGTGTGGGAAAACTGTGGCCTGAGTGACAATCATGTTACAGAGGAAAGACTTTGGTAAGGGGAAAATGTTAAGAATCTGGGAAACAGTAGGAAGGAGGAATATGGAAAAAGAATGCAATAAAAGGAAAGAAATAGCCATAGGCAAGAATCTAGGATGGCACTCAGGAATCGACAGAGAAGGAGCAGCTCCAGAATACAGGAATCAACCTCAAAAGAGTACAAAGATGAAATGGAGAAACAAATGTTAGTTGGTGGTTGAGGTACTTCGTGCGATTTCCTTGCCACAAATGCTGTAGCAGTGTAGCATTTCCTGGGTTTATCACCCTCCATGAGACTCTGATAGGTATTGTCACTGAATTATTCAGTGTGCTGCCTTTCCAAATACTATGTATTTTATGCCAGCGATGAACATTCCATGCACTGAATATGTGCTACTGCTTTACAGAAATGGATTCTTACACTTTCAAAATTACAGGAAAAAGAAATAACTCCCTTAGACCTTAAATGAGGAGAAAAAAAACAATGTCTGTTGTAACACTGGTCTTTCTTAAGTCCTCTGAATGACCAGAACTTGGATCTCACTAAAAAAATTGAGCTAAGGAGGCATTTGTGAAGGGATGTTTGATTCTTGCTAGATGTTAAGACCATTGGTGAAATGTCAGTTCAGGATATAGCCATGTCTTATCAATAGCAATGAATACAGCCACTAAATTTCTGTTCAGAAAGTTGAAAACTTGCTTCCTCTTGTACTACATGAAATAAAGTGAAAATAATTGTCTACATGCAGTAGCATGCTCTACTTGTAATTTTTGGATACCAGGTAAGTAAGCACTTCTCATAGAAACCATTGGAGAAAAGTGAAAAGATAATACAAATGCAATGAAATACAAGAGCCACTCTGCAAACAAGTTTTTATTTCCACATTTGCTTGGGGTTTTTTCCAGAAAAGTTTTGAAAGGCTTTTCAAGTTTTTATGTCTTGCATTTCAGCTTATTTTTATATTTCATGTAAAAATTACTTTGAAGGATATTGGAGTGCCTGTAGAACATGCTGGCTGCCTATAAATACTTGTATCTTCTGTTATGTTAACCAGTTTGAACATCTATTTTTGACTAAAGGTGGGCAGCCAAAGAATTTAACCTTCATTTACGATTAAGAGACATTAAAAATCTCTCAGATGATTTTGAGTCTGTCAGATTAAGAGATACTGTGTTAGTGATGTACATTAACTTGCTGAAACGTATATTTTATCTTAAAAAACCTTTCGCTTTATTACCCGTGCTAATTTCTCCATCACTAAGCGTTGAAGTCTTTATAATTGATTTTCTCCTTGCAAATTTTATGAGTTTTTTTTACGGTTGTACAATCTGTTAAAAATTCCTTTATTGTGATGGTTGTGGGCTATGGCATGGTTATATCATAAGATTTGACATTCCCAAGAGAAATTATTCTTTCCCTTTATTCAAGAAATTCCTGGAATTCTTCTGTACATGAAAAGAAAGAATGATTTAGAAACTAAACTGTTAGTACGCATAACTTTTAAGTTATTCCACTGATTTTCTTTCTCAAAATTCAGCTTTAATGTTACATGTTTGGAAGCTCAGGTCCTGCTAATTTTTCCCCAGTCAAAAGTCTAAGTAGAAAGTAGAAGTGAATCTGTTTCAGGTATTCAAGGCAAGTTTAGAATGAGATTTCTGAGTAGCGATGTTTTTTAAACTTTGCTTCCGTCATTTTCAAACTAAAAACAAAACAAACAAACAAAAACCAAAATAAAAAGGGAAGAATCTCTTCATGGAGATGGAGAGCTCACCCTGGTTAGCAGGTCACAAAACTGTGCTAGAACCAATGCAGATGGGTGGGAAGTGAAAGGTAACGAGGAGTGATGGGCAAAACCATTCAGATTTCAATTACCAGGGAGAACTTCAGACTACTGTGTATGTTTATTATTTAATGAACAGTGAGGGAAAATGTGTGTGGTGTGTACGTAGTTGATGAGAATATGTGGTTGAGTAAGAGAGCAATTTATGTTGCATAAGATGGAGGTATTTTTCATAGAGAATACCGTCATGAAAAAACAGTAAATTAGAGTCATACTGATTTAATCTGAAGAGGCAAAATTGGAAAATTTCTTATCATATTTATGTAAGGATAAGATAGAATACATTTACAAAGGGATTAGAGGTCCTTTAGAACATCTCTGGAATGCAGTTGTGTAATGTCTCCATATTGGAGATAGTTTATATTTTTATATATATGTACACATAGGAGGACAGGAGTAGTAGGTTTCACTGGGAAAGTTCGAATCATTGGAATTTTTTTTGTTTTTCTAAAATGGAATGTTAGTATTCAATTTTTTCAACTGGATAAGATCTGATTTTGTTTCAATTAGAATATTTTAAAGAAGCAACACACACTGAAACTACTGGTATTGATCAGAAACCTGTACTTCACCAGCACTTAAAGTGGGAAAATAAATATTGGTTCCTCTTTTCCCCACCTTGTTTTTGAAAGAAATATTGCCTCAGTATGAAACTGCAGATGAAAGCCTTGTGAAGCATTGTCTTGTTCCAGCACTCCTCCAGGACCTGTAGGCAGTGCATGGGAAACAAACTGTCATGCACTTGGATTGAGTTGCTGGATAAATGGTTTGTAGAGTACATCTGTTACAAGATAACTTGTTTACATTCTGATTACAGAAGATGAAGTTTGAAGTCTTTGAGTGGGAAATGTAAGCCATATAGATTTGCTTACCATAGCTAGGCTCTTTCCAAATTGTGTTAAGGATGACATTTTTCTTGAAGTGCAATTAAAATAGTTTTTGTGTGTGGAGAGTTCTAGATCTCATTGCAAAAATATTTCTTATAATATGCTACGAAGAAGTACTTGATATATTTTAAATTATGAATTCGTATCTATTAATAAACCAATCCAGGACTATAATGTGCAGTTTCTGGTGGTGTTTTCTTCATGTAAATTCTTCGTGTGAATTTACATACATATTTTGAATTGAAATGTAGTTATCTAAGAAGTGAAGAGATTTCACATTTGTATCTGAGAGTGCCATGTACGAGGCACAGAGATACTGCTGGTGATTTTCACTGTGGCAGATTTCCAGTCTGCTGCTGCTCTGGGAATGAGTATTTACCATTACTTTTATCATGCTATCATTATCATGTCTTTGATAAATTTCAAAGTGGATTATTTGTGCCTCTCAGAGGAGTGAGAATAATTCCCTTAGTGATCAGCAAACAGAGAGTGATTCAGTTCAATAGTTCCTGTGATATGTTTTTAATGAAATTGATGCCACAGCAGGGCAGTCACGTGTGAGAGTTGTACAGAAATAAGAATAATCACTGGACAATTCAGGGTGAAATTCCTGCATGCTGGAATCACATTTCTTAATTTATACTTAAACTGGTCTTGATAGGTGAGATCAGAGTATTGTCAGTCATATTTCCACAATATCCCCAAATTACTTAGAGCGTTTTTGTTTTATCCATAGCATCTCTTCCTTTAAATTGGATGTATTTTCAGTAATTATTTTCCCTTTCAGCAGTGATTCCTAATACTCTTGAAATTGCAAAAGTGAATGGTATTGAAGACAGACAGGCAAGTTTAATTAAAACTTTATAATTAATTCATCAGTAGGATGAATTATTTCAATACAGATCCATTTTCTGATCATCATTAGCTGCTATTCCCCACATTTTTGTGTGAGGCTGCTGTGTCCTTTTGTCAGGTTATTTCATGTGGTATAAATCAAGTGGAAAATATTACAAGTATTGTGTGTGAATTGAATTTTATTTCATTTCCATTTTCTTGTAGCAAGTACTGAAGGTGTTAATGAGCTCACTGTTTCATTTTTGAAAGAAAAAACGAGATGTAATTTTAAATGCAATTATGTTAGACAAGAATGTGTGAGATTAAGGAGACAAGAGACAACTTGGTTCTCAAAATGTTTATGGTAGTGTGTGGACATAGAATAATTTCGTGTATTTTGTGAGAATAAAAAATAAATGAGGGCATTTTGTGTTTTGATAGACATCTATGTGGGTTTGTTATTTTTTAATTTGGAAGTGCCTCTCGGAATGCTAATATGCAGTGTTGTGTTGCAGAGAAGCATTAGAATAGTCCTTGCTAGAATGTACACATTGCTCAAAAATTCATAATTTTAGTCTATTTCAGGCGGGCTTCATCTGCTTGGGGTTTTTTGTTTTATTTAGTGGTTGTAATTCTTTTCCTGTTGTGCAATGATGTTTATTTGCTGGTACACTTAAAATACAATCTAGGCTGCATTCAGGTGGAGGTCTTGTATTTAAAATGTCAATATGACAACCTGTAATATGTCAATTTACAGCTCATATTTCCATCAAGTTCAGCCCAGTTGTAGGCAGTCAGTGGAAGGAGCAGCTGTCCTCTCCTTTCCCCTCTCCTGCTGCATGTCCTCACTTGTGGGGTTGTACAGTTGGGAGATCCAGTGCAAGGAGGATGCTGCTGGACTTGGGGATGTTTTCTATCAGCTGGAACTTGCAGCCACAGATCCTGTTTTGTCAGCCTTTTTTGGTTAGTTCGCATCAGCTGTGTCAGAGGGCTGTAACTCGAGACAGGAATGTAGACTTGGTTGTACTGATTCAAATCACTATTTTTTCAGCAAGCCTTAATTTTCATTTTTTTCATCTTTTTTATTACATGTTCTTTGAAATGTATGTATTTGTTTGCAGGCCTTTTTGCCCCTGATTCTGCTGTCTTTCTTAAAATTTAGAATGTATTGATCTGGATGTAAGAATGATACATCAGCTCCCTGGTCATAGTTCTGAGACATATAACAGGAAAGCAAACATGTTCTTTGTTTCCTTACAAAGATCAAGGAAAATTCACTGAGTTGCCAGTCCTAGTTGTGTCGATGGAGGCTTAGAACTGAGATCATTGTCAGCTCTGTGTTATATAGCAACTGATCTCACCTACTAATTGTCAGTGTGATGAGCTGATCGTTACAGCAGTGAATAGATAAAAATGCTCTGAGAGGAAGAGATCTCAGAAATGAATAAATGGAGTTGCTGTGTCTTCCTCTGCTTGGTCCCACTCTCACATTAAGGGCTCCAGCCATCGTTATCAACAGATTTTTGACCATGCTGTGAAATAATTCTTAAACTGAAGCTTCTAGCTAATTTGCAGTCAGTCTTTGGGATTTAAAATGTTTCAAGATGCAACTGTTTTCCTTTTTAATAGTATGTGTCTGAAAAATACGCTTAGTTTGGTAGTTACTGAACGTTTTTTTCCCCACAGGCTCTTCAATTGCCTCCTTGCAACTTTTTATGTTCCTGTGCAACACGTGTGAGGTGGTGGAAAATGCCACTCTTTCATAGTTGCACCTGCCTGATCATGTGAACTTCTGAGGATCTTAAATTATGTAATCCGTGTTCAAGACTAACCGTAGGAGTTTTAGCCAGGAGCTTACATGTCTAGTTCATTATGAAAACAGGCAATACACCTTTGATGATAGCACTGGTTGTCATAAAATGTCTGAAACTATAGCCTGCCTTCTTTTGCCAGATAGGCATCCTTAGACTTGAGCAGGATTCCTGCTTTACTAGATAGAGTCATTACATGTTTTTCTTTCTCCTTGCAGTGTAGAGAAAATACTGTCTGCACAGAGAAGTGGTGCTTGGAAAAATGGTCACTCCAGTGAGCAGAATGGATCTCTGAGTTGCATAAGGTTTAGAGACTGCTGTCAGAAGCAATCAAGGCAGCACTGAAGAAAGTGGATGACTTGTTTTTCTCCTGCTCATTTGTAATGCTAGAGGGAGCAGCCATGTTTTCTACTAGTTAGAGCCTGTGACCAGCCCATCAAGGAACTACACTGAATGCCCTTTGGTCTTCAAAATTGCTTTTCTATTTTTTCTTCCTATTTTTGATTTGTTTTGAACAGCTGGACTGTTTATTTTTCCTTTATGCCATCTTTCAGCATGTTAGTTGAATATTTTCTTTCTTGTATTCTTGAGATTTTTGACATGTTTTATGTTGGATAGGTAGAGTTAAGATGTAATGCCAAATGTTGCGTGGAGACTGTGGCATTTTAGCTGCTATTACAGCTGGAAGGAGCTGACCTGTTGTTTAGACAAATGCATTTGACAAACCTTTCAAATCCATTCATGGTGGAGAAGTAAAAGAGACAATAAACTTGAAATAATTTTCTAAACCACTGTGCATGTTACATTCATCTCTATAGCAACTACATAAATAGATCCATCCTGGAGATTAATTTGAGGATATTTTTAATGTCTCTTTAAATTCAGTTTTCCTATTGAAACTTGAATTAGCATACTTCTTCAGCTCTTTAACTTGAGGAAGATTATTGATAATTAAACTGAACTTTTGAGTGTGCAGAGTGAATATGATATTTTTTTTAAATGCTAGAATTTGGAAGGTCTGTGTGCACAGGTTATTCTTTCTAGCCCTGACAGTACAGTGATAAAATGTCTGCACTTCAACTGTCTGGAGCATCCATCAGCCCTTTTGGGGGGTCCATAGCTGGTAGTGTAACTGGTTTTCCCATACCCTTTTGCTCATGAGTGTGAGAAGTGAGATTATGCCTTGCTTTTGGCTGCCTGTTTATATCCAGGAGATCTTTAAAAGCCAAATTTTACAAAAATTATCCAAGAGTGGTTTTTCTAATCTCCCTTAATGTGCATCAGCTTGTGGTAAAAGAAGGCAGTTGTAGGGATCCCAGAATCAACAAAAGGGGTTCAAATAGAGAAAATATGTTTTATCCATGGCCAAAAAAAATGATTTATTTCATATTATCTGTCCAGAGACAGGTTGTCAGCAATGGTAGTGGTCAAAGAGAACTGAGGTGCATAAATGGATATTTTAATGCATCCTTAAAAAAATCTGTTAAGATTTATAGCTTATGTAAAGTTTACCTGTCTTTTTTATCCCAATAGTTTTGATTGCCAGACAAGGAGCTGGGGGGGGCTGTTGAGAAGTGGTTTAGGCTCCAATTGAGACTTATGATGTAACACTCCCCCCTCCATAATGTGGGGAGGTAGGAAATGAGGACTCTTACTTTCTGATACTGGGATGTGAGGAACAATAATTTGTCTGATAATGGGGAAAACTTGTAAGGCAGAGTAGCATTCCAGTTTCTATTTTAGACATCAAAAATGTGCTGTGCAGGGACCCTTACTGTGCTGGCTTGGTCACAGGTCATCACAGGTTAATACCTTCAGTTTTGTTGCTGCATCAGTAGAGAAATGATACACAGCAGGTTTAGTTTTAGATCACTATTGACACGAGTGCTGAGGAGTCACATTGTTAAATCCTGTTGCTTTTACACTGTGTTGGTGCCTAGGGCATCTTTATAAACACATCTCTAAAATATTTTTTATGGACGATCACATTAAGTCAGGCGATTAGAGGGTGGTGGCAAAGAATAAAAATAACTCAAAGCAGTGACAAAAGGAGCTCTTATGCTTCCAAATCGAGCAGATTTTTCATAGGAGGTAGATTATGAGATTAGTGTAGCTGAGATTGCTTTTTTATTGCTTGTTTGCTTACATGCCACTAAGGAACCAAGTTCTTTATATAAATACATATTTTAAGGGGTAAAAATTTTGATTTCTTAAAACTTGTAAAATACCAGTCATGTTTTGCTATTGTTAAACTTGTGTAACTTTAATCATGATTGTTGAATTTATAGCACATTTGTAGGTTTAAGAAATAGGTTTGGTTTCATCAGGTATCCAATATGTATGTGTTTAATAAGAGCATCTTAAGGACTGGTCTTTCTTTCCCTGGTTACTAAAGAAGTTTTTTTAATATTTGCTATATTGCTATATTATTTTTCAAAATAATTTTCATGCTAGTAGGAAAGATATATCTCTGTTTCAACAGAAATTATCTATAATACTTTATAGCAAACTTGTTTCCCCACTGTTATTTGTGGTCATGAAATACAATTTGTCAGTCTGTAGTCTACATTTGCACAAGATATTTTAGTAGAATTTGACTAGAACTGTTTTCTTCTTTGTCTTAATTTTTCTGGTGGATTTAGGTTATTTTAGGGTAATTTTTCATCACAGAAAAAAATAGTTGGGTAGACATCAAGTACAGTTAAAAAAGTCACTTATTATTACTTGCTTTCTTCTTTTTTAGAATGAATATTTGATTCTGCCCAGCAGTAGCATAAACCACTGATTCTGACCACTGCAAAACTTACGAAGGGTTGATTTTTTTCATCCTCAACCTGATAGTTGAGGTGCTGATAGTCATGAAGATTTATTGCATAATACTTTAAGCTCCCTCGAACATCTCATTGCAGATAGCAAGTGTGCTTCATAGTCATCTTTTACAGCAAAGCTGGCTGCAGTTGGCAGGTTTGGAAGAGGTTCAGTTCAGACAAAGCAAATGCTGAATGCAGATCATTGTTCATTATTTGGAGCCCTCTGTGTGTTGCTGATGCCATTTCAGAGAGTTGCATAACGTTATGTTTTTCTTCTGTATTGCTGACAGGTGATAAATCCCATGGGATGGGATGCATTTGGTTTACCAGCAGAAAATGCTGCAGTGGAACATGGCCTTCACCCTGCAAGATGGACAGAAAGGTAGTTTTTGATGAATTGAAATGTGGTATTTCCAAAGGGGGAAATGTGGCCCCCATAAACCAAGAAAATAGAGCAAAACCAGCATAGAAGGAAGATGGTACAGAAAGAACCAAGGTTATCTGAGACCGAGGTTGTTTGACAGCATTTTATGGGAATGTGCAGATGATTCAGGTTTGAAAAATAAATACATTGGGATGATTTTCAAGGTTTTAATCTCAAGGAATTTTAAATTGTAAAATGGTAGAGCATCAATAGAGAGACATTTCCCAAACACCCAAATTGGTTTGTGGGAAATAAATCAGAATTTCATTATGGTGAGGTAAATCTTAGTATAGAACACACAGTTAAAGATGATGAGCTACATGGTTAGAGTTACTGGCAGTTTTCAGTGCCATGCAAAAGAGGAAGGAGATAGCTTTTTTGTTTGAGACTGGGTCTTGGAAAGCGCTAAGCAGCCATTATTGCTGCTGAATTCTGGGAACATTTTGGGCTTCAGACCATGGAATTTGGTGTCTTATAAGTAAACAATTTCTATAAGTGACTTGGACACCAATCTTCCTAAGTGAAGTTGTTTGTGTGCTCTGGGTGCAGGAGTCCAGCTGTGCTTGATCCATTTCCTTCTTTGATAATGCTGTTTCTTTGAGTTTTTTTCATGCTTCTAGTCCCATCTTAAGAGACTTGATAGTTTTCCAACTAAAATATGATGGCAGCTGATTTCACTTAAGGAGAATGCATATGGGCACTACAATCAAATTCTGAGTTACTTCTGCTCAATTTTTTAAAATTGCCTTTATGTATTGTTTAGACAAGAGTATGCTTGAAAACCAGTTGCTGTGAAGACACAAAAACCTGGTTTTGCTCATTTGAAGGAGTCTGAAAAAATGCCTGTGCACAGTGTGTTGTGGCCTATTAGTTATATTGTAGCGCGATGATTTCTGTCTTCCTTCAGTAAGCCTATAGAAGCTCAGCTGTAAAACAAATCTAAGTATCTGTTACATGAGTGTCTCGCTTTTGCCTCAATTATCTTGATGGAAACTTCACCAGACAGAGCATTACTGTGATCCTTCCCCACATGACAAATGAGGTACAGAGAAGCAGAGGTTGTAATTTTGAGACAACGAGGCTGACATTAAGTACTTGCTGACTGCAGAAGGGTTGGTGTTCTCCCCTTCTTTCTACTGCGTGGCCTACCTGTTACACTGGCTTTGGCACTTGTAGGACATCTTGCTGATCCAGCTCAGCTTGCCAGCTCGGACAAAAGCCCTTCTGCCCTCTGGCTGAGTTAAACTGGCTCAGAGGAAAAGCAGTGAATGAGTGGGGCAGAGGCTTTTGCAATAGCACAGAACTGCATGAGCTCAGTCTGTCTCATCTTAGCAGTTTGTAAGGTCGTATCAAAAAGCGTGTGGTTGGGCACAGCCTGAGCTGATTGTCTTCTGCTTTCTGTGCTTTTCTGTTTTTCTCTTGCTGTAAATAGATGTGTCTTGTTCCATACACTTTAAGGAGGTCAGCTAGTGAGTTGCAAGTTCCAGATGTTTTATACTGGAGTGAAGTTTTGCTTTGAAAATTGCCCTAGTACTGAAAAGAGCAATTATCTAGTTTTAAGAGTTAGGTATAACAAAAAAAAATCAGAAAAAGTAGCACATCATCATTGGAACTGATTACAACAGCATCCAAATAGAAAAATTATTTACATACCAAGTTTTTTTGGATTATACTAAGCAAGGGAGTCGGTTCATCATACAGGCCATTTAAATTCTGACCTCTGAAGTAATTGTCGTCCCCCATTTTCTCCACTGTCCCTGTCCCACATGTTTTCCATGCCTGCTGAGGGAATGACTGAACTGAACATGGAGCTGATGTGTTTTAGTCATCCCTGGTGCAGACACAGCTGCCCCTGTACAAAGGGGCACACTCAGCCTTTCAGTTTGCTTGTTTCAGGAGTGAGCAACCAGATTTCAAAGCATCTTTATTTTCTGAAGGGGTGATTTCAAATTAACTCAAATTGATTATTACTTCTTATATTCTTAAAGATAGGAAAAAACATAAATTGAAGACAGAGTTATTTACACAAACACAGAACATTTTGTTAGCATGAGTAAGTATAGCAGCAGAAGCTTTGTGAAAATATACCAAATTTTATATTTTTTTTAATCAGTACAGTTAATTTTGAACAGAGCTTTATTTAAAGCAGCCTTACTGAAAGTGTGGTTTCTTCCAGTGAAAGCCATGAGTCTGTAAGAGGATTTCCTGGTATACCCAAACCAGGAAAGATAGCTTACTAGAAAAGGCAGGCCTTTTCCAGGTACTAAATACTTGCATTACTCAGCTATTCAGCAGTGCAAGTTTGTTCTGGATCAGAATTCAGTGCTTTGTTGTGTGACTGTCAACTTAGCCAGTGTGGGAGGACAGATACTACTTTATCTGACATAGTGCATTCTAGTAGAAAGGTAAAAGTCCATAAGAAAATTTAATCAATTTTATGGTGTGTGAATGAATTCACAATAATTAATATTGTACAATGTTGGGTATTTTGGTAAACTGCATTTAGTACATTTTCAAAGTAAAGCTTCACTGTATATTCTGCTGTATCTGATTTTACATTAGGAATATGGTTGATTTGAGGCAACATCTGGTCCTGTCTAGCCCTACAGCTTCAGAGCCGACTTAGGTGTTCTGCTGCCACCAGAAGTTCAGGAGTTCCTTGTTGCTCCCACTCCCTCCTTTGTGTTGGCTCAGCTATTTGTGGCCCACAGTACTGGTATGATCAGCCTGTTGATCAGAGGGAAGAAAGAAAACTGGTGGGGTTTTTTTGAGACCTTTTTGTAGGGCATGTCTTCAGTTCAGTCTGATTCAAGTCATCCTGTAGCCACACGCTCAGCAGAGCCACAGCAAAATGCAGCCAGGGAGGCACTGCCAGAACAGAGCAGGATTAAGCTGGTGGTGGAAGTGCATCCTACTGCATCAAGAAGATTTCAGAGGGCCCTTCGGCTCAGCTGCAGTAAAGATACTTAAAAATAATGACAAGTGATGCTTCAATAAATGCTTCCTTCAAACTGCAGTGCCATATTTACTATTAAGTTGCATCCAAACCAAGAGAAAAAAAATTGTTCTCTTGTATAGCCATGGAAATTGGACCAGAATACACTAGGGACTTTTAAAATTATTATTTAAGATGAGTATTCTGACAATTCCGAGCTTTACTGCTGGTGAGATCATAGTGTTTAGAGGATAACCAGTGCTTTTGATTTCCCAGAAATCAAGCACCTGATTTTAAATATGCCTACAATAGAAGTATTTTAATAATTTTTAATTTTTTATTATTATTTTACAGTAATATTCAACACATGAAGAAGCAGTTTGATGCACTAGGTCTATGTTTTACATGGGAAAGGGTAAGATTTTCTTTTTAAATGGATACTGCTTTCTTTTATTGTATTATAGAACATTGAAACCCATGGAATTTCACCATTTTATTTATGATAATATAAAAGTCTTTGGTAGTGACCAGCTTAAATATCAAGCTTTTTATCAGATTTCCCTCATTTTTGGCATACTGATATCATCTGATAATATCAATGTTCAGGAGAATCTTTAAAGTGATTTCAGTTTTGTATTTGGATTTTTCTCTTTGCTTTTTCATCTCTTTGAAATATCAGTTTTCTGTGTTGAAAGTAAGGCACTAGTCTGAACAGGTTTTTATGAAACAGCAGTGCCTTTGTGTTAAGGTGTGTATTTTTTGAGGAGTGCTCTTTTCAATGTGTATGTAGAGGGTTTAAAGCAAGTAAATTAAAATGATGGCTTGGTTATGCTGTTCCAAGTTTTGTAGCATAAGCCTGCATTTTTGTAGGTGTTCATATCATGACCATTTTGGAAAACAGAAATTTTATTTAAAGCACTCATGCTTTGAGTATCAGGTGTTCACCTTCAAAAACTTACCAAACACAATCAGACATAAGCTAATGTCAATTTTCAGTTAAAAAATAAATTAATGCTTGAAGCAATTGTAAAGTTATTGCATTTACCAGTGAATCTAAGTCAGTCACTACCCTTATATTATGAACAATAACTGTGATCACCTTAATGTGATTTTGAATAGAGTGATGGAGATGCTAATCCTGATTTTTATAGCAGTATTGTAGATCTGAAAAAGAAATGCATTATTTTCTGACAGTCTGAGACATGCCATCTGTTTCCTTTATACTTGAAGGTGAAGTTGTTTGTTTGTATGTCTTGCATCTAAAAAATCATATTTCATCATGTCATGTATATGGCAAGATTTTTCAGTATAAGCCTTTTTAGTAAGGTTTTAGTTTTCTTGCTAGCCAACAAGTTGCTCTGAAAATAAAAGGTTTGTTGTAGAAGGTTCACTGCACACATGCTTGACAATTATTTTTTTATATTTAAAACTGGTGGTTTCTCAGAGACTTTCAGTATGTGTAGTACAATAATACTTTAAAACAGTGAAGTGATATCTGTAGGCTGTGTTATGGAACACAAGTGGCACGTTGCTGGTTGCCTTTCAAGAAAATTGAGACAATTCACCTCCATGTATGGATTTCTGTTTAACCCTTCCATTTTGAAGAAGAGATGGAGAACTGGCAAACCATGGCAGGAATTATAAGTACATGAGGAAAAATCACTTGTCATCTCTGTGCCTGGTCTTTGAGGCTTACCCTCACTTTTCTAGTAAGCCATATTTTGGTTAGTGAACTTTCAGGAGTCTCTGAATACTGGAAAGGGCTCTGATACTCTACATCTTTCCTCCATTTGACCTGTTGTGTAATTGAAATACTTTAGAATGCTCTAGGGACACGTAGTTTGGGGTTCTGAAAGGTAAGATTTTAAAACAACTAAAAGTCTTCCTTGAAATGTAACACATTAGAGTTTTCACTCCTTAGCTTATATATTTTATTTAGAAAGCCTGCCTTATGGACTGGACTAAGAGATACCTGAATAGTAGCCATTAGAAATATGTTTATTCATTGGAAAAAACATATGATGCCTAAAATACTACAGATATGCACAGATATTTGAGCTAGCCATGAAAGAACCTGTGGAAACGGAACTGTAGCAGAATGTGTTTTCCAGGCTGATAAAGCCTGCAAGGCTAATTAGGGTGGGCAGAGCCTTAGCTGTGCTGCTTCTGGGATAACTGAAGCATCTTTGCACAGCAAAGCACTGTGCTGTGCAGGTGCTTATCTAAAAAGTGAGCTCTTTGAGGTAAGGAGCATTTTTTTTAGTATTCTATGTTTGAATGGCTCTAAATCAAGGGACTTACAAGACACTGTGATACTGCAAACAAACCCACTGGCATTAGTGACTCCTGTGAAAAATCCAAGAAAGACACCTTTTAGATGGGTTAGTCTGATTAACCAAGACCATTACAAAAAACAGGAATTTTTTTAAAATTTAATTTCACTGGTGTTGATTAAATCTGCCCCTTCATCATGCTAGAAAATACATGCTTGGGGGGACCCATTCCCCTAACTTAGATCCCTATTTTAGTGTGTGGTGCCTTTTAAAATATGAACCCTTTCATGGTAATTGTCTCTGTCCTCGGTGGCCAGCTTAGAGTATGTGGCTGGGTCATGGGAAGGGAACTTAAGTAAATGTTACCACTTTACAAATGATAAAGGAATAAAGAAGTGGGAAGGGGGAAAAGTCCATTTTGAATACCTAGTGCATGTAGCAGTGTTGAGGAATCTGGCTCCTTATAAATATGTCTGGTGGTTGAGAAATTCCTGTCCAGGAAAATGAAGACTAGTTCTAATTTTATTGCTTGATAAAATTATGATAAACAAATCCTGGTGCACCTGTGGTACTAGAAATTTCCTTCTGTTTATCTCTGGGGTTTTTTTTGTTGTTCTCTGTTTTACAAATCAAAATGTGCAAGTATGTTTATGTTGTAGTAGTCAGTAAAATTATTTAATCAGTAAGGCACCACAAATATGACATTATTAAAAGCTAATTAGATGATTTTGGACAGTCCGGTTACAAAGACACTTAAAAATTTTTCTCCTAAACAGAAAATGTAAGCAAATGAAAAATGTAATTGAATGCATAAAATCACTCCGTTAGCACTTTGCTTTACTGTAGCTTGAAGTACTAATAGTTATCTGATATTTTTAACCTGAAACATGGAGGTATTTTGAGTGCCTTGAGTAAGAAATATTGTGTTTTTAAATCACTTTGAAAATGGTGTGATTTTGGGGAGATACTAAAAAAAACAGTAAGAGAGAGAACATTTCTTTTCTAAACATTTATGTTTCTCAGATGCAAAGTTAAAAAGCTGAAGTTTGAGCATGCAAGAAATGTCTCCAAGAGACATTAAGAACACCTGCAAAATTAAAAAAATCCTCAGCATTGCAGTTATGTTTTGGTTTTAAGATAACAATAATCAGAGCATCCCTGGTGATTGGGTTTTTCAAAAATACCACCCCAGACAGCATAGCAATCTGCCTGCCACTTACTTTAAACATGATTTTTGGGGGAATCAGGCAATATAATTTTCAAAGATTCATATCATCGGCAGCAAGGGCTGGAGTGCATGCAGCCTTTTCCTTTCTTTTGCTCAGGAGTGCCATCAGACCGAGTGCATGTTCCCAGCAAGCCTTCAGTTCACCACTGTTGTTACCATCAATCTGTAACCTCCTCCTGCAAAGTGGCTCGTTCTGCATTTCAGTTTCTGCATTCCAAGTGACGTATTTATTTTGCATAAAAGTAATGTTCCCCTTCTGCTCTGTACATTAAAGAGGAGGAAATCTTTGGTAGATTTTCTTTGAGCAGATATTTTTCTGTTTAGTTTTGAAGTTGCCATTCTTGTGTACAGCCTGGGCATGCCAAGCTAACAGTGCATAGAGCGTTACCTATGGCATTTTCTTTTCATCCACATATCACTGATAATCAGTGACTCTGCTTGTAATTAAATAAAAAAAGGAAACTCTTGATACAAGGCTACTTTTTTTTCCAGGAAAGATATTCATGCTCTAAAATGTAGGCACTGGATGACATTTGTATTTGTAGCTAATAAAGCATAAAACTAAGGGCCTTTGAAATACAAATATTCAAATTAATTTAGAAATGTAGGTTGGTCTAGCTCTAAACCTCTGAAAAGCAAATAATTATACTTCCAGATGAGGTGGTACATGCCCTTTAAAACCAAAATAGGCAAGTAATTGATTAAACTGTTTAATCTTCTCAAGTAGATTTTTGGAAAAAATCTGCACAGATTTTTTCTCCTTACCTCCTTTTAAATGGGTGCAACATTCCTTTCTTCAGGACAGGATAAGACTATGGTAAAAATAAAATTATTAGTAATAAGCTAGGAAATTACTTCTCTCCAGTCCAGTTACATGTTATTCACAAAGCCTGGTGGATCTTAGAACAAATAAACTTTTTCATGCTGCCTGTAAATATTACTTTTATTTAAAAAAGAAAGCCATGGAAGTAGCTCGAAGATGTAACCTTCTTAAAAATAGAAGCAAACCCCAGTTTTAAGATCAGAGATTCATAGTAGAACACTGTAAGAGCAGAGCATATTTAGAAAAAATAAATAATTCTAAAACGAGGCATTTGAAAATCAGTTTTTCTTTTATTAAAACACCAAAATCTTTCATCCAGTTTGAGTTGTTGTTTTTTAGGGGTTTTTTATGCAGGATTCTTTCCTGTTGATTTTGGTAGCTGAAAGGCGGTTTTTTGAAACCAGATTTTTTAGTAATGAATGGCCCTTTAACCTTCACATGGACCTATTGCTTCCCAAGTCACAGTGCTATCAAATTTAAATTGTAATTTTAAATTGTAAACTGTCATTTAATCTGTAACTGAGAATTTATTTGCAGAAATAAATAAGATACCAGCCCTTACATCGTGGTATTTGTTAGGAACAGATTGCTGTGCTGTAATAAATGGATTAAGCAAGTTAGGTTTTGGGTAAGTGTCGGGGTCTTCTGTGCCTTGCCAGTATCTGCTCCTTTAAAAGCAGACCACTTTTACAGGTGGTTTGTTGTAATTGTTGTAATGAATTGATTTGATGAAGAAGTGTCATTCCTGCAGGAGTAAGGAGCACTGACGGTAACATTTTGGTGAGAGTATCAGATATTCTTTTTAAAGGTGACAAAAGGAAAAGGGAAGATGGATGGGCAGAAGAGGGAGATGCTTTCCCTCTCGTTTTGTATTACTGCCTGAACAGCAGAGGTGATGGGTGATCATGCTGAGCAGCATCTTACATTTTTGTAGAAGAGCTCTGATTTTTAGTGGGTATTTTATTTTTGGAGAAAATAGGTTATATATATATACACACTGAACTCTTTTATGGTAAAGGGTTCTATGTGTGTGCTGTTTATGGTGGTGCTCAGATTACAAATGAGAAGCAGAAAGTTACAGTTTTTGGCAGGGTGGAACGGCTCCAGTGTGCTGTATTTCAAATCCTTTTATAAACTCTTTTGTGTATTCTGAATTTGGTTCTGTTAATGCTCTGCTTGTAAAGTATAAATAGAAACATTAACATTTGCCTTAATTTAAGCATGATGGCAACATAATGGAAACTTTTTACCAGACATCATTTATTTAATCAAGATCAGTAACTGGAATACATAGAAAATTATTTTCAACTGTAAGTCTTAATGTGTTAAATGATAGGGAAAAAAATCTCAAAACCAAAACACCTTTCAGGATTGACAGGAGTTTGCTGGCTTGCTGTCAGCAACTCTTTTCACTTGGTTGTGATGTAACTTCTGTTTCTTTACTAACTTCAAATCCTACTCCAAACCTTCACGTTTATAAAGTTAAATTATGACCTTGAGTGATCTTTTTGCCTCTCAGTGACCACACAGTAGATTTTTTTTTTCAGTGACACGGTCTGCTGCATTTCTTTCTAAAAGGTGTCAATTTGCAACCTGTGAGGTAGGGTGTTCCTGGGGTTCTGTTCCCAGGAGTTGCCTTGTGTCTCTTAGCTCAGGCTTGTGTGGCTGTAACATCCTTGTTTAGATTGGGAAATGTAATCTTTTTGTTTCGGTTAACACACATCTGCCCTTCAGGGCCCAAAGGACAAATCTCTGTTCATTTTCGAATTTTTATTTGACAACTCGCTTCTGTTGTCCTACCTGTTGTCTCTCTGTTGCTCACATGATCTTACATTGTGCTGAACAGGTTTGTCTCTCCTTGGTGTGTGCCATATTCCAGGGATGAAACCCTGTTGCCTGGAGTGGCATCACATTGGCAGAACTGTTGTCACTGTGTGAAGAAGCAGAGGGAGGGAAAAAAAGGAATTATTAAATGGATAGTGTTTATTCAGAAAGATGGCAATCAGACTTTTATTAAGTGGGGTTTTTTTCAGTGCAGAGCACAGGGAATTAATCAAGACACTGTTTTTCATTATTAGGTCTTCACATGCTGTGCTGAAAACTTGGCATTAAATGTCTGTTTCTGATCTTGAAAGCCTCTTTACACACTTTTGAGGCACATCTATTCAAAGGTCATATTAATTGTTAAAAGCAGTCTTTCAGCACTGGAATATAAAGTTCAAAGCAAGTAGAATATAAAGTTGTAGAGAAAGAATAAAAATTTTATGCTAGAATGTTTCAAATGTCATTTGAGTAGCAGATGATATTGCAGGAGTTGTGTGTAGTGGGAGGCTTAGATGATAGGAAAGCCCACGTGAAAGACATTTCACATTTGGAGCTATTCCTGGTACTTGATAACTATTTGCAAATGGAAAAAATTTTATCAGTGGCTTGCAGATAAAGTTTTTATCACTAACTCGAAAATCAAGAGATGTTTGTGTTGATTTCAAGTTCAGTGTAGGAGCTTTTATAAGTACAAATGTGGTCCAACGGAAAGTTTGGAAGAGGTTCGCTCTTTAAATGAGTGCAAGTTAAAAAGTTGGGAAATCTGGTCTCTACTAATATGTATTTATGATGTAATGAGAGCTTAGATACTGAGTTACATATTTGTTTTCACTTTGGTCAATTTTTAAAACATCTGGGTGCAAGCATGTGGGTTTGCATTGTGCCTGTGAAACCTGTGTTTGTGCTGAGAAAACTGGGAGTCTGTAATGATGGAATCCCTTTGCCATCCTTGCATATTAAGATGTTTATTTGAAACGCGGTTTGGTTTTTTAAGAACAAACATTTCAAATATGGAACTTTGTGAGCAGTTGGTAAGTAGGTTGGTTTTTAATCCTTAAATTTCACTAAAAACTTAGAAAATGTTTTTGAGTTTTGAAGAAAGCTATCCATTATATTGTTACTCTGGTTGTGTGTACAGGTGAGTGTCACTCATGGTAAACATTACACAAGTGGGGTTTGTACATGAATACATACATGAATAAACATTTATGTTTTCTCTGCAGAATGTATTATACACTCTTGGGTTAATTGTCTATGTCAGAGTGATGTAAGAAAATACTAAGGAGGGTTTCAGAAAATTTTCTTTTGCTTCATTTCTACAGGAAGTAACCACTTGCTTACCAGAGTACTACAAATGGACACAGTATCTCTTTCTTAAGCTTTTTGAAGCTGGGTTAGTGTATCAAAAAGAGGTGGGTACAAACTTTGACCTTTACTATTTTGCAGGTACGCTAATTTAAGTTACTCACGTCAGTGGCACATTTCTGAATTGTCCATTGACATTTATTCAGTGGCTTGTGATCTGTTAATTTTAAAATAGAATTAATTTTATACATAAGTGAATTTTATATGTAACACATTTTATATGTAACTAACTAACCAACGTGAATGGCCATTGTAACAAGTCAAATCAGAAGTGTTTATTGTCAGAGATTTATATTGAAGTGCAGGATCAGAATATAGCTCTTATTAGTTTATTTCCTGGCTCTAATATAGGATTTTCTAGATCATAACTTCCCTCATAAAAATATATGACATTGTGATCATTAGGAGACTCTTCAGCAGTGAGATTATTTATCTGTATAATATTACTGTGATACTGTCTCAGCACTGATAATTGGACATGACAATTGGAGATTATGTGCACAACCATTCTATTCCTGAACCCTATTTGTGATATCTAAAATATTACAAAAGAATTAGATGCCATGAGACTATCATGGCTGTTTATCTGCTAGCAGTACTTTAAGAAACTATAATATTTTGTAAATAACATATAGCAGGCTATCTGCAAAGTGAAGAATTCAGGTAATTTCTTAAGCAGGAGGTGAAGAAAAGATGTTAAATGAGCAGTCCAAAGAACTCTCTGTATAGCCAAGGCAATGCAGTTCTAAAATACCTGAACAGCTGCACTTAAAGCAGCGATTTAGTGAGTGTTTCTAAATTAAAATGGAAACTAAGATTTCTTAAATATGCTTTGATGTTTCATTTGTATTTTATAGAAACCAGGAAACTGCATGGGATATAATTAGAGATGTACACCAATTATTCTCTGAACCCAGAGAAAGAGATTGATGGTGAAAGGTAGCGTTTAGGATGGCAGGGTGATACTGAGCTACTTCTCCCATTTGCATAGGCAAGATGTACTCAGGTCTTAAATGATAACCACCAAAAACTTCAATATATGATATGTACTAACATGCTGGATTTGGGTTGTTTGTTGTTTTTTTTCTTGTGTAATTTTTTTTTTACTGTAATAAAAAAACTAAACCCCTGTCTGCCAGAGCAAATATATTGTTATCTGTAAATTTGTTTGCTTGAAAAGTGATCCCAGGTGAATCTGAAAAGCCCAAGGCTTGCTGCTTCATTCCAAGCAGTGCTGATATACAAGAAAATTGTGCATGTAAGCTCCAAGTACTGTGGGATCCTGGAGGTGTGTGAGTGCCAGTGATTGGATCTGCTTCCAACTTCCATCTGCTTTCAAGTCAAGGATCAGTCTGAGGACTTAAATCAGCATCTGTCAACCTGTAGGGGATGTAATCTCTGGTGGATATGAACCAGTTGCTTTTTGGCAGGAAACAGATGGCAGAGAGAGCCCATAACCCTGGGTCTCTTCGAACAGTCATATATACTTAAAGCATATATTTATCTCATGTTGTCAGTTTATCTGCAATATATATTAAGCAGTACTTTTGCACAGCTTGAATTCTGATGTATTGCAATTTCATTTTGGGTACTAGGAGATAATTCATAGCCTTACTGTGACAATAAGAATAAGACAAGCAGAGTGTTAGCCTCGTTCACACTGTTCCAGGAGTATGTGTGTCTGATCAGAAATGACCCTGGCAGGGACACACAGACTCAGTATGTCCAGGAGCTGCAATAATGGAGGATTATCAATGTCTGTCTGGGTGCTGCACCATCCACAGAAGCACCTTTATTCACTGTAGCAAAATCCTCTCTCTTTTTCCTGCAGTACTGATCTAGTCAGTATACTGTAGAGAATATTGGCCTGGCCAGGTGTGGATGTCTCACTGGGGATAATACCTGCCCTGACTCAGTTATTTTTATGAGATACCTGTAATCTGTATTGGAACCTGAGGCACCAAGCGTGGAGATAGATCCTTATGCTATAGACCCCTGGAGTTACACGAGACGAATCCTGTCTTAAGAGCATATAGTCTACATTGAGGCATTGAGGAGATTGAAATAATTGGTGTGTTCTGTACACTCTTGCACTGTGCTTTCTGTGTGTAGATGACTTTTAGCAGCTTCCTGGGGTCATAGTTTCAGAGGCTGGCATTGTCAAGAAGTTGCCTTTGTGAGGTGTAAGTAGGAACTAAAGATGTCATTTATCAGCCAGGTTCTGGATAATAGTCAAAAGTCTGTGAGAGATGGAAGGAACAAAATGTAACTTTAAAAATTCAAGGACAAGATCTTTCAGCTACTGATTTCTTAAATGCACATTTGCTCTTTGTTTGGCATGATTTATTTAGATATGTCTTCACGATTCGTAACAGGAAGTTTTTTTACACTAAATAATTATGTAAATCAGTTTCTAAAATATTCAGCATAACTTTGATATGATATCATCAAAATAGAAATAGTATTTTTTCTCAACTTCGAGTCACAGCCAGTTTAATACAAGCTTATGCTAATACTGCTTTATGGAAGTGGCATTTTATTACTTCTTAATATTGTCTGATTTATCTTTCTTTAGGTGATATTTTAACTTCATAGTTGTGTGGGGTTTTGTCAGAACTTTATAAACTGAAAGATCTTTAGAGCAAACTTCATAATATGTTGTATCATTACTGAGAAGTTGTGTCTTCTGAAAGTCTGGAGAATAGATTTGTAATAGTGGAATATACTGATTTATTTTAATTTTACAATGAATTTTATAAGCCTTTTATAAAATCCAGTGTGGTGTTATTGGTCAGTACAGATAAAAGGAAAGCAAAGAGTAAAAAGTTTAAATAACAATCTGAATTCCCACAGGCTTCATTTGAAGGCAGGTTTGTTTTTATCAAAAAATTACTTTTGTTCATTTAATGACTATGAATTTTCTCTAAGTCAGTGTAGACAGACTTGGTGCTCACACAGTCGTGCATGCACACACGTGTATAGACTACACACTGACAACAAAACCCACTACAGTATTTCTCTTTTGACTGTGCTCATGGTAAGATTTGTATTCTGAGAATATGTAACATATTTAAAATGAAGCAATATTAGTTGTTTGGAAACAGGGGCACTTCTGCAGGTGGTCAGTGATAGATAAAATGTAATGTGAGCAGTAGGAGGACAGTGATCAGTTTTTGACTGAGATACTAAATCCTCCCCATACCCATTTGAAATTTTTAAATAATGTTTCATATATTAGAACTCTATGTAGGTACTATTGTTCTGTCAGTCTGATTTAGTTCAAATACTAAATAACAGTCAATATACTGGATTACTCTTCTTTATTGCTTTGATTATAGGGTTTTTTTTCTTTCTTTCTGTTCATATTTTCAATTTAATGTCTAGCATTTAACAACACTTTTGGAATGACTGATAGGATTCTTTTGTGATCTTAGCTCCATTACAATAAGCAATCAGCTAAATTGTTCAACACTGGGGAGGAGAGAGTTTGATTTCTGCTCCCTCCCCAGTATATTATGTCTGGTATTTCAGTTAACCCTCAAAAAACAAGGTTTGTACAATTGAAGACCAACATTTATTTAATTTTAAGTTTTCTTTAATGCATTTGTATTGATAAGGAAAGATGATTCTAAAAGCAATTCACACAGCCAACAGAAGTTATGTTCAGATAATATCAAGTCTTTCACTTGTATCATAGTTGGTCATTATAATAATTCTTTGATTCTGTCCTCTCAAGTTGGACATCCATGTTTATTCATCCCTCTCAGTCTGCCTCAACCCTTTTGGATTAGTAGTGAAGAGCTTTTAAAAATCAGACTATGCAGTTTGTCGTAGAGTCAGTCGGAACACTTACTTATTTAACAGCCCAGCAGTCGTGTCAGCCTCTCCTGCTGGCTTGATGAGACAAGGCACACTCTGCCAACTGCAGTCTTGAGTCTTTTGAGTTCTGAGGACATGAATATTCAAAACATCTTCAGCTGAGTCCATGCTGCTGATTCAAATGGATGCTATAAAAATGTAGAAAACTCAGGGGTCCGAGGTGTGCTTCTGGATAATTCTTTTGCTATCTGAAAAGTAAGATTCTATTTTTCAAATGGCAACTAAAAATGTTTTTTATTTTCTACAACTTTTTTTAGGCCTTGGTTAATTGGGATCCAGTGGATCAGACTGTTCTAGCTAATGAACAGGTGGATGAGAATGGTTGCTCGTGGCGTTCAGGAGCAAAAGTGGAACAGAAATACCTCAAACAGTGGTTTATCAAGACGACTGCTTATGCCAAGGTATGAAAATACAGGTTTTGGAAATTAGGATAGTGCTTAAAAGAGGTGACTTCATCCAGAAATATTAATCAAGCCAAATGGGGTCCTTTATATATGCATGCTTGTGTAATATATAATTGTATAATAATATATCTGACCTATCTCTGTGTGTGTATGTATAAAAATTACTATCCCTGAAGTCTCTCTCATCATCTCTTTAAGGATTCTAAGTAACTGGTGTGGGAATAAGTTCTGAAGAATTCAAGAAGTATAAATTAGAGATGAATGAATTCTGAATTCATATGATGACTTGGTATTTACCAAGTATTTTTCTGTATATTTTGAATGTAAAGCTGAGCAATCTTTTGAACTAAAAAATTGTTCACCTGGTTAACCTATTGGACTTTTGGTTTTCATTCATTTCCAACTATGTCTGAACCATAGTTCTTTATGGTTAACTTCTCTTCATTGGAGATTCATCTGGTCCCTCTAATTTATGTCACTTTGTGGTTTACTCTATTTGTAATTTAAAAAGTGTATTTTCAAGTTATTTAAACATCCCTTTTTGTTCTGGTCTCAAATTTTGATTGCGGTGGGACAGTGTAGCTTCCACACTATGAATTCTTCAACAAAAATTTTGGCTTTATGCTCTCTGAGATGAAAATACCAACTTCCTGTTTTGTCTGGGTGAAGCTTTTATTCCATTGGAGTATTTCGTGTATTGAGACTTCAAGTGCAGATTGAGAAATTCATTCCCAAGAAAATGTTGAAAATTCATCTTTAGTCCTTTTCATGAGTCACAGATTGAAGAAACCAAATTTCCACCATCATCCCGGTAGCAGAAATCCATGTCTCACTCTAGGTCCACTCATTCAAAAGATAACAACTTCAGATATCCTGCAGGATGCTCTGATTCTTCATACGCAGAGAGGTACTTGAGATGCTTGTTTCTGATCGCACTGCCTGTTCTGGCAGTAAGAAGGGAACATTTGCTATAGCTGAAGGAAAAATGGACCTTGTGTGCACAATCACAAAATGATCACAATATTCTGAGCTTGGGTTTTGTGCCTTTGTCACCAGATTTGATAGTTTATGATGTTTGTGATATTTGAGGGTGTGCCCTGATTCACTTTTTACTTCAGACTGAGGCTCGAGCGTCATTCGAGTTTCTGCCTTTACTGATATGCTTTGTGTCTGTTACTGTTGTAAAGGTTGAAGGAGGTAATGACTGGTATTTCTGGGCTGTACCAAAATTCTGGGCTTGCCCCAAATCAGTGTTTGCTTATATCCCTCTGAGAGGGATGAATCAGCCTTAAATTTTAATCATCAAAACTAGAAGACAAGACTGAGGAGCTTTTCAGTAACCTTGAAAATACCTTTGGCTTACAGGGCTGTTACTTGCACAGTATCCACCCTTCTCTAGAAATGCTGTTACAGGAAAGGCATCATCTCTTGGAGTGATCACATCTCCAGTATGTCATTCCCCAGTAAGTCATTCCCCAAGGCTCAGCAGATGATGAGGCAACTTTTGCCTCCACAACACCCCCTCATCTTACCCCCAGAGATATCACCTCAGGAGACTGCCATATCCCCTCCCCACAAGAAGGGCAGATGTGCAAGTGACCTTTTGTCCTTGAGCATCTTAGTGGCATCATGAATGAGACCTGCTTCTGATTTTCATTTGGGGATGAACATTGTATAAACCCCTACAAAATACTAAAGCATTGCTACAGAGGATGGTTGGGTACAGATCTCTGTAAAGGTTTCCCAAACTTTTGTTCTGTTCATGGCTGGTATTCCGTAGGGTTTGTGCCAGCTGATACCACCAGATCAATGAATGAGGCCATATTGCTTCCAGTGCAAGTGCTTTGGCAAGCATTGTCTTCATGTTCTCACACTTCTTGTACAGTGACAGATGCTACCAAGTATCAGCAGGTGCTTTGGATTTTCCTTTTTACTCACCCTCCACTGACTCCCAGTTTTTGTTGCCGTGGTTCTGGCATACTTTCCAGTCTCACTCTGCTGCTTCCGGCAAGGGCTTTAAACATTTGGTTGTAAAGGGGAAAAATTGCCTTCTTTTTTTTTTTTTTTTAATTTCCAAACCTTCAAATAAGAATAGCAGATTACCAGGCTCTGCTATACTAAGTCCAATATCTGATATTAGATGGATTTCATTCTTGGAAGGGTAAAACAAATAAATTCCCCTTTTTGGTATTTTTTTTTATTTCAAGTTGCAAGAAACTAGGCAACAGCATGTTGTGTCTTCCTTTCTGAAGATGCCTGTTTTGGCCATGCAGCTCTGAATGGCCCATGAACTGCAAGCCAAAACTGAAGACAGGCCATCAGAGACTGTATCTGAGCTAACACTGGCCAAGCATTTCAATCTCTTAGGAACTCTGTGCCCACACTGACATAATCAGGAAGCTTCACAACAGCTTTTTGACAGCAGCCAAATTGCAGATCTTAAATGCTACAACTTTGGCTCCTCTTTCCAAATATCTTGATTACTTATCCTTAAAACTCAACTTTGCACACATTTCTTCATTCCTTATGGTAATCACCCCAGTACTTTTCAAGAAGTGTTAAAGAGACATGAGTCCTTCCTTCTGAATCTGTTTCTTTTGTTTATTTTTATTTTGGATTCAGGCTTTTGACAGTTGATCTGAATCCATATTGTCCTACGTTGTTGAACACCATGGTTACAGCAATCATTTTTCCTAGCTGATTCCTCAAACCTTCTTCCCCACCTCATTTCAAAAGCCCTTGCCAGGCTTTGAGAGGGAGATGTTAATTTACCTTTGTTGTTTGCAGAGCTTTTCACCTTGGAGTGGAGGATCCAGATGTTACAGAGCTAGTCCTAAGGTGGGAAGGATAAAGACATCTCTTTAAGAAGTTAAAGATCTTTAATTGCTAATAAGATTTCAGGATGAGAACATTAGTGGTGATGATACCTTCATTTCATCAGGGTGGGTTATTTCATGTCTCCTGATTTTGACGACATTGACTTCCATAAAGAGATTTTCCTGGCTTACATAATGCACCAGAACCACTACCAGTACAACTTCCTTTTCCTGAAATTCTTTGCCTCTCAGAGACTTCAGATGCTTGTGCTTCTAGTGATAAATACAGTTAGATTCTTTATGGATCTCACTTCCCTTTTCTGTGAGTTGTTCGGGACTCACCAGGAATATGTGAATATGTAACTCCTCTGCAGTTGTTTTCAGGTACCTGAAGGCTCAGGATGCTACATTAGTAGAGAGCATTTATATCCAAGCTGAGCTATATGGTGAAGGTTACTTATTATAATCCATATGCCATGCTCCTGTAAAAGGGAAAGCTGAGAAGACATTATAAAGATCTGTAATGGGCCTGGGGATTTCAAATCCGCAGTGGAGTTTCTTTGCATTAAAACACTGGTAGAAATAGAAGTTTGCCCTTCCAGAACTTGTCTGGCCCTGAGCTCTTTATTCCCCATTTCTTAGTCAATTGTCTATTGAACCTCTTTTGTCCAGTTCTGCTCATTTAAAAGGTGTCCAGAAGGTTAAGATGGTGTTGGATTAGCATGGTCAGCGTCATTCAGATCCAGTGATCTGTATTTTCTGTCAGTATAGAGCAGCATGTAGGTCTTTGAGCTGTACTGCTGGAATTCAGAACACACCTGGCCCTGGCCCTGTGTTTCCTCACAGGCTGGACAGGTTCATGGGCACAGAGCAGATTTAATCCTTCCTTGTGTGAGATGCTTTTCCTAAGTTTGGATAAAGGTAGAGAGCTAAGTGGATCAGGCTCTCAGTGAGCTGTATGACTAGATTTCTCTTGTCCACTGCAGTGTCATTGCTTTTTATTTTTGAAATTAAAAAATGAGGAGGCTCTAAGGGATTACCTGATAGTAATTTAATCCTTGAACCTTTTGGGCAAGACTTGTATTTTTTCCCCACTTTGGCTACTTTTAGACTAAGAGGGTTAGTATTTTATTAGTGTCCCACTCATCTTTCCACAGTTGGGCCTTTGCCTGATTTTGGAATATCATGGGGAAAGCCATTAGATTCTGGTCACCTTTTGCTTGCACCTTCAGCTGGGACTAATATTTCTTCTGCAAAGTTTACAGAAATTGAAGACCAAATGTTAGAAAGTTCTACCTTCTTTGCCCTTGGTCTGGAACAAGACTCTCTGCAAATCTGTTCCCTATTCCTTCCCAAAGTTGTACTTGAGTTTTCTATAATAGACATAGCGGGAAAGTGGGCTGGAAAAAATCTTTAGTTCTGGTAACTTGCTCCTTCCCTGTGTGGCTTAGAGGAAAATATAAGTCTTTGTCTTTGAAACATGGTTATGAAATAAAGTTCCATTTAAAATATGTTAAATGAATCTTCTCTCCCTTAATTCATCATGCAAATTACCAGCTAGCAATAATGGCTGAATGGGTATGGATGTAACTTACTTTCTGCTTGGAACATCCACAAATTATTTGGTTGTAACTATTCAGCCTATTTATAATGTATATTGATGATCTTTGTAGTGATCTGTGTTTCTCTCTTTTGCCCATTTATCACTTTATGTTTTCCTTGTGTCTCACAACTCTAATAAAAATACAGACTAGTCAGAGGAATCTCCATCTGCACTGCCTACATGACTAGTCAAATAGCAGGGAGGAGTTGCATGATCAGTACTGGGCTGTGTGTTACAGGATTTGGTGTTTCATTCCTACACACCCTGTTTTTCAGATTTCTGTTGTGTCGAGTGGAATCATTTCCTGTGGATTCACTTTGATTTCTTCAATATTACTGCAGCAGCTCATACTCCTTCCTTGCAATAAAAAATGCAACCAAAGCAGTTTGGGCCCACATGGCAATTTACTATCAGCAGTGAATATTTATCAAAGGGCAGAAATGTTGACCATGCTTTTAAATGCTTAGCAGAAAGAGTCTTGGTGATGTAAAGTAATAAATTAATTGTGACCCATTTTTTAAGCTATAAAGTACATATGGAATGGTCTAGCAGCTTTGATGGATTTTTAAAGAACATTTTAATTGTCATTTTTCTTTTGACAGATTTCTTTGATAAAAGTATAAGCCTTAACTGATGGCTTTATTATTCAAATTGTTGTCTGTGCATTTAAGATGTTTAAGCTAAAACATTTAGTTGCTATGGTTACCCAGCTGAATTGGTAGGCAGATTCACTGGAAAAATCTGTCTGGAAATGTTAGTATTTTCTGCATGTACCTGTAAATTGCTATTATGAGTATTTTTATGCCTGGTCAACTGAGTCCTCAAATCAGAATCTGTAAGATTGGTGGTTTTATAGTCTCTGCTCTTCTGTTTTTTAATGTTTTACTTCTAAAAATCATGTAAATAACTGAAAAATAATCTTTTCTTGAAGATATTTAAACAGAAAACTTTAAAACTTCAAGTTTTACCTTAAATCTTTTCTTTTGTCTTAAATCATCTCCCTTTTTTTACACAGCCATAAGGTAGTCTATTTATGTTTAATTCAAATACTGGGGAACATGACAGGGCCAACAAAATTCTGCTGTTGAAATTTACAGTTGCCATACAGATAAGTAGGACCCTTTCTCAGTTCATTTCTCTTGTACAGACATTTGGAGACAAACCCTTCCCATACTTTGAGGAGTGTAGGGACACACGTGCTGGGCACGGTGCTGACTCCGTGACAGAAAAAGAACAAATGATCCTCCAGTTTTTCTCCAGCTTTTCTCTGGGTTTGCACTGCATGTGACAGCCCTTTTGTCTGGTCTGAATAGCCTTGCAATTATTTAATGTAGCTGTGTTTTGCTTGAATTTTAATTTTCTGTTTTATTTCTGAGATGTTAAGCAGAATGGTAATGAAATGTAATGAGACTGAAGAACTGAATTTTGGGATGTTGAAGAGTCTTGACAGTACTTTGGCTTTTTCATAGCATAAGGTAATGCCTCATCACTGAGGAGAACTGAAATGCTGGCTCTTTAATTTCTCATTCTTTATGAATGATTTTTTTCAATTCCCACAGTTGGGGTCTAGCTCATAGTTGTCTTCTTCCAACAGAACAGGCCTAATAAACCTTGCTTTGAAAGTCTTCCTCTTGAGTCAGGCTGAGAGCTGGACAGGGACCAAGAGCCTCCTCAGCTTGCTTAGCACTTCATTGATGGAAAATGGCACCTATTTTGTCAGCTTGGCAAGACAAAGTTGGTTTTGAATATCCAGACTAGGCTGGTCTTTTCACCTTAGTTTAAACACAACATCTCATTTGATGCTATGGCAATATAAATTTAAGTTCCTGTTGGTATGAGGTTCATCAAAACTGTGAATGCTCAGAGCTACTAAAAATGATGACAGATGTTTTTAAAGAGCTTTTATGTTTATGGAGTCAATTGCTCATCACAAAGAAACACTTCATTGCATTGGAAAGGGAGTATCTTTGCTTTGGTAATTTAAGCAGTGAACAGCTCTGAAAAGCAAGTCTGGAGAATAAGGATAGCTTTACTTTTTGCTTTTGAGGAATTGTTTATTTGCCTCAGTTCTGCATAATCAAACCAAAGGTGTTTGTTGCCCATAAGTTTTAAAGTAAAGAAATGTGAAAACTGCTGACAATTCAGTCATTCATGAGAAACAATTTGAAGTATACACAGTATCTGTGTCACTGCTCCTATTTAATGTAAGTTGTCGGTATTCTTCACACATGGGAAATAAAAGTCAACAGTGACCTACAATAGTAGAGACAGAAAATACTGAAAGAAAAAAAAGCAATAAAATAAGAAGAGATTAAATGCAGTACTGCATAATCACAGTTGGAACTGTGCAGTAGAGTGCAAAATAAAACAGTGGGCAGCCTAACTTTAATTTCCTCTACTTTATTTAATACATTGAGTTGTATTAAATGATTTCATGTAATCTTTAGTTTAATATTTGGTTACTCTTTTGGGAGTTTGATCAAATAGAGTGAAGAATTTAATTTTAATCCAAACAGAGCTTGGATATTTATTTGACTCTTCCTCAGAAGTAAAGCTTTTTAATTTTGTTGTAATTTAGTAAAATGCAATTTTATTTTGCTAATGAATTGAATTCTTTTGAAATGCAGCCTTTTGCTGACCTTTTTATTTTAGTCTTGTTGTTATCTTGCAAATGTGTCAAACTTCATTAAAGTGTCTTCACTGAAAAAAGAGTATACAATTGACTTTATATCTTATATTTTATGTTTTCACTTTTTCATTTACTTTGACAGAGGATTTGCAATATACTCACTATGTATGAAATTAGTCACAGATATTGATCTACTAAAAATTTTAGTTAACAAAATCAGAGGTTGAATTTTTTAGGTGCTCAGCAGAATCCTCCCTCTTTAAACTACAATCAGGGGGAGTTTTGGAGCTGGGATGCTCTAGGGAAATTGTAAAGCACTTCTGTTGTTGGATTTTATGGACCTTATTTGCCTGAAGATTGCTCCAGTGAAGTTCTGTGTCTGCCATAACGTTCAGCAGCCTAAATGGCTGGATATGCGAGATCAGTTTTCCACATACAAATGTGGTCATCATTGTCTGTGATGAATTGTCAGCAAACTCATCTTGATTTTGTGACTCTCTGATCATCTGAGCTGGTTGACTTTCATCTTGTAGCTGTGCCAGGATTTTCTGTGTGTTCTGAAAGAGTAAAGCAGTCCTGTGAAACATTAGTTTTTCCTGAATCTTCAATTTCTCCAGGTGTTAGAGCCTTGAAGTCATTCTCATCCCTGAACATAGCTTTGATTTCTTTAGCTTTTTCCTGAGCCTGTCTATCTTTAGATCTGAAAGACTGCCAAATGTATTTATGCTATTCCTTGACTAGTGTTTAATTAAGATGCGAGTAATTTCTCCTGTAATTAGACGTTTGCATTTGAAGTTTTCTCGTCTCTTCCTGAGTAATGAAAAATGAAGGCAGAAAGACTCTGCTACCTAATGTTTCCAAATTTCTCACTATTAAGTCATCAT
>JAOXXN010000395.1:44767019-44788982 GCA_026770055.1 Myrmophylax atrothorax
ATCAGCAATTTGAAAATGGAGTTTATTTGATAATCTTACCACTCTCTGCTTACTGGATCATAACACTGCCGTCATTTTGCGTCCCCTGCAGAATCCAGTGTGGTTTTGCTTTAGTTTATTTGCCCACGTGCTGGGAATTTTCTTGATGATTGTCTTCTCTGTGTTAACAAACCTGGTTAATAAACTTGTGGCATGATAACTAGAAGTTACATACACATCTTTAAGGATCAGAATTTTTGTTTAAGGAGACGTGTTAAGGACCTTAAAGATCATTTGTTCCCAACACCGGGATGTCTCCCATTAGACCAGGTTGCTCAAGCACCCATCCAACCTGGCCTTGAACACTGCCGGGGTTGGCAAATTGCAGAATTCGTGGGGCTACTTTAATGATTCAGAAGATGTTCTACCGAACATGGCAGTGATTTTATAAAAGAACATGGAAGCAAAATTCATGCAGTTAACATTCCACTTTAAAAACACTAGTTTAGGATATTCAGAAATGTCTTTGCTAGTGTTGGTCAAGAGTTTCATATATCCAAACAATCTACGTGCAGTTGTTTAAAATTAATAATGTTTTAACATATATTTATGGGTTTATATTTTTGCAGGGTGTAGTGCAATTGGATTTGAAAATCAGAAGTTTTTTTTAAAGGGGTTTTCCTTAAGCAATTTTTTTTAAGTTCCTAATTGGCATGGATGAATTTTGAATGCACAAGTGTATTCATGTGTGTAAGAATTAATGTTTCTCTACTTTCTTGCTAGTGAGAATCCTAGGTTCCTTTGCCATTCAAAACCACTTCTTACCGTGCTAGCAGTGTGCATACTCTCTATTTCTTGCCTCTGTAACACCAGGTACAGTGTTTGTGGTTAACATGTTCATTTGCTGCTTCACCTGCTATTTGTAGCCTTCACAAAAAAAGCAAAGTAGCGTGTTGAGAACAAAGAACTGAGAATCATAATTCCATATTGAACATTTTTAAGGTTTTTTTTGTTTGCTTGGCAGTTTTTTTGTATCTCACTATAGTCCTGTTTATGTGCTAACAAAGATGTGAAAGGTTTGTGTTTGCAAACCCTGCTAGGCTGTGTCATCATGCAGAATAGGTTTAGTTACCTTCACTCAGGTGCAGTTAAGTTGGCTCTTGCTGGATTTAGCTGCAGGAAGCAATTGCATTATCAAGAGAAGAGCTGTGCTAATTCAGGCTGTAACCATAGCCTATAATAAGGCCAGTGAATTAGAGTAAAATCATTACCACACTGGTATTGAAGATCTTGGTGTGTTAATCCCGCAGTGAAAAAACATCTAGAAAGTTTTGCTGGCAAGCAATTACAGACTGTGCAGTTTCAGTAGAGCACATGCACATTTAGCTGCTTCTGCCTGCAAACTGTAATGTAGATTAGAATGGATATCCAAGCAGGAGGATTTATAAAAATGTAATAATATGTCCAGCCAGTTCTGAGTGTATTGGCACAATTTTATTTTTTCTAAAATGCATAAAATCCTTGCAAAAGTATATCCAAGTATTGTGTATCTATCTGTCTCTATATGTGTCCAGCTACTGGTTATTCTTTGGTAGGTATATATGGTCATGAAAGGTTCATGGGAGATAAAGCTCAGTAGTCTCTGGAACAATTAGTGAGAGTATTGACAACTTGGAATTCTCTGTGATACAGTATGCTTGCAATTCTGAACTGAAACTGATTAAAGTTACAGCATGAAAAAAACCCCTTCCAAACCCCTACCATTCTTTTATCTGTAAATCATCAATAAATTAGTTTGATTCTTAAAGATGTAGAAAGCAATAATAATCCCAGGTGGTGGTATAGTGTCACGATTTACAAAGGATGTGCCTTTTGTTGTATTTTGAATATTAGATACACAACAGAGCAGTAACTGGAAAGTAATTCTTACCGTATCTTTTAAGCATCTCACTTTGAAATGATCTAAGAATGTCATGAAAACATAACTTGAAACCCGTTCTTGAAAAAGAATGATTTGTACATTCACTAATTATGTAACTACCTACTCTTTCGTTTGAGCAGCACGTAGTAACTACTGTTCATACCTGCAGGTTGTTAGCAGTTAATGAGACAATAAAGAGCTTGCACTTTTGATTTGGGGCATCACAGCTGAAGGAGAAATTATTCAACATGTTGCCTTAGTCTTAGATTTGAACTGTAATAGTTCAGCGTATTCACCATCTGTCCAAGTGACTCATGCCTCTGGCTGTACTTCTGCCAAAGTAAAGATTTTGGACAGTCATGGAGTATTCATAACAAAAATGTGACATGTTATGAAGTGAAAAATGAGATGAGCTTTGAGTTATCTGTCCCTTCGTCTTCTCCTTTACTTTTTATAGATCTAATTTATTAAAATCATACTGTTCAAATTGGTCATACAAATATTAGTTGACTGGGAATAGTCTGTTTCACTTCCATGCATCCCATTGAAAGCACATAAATATATAGGTGTATCTTTTGTTGATTTTAAATACACATAGAGGTTTGTGTTGGCTGTTGCACATTATGGCTAGTGAAGGAGATGACAACACTTGACTTTTTCTCTGCTGCATAATACAGAATTATTTAGCTTGAAAAGACCTTTGAGATCCTCAAGTCCAACCAGTAACCCAGCACTGACAAGTCCATCACTAATCCCTGTCTCTAAGCACCATGTCTATGGGCCTTTTAAATGCCCTCAGAGATGGTGACTCAGGTGCTTCGCTGGGCAGCCTGTTCCAATGTTTGACAACCCTTCCCATGAGGAATTTTTTCCTAATATCCAACCTAATCCTTCCCTGGCACAACTGAGGCCATTTCCTCTGGTCCCGTGACTTGCTGCTTGGGAGCAGAGGTTGCCCCCCACCTGGCTACAACCTCCTTTCAGGTGGTTACAGAGAGTGATAAGGTCACCCCTGAGCCTCCTCTTGCACCAGCACCTTACCATTTTGTTATTAGTTACAATTAAACCCGTAGTATTATTTTGTATGCTTACAAAAGCTGAATGTCCTACTTCTTTCTTTTATTGCTTTAGGCTATGTTTGATGCTTTGTCTGATCTCCCTGAGTGGTATGGTATTAAAGGAATGCAGGCACATTGGATAGGTGACTGCACTGGTTGCTCACTTGACTTCTTGCTAAAGGTAAGTCAGAAATTTCAGTTGCTGCTATCTTGGTTGGGCTGACTGCAACCCCTGAAATGTGTGATGGGAATGGATTTTCAGATCTTAAAAGCTCAAAACCTACTCAAGATTATTACCATATTGTTGCCCAGACCAGCCCAGGTTCCTGAAGAACACCACTTGTGGGTTGAAGAGATACTCCCTGCTATCCTCCTTAGGAAAGGGTTTGTGTGTTTAGATGGATGCAAATCGGCTGTGTGTATTTATACCAACATACATGCCAACTAATAAGCTTTCATGAAAGCCAGGACACTTAGGGAGCAGTGCCAAGAGAAATAATCCAACTGCACAGGTCAGCTGGTATCTAGTTGGGCTTTTGCTCTTCTCTGCGTGGCACCTCCTCGGTCAGGCCTAGGCTGACCTCAGGCAAGCTGCTTTGCTTACATTTTTCGATTATTTCATTTACTGTGTGCAATGATTAAAATCATGGAAGCCGCACCATTGGGTAGTGATGGAGGTACAGAGAAGTCTAGATGGAAAAAAAGGAGATGAAGGAAGAAGAAGCCCGAAGAAAATTATTATCGTCTTCAGAAGGACTTTGCATTTTCCCATTTTTTCTCAAGAGAGGCAAAAGGCTTCATTTATGGGATAGTGATAGGGGAGATTTTTTAGAGACCCTGACTGAATTTCAGCTCTTGTGCTTCAAAGCTTTATTGTGCTTATTTACTCTGGGTTAGCATTTTAGAAGTGGTTTCTTATTTTAAAATACTGAATTTTTGGGAACTTCTAATTGAGGCAGCTTAAACCTTCTAAATTCCTGTGATTTGCACCCTGCTAGAAGATTCATTTTTGTGTAAGTTGTTTTTATCAATTATTTCTGAAAATGTGTATCAATACTTAGTACAGAAAAATCATCTTGTAAGACCCCCATACACTCCACAGTAAGTTGGCCTAAGATATAAATCATGTTGATAGTTTCAGGTGGTGATTCTTAAGCATTCTTTGAAGTTTATTACTCATATTTTATGTGCAGTTGTTTTAATGTTGTGCCACCTTTTATTATTTTATTTCTGTACATAAGTCACAGCGTTGACTTCAGAGTGGTATGGTGGAAAGCCATATGGTAGCTGAAAAATTCTTAAATTCTCTTTAGATTTCAGAGGTAACATCTCGTTGCAGTTTCTTGGAAACAGGTCGTGCATATTAAAAGTGAGTAGAAGGATTCCAGGTTGCTTAGCCAGGGATTGAATCTAGCTCGGTGGCACAAAGCAGTATTACATATGAATTTAGTATTATATTTTTATAGATATATTTGGATAAACTGAGGCAAGACTAAGGCAACTTCCTCAAGGCCTTAAATAGAAGTTTTGTCAAGGTTTGAGTCTGGAAAATTCCTGTAGTGGGAACGTGTCTGGCTTTGGTATTTGGAACTGTGTATTTCTACAAGGTGTTGTAGACTCGTTAGTTCCATAAAAAGGAAAGGGAAAGTAAATGAACTGCACTTCCAGTGGGAATTTTTCTGTTCTTTTTCAGGTTAATGGTGAAATAACAAGAGAGAAGCTGGCAGCTTACACCTCTACACCTGAAGCCATTTATGGAGCTTCCCATTTATGTATCTTGCCAACTCACAGTCTGCTGCATGGTAATAGCAGTCTCAAGGAAGTCTTTCAGAGGGAGTTCGTCCCAGGGAAAGGTGATATTTTTCTCATACTGCGTTTTGTTGTAGAAGAGCAGCAGTTTTAGAGAATGATCTTTAGAGAATGTGTCAATCTGAGCAGGAGCTGTACCTGTTGAGAGGGAGCAGGTTTTTTGATTCTTGGTATATGTCACACAGTGTCACACCAGCCTGACTTGGCTTCAGATGTGGTGAGAGCCGCTGTGCCAGAATTCTTCTTTCTCTAATGGCTGTAACACTTCATAGTATACAAAAGCAATGGAGGAGATTTTTGTTTCCTCATGTACCAGAAATGAGTAGTCCAGATTTGACTGTGTCAGCCCATAGGAAAATCTAACATCTGTATGTTAATTTATCATTAGCACAAAGACAGAAGAACCAACTCTTACACCAACAATGGTTCCTTTCTGTCATAGGGAGTATAAAGTGGGCAATAGATCACACTAATACATAGCAAAGTGCTCACTGATAGACAGCAAAATAATACGCATCCTTAGTTAGCACAAGACTAATGGAATGAATTTAGAGTATCCCTATTCGTGACTTCCACAGCAGATAAAAATAAGGGATAATTCTTCAATGTTAAGTGTGTTCCTGAAGGCTCCTACCACCATTTCTGCCTATATATATAGCATCCATGGCCTAGTATTTTTTTGTTGTTTGGAAAACTTGAAAATTACAAAAGTAAATACCATGTATACTGAATGCTTTTTGTTTCTACTTCAGACTGCTGTTGAATTTTTTTTTCCCTCCCTGGTGAAGATGAGGCTTCATTGTATAGCATCTGATGTCAACAGCAGTGAAGCAGGAATCTTGCAGAGAAATTGTGTTGGTTGTGCAGAATCTGCTTTATTTTTGAGTGCTTAATTTGTATAACCTTAAAAAAGCTTGCTGGCTAGGAAAAAAAAAATAACAGAGCCAGGTTGTGTTGAGTATATAGAGCCCTTGTCTCAGAGGTGAGCAAAGCTTGGAGAAGTTTAGAAGAACAAATTTGCCGTTCCTGCAATTGAGACAAATCAAAGGACTAACTGCAGAACAGACATCCCGTCCGTGCTTGTGCCTGTGCCTTGGATTCTGTGCTTTAAGCCAAACCACGCAAGTGCAAAATGTGCTTTTAATAAGGACAACGGTATCTGTTTTATATTGGTTTTTAAGTGGAAATACTTGTAGAAGCTTTTTTGTGTCTGTTAACAATAAACTTAACCCTTTTGGTTGACCTAAATTAAGAAACTCTCAGTTGGGATAGTGATGGCCATAAATCCTCAAAAAAGAGGAGCAATTCCAAATCATAACTCTGCTGTTGTGTACTCCTGCTACTTGTAAATATACATATATCCACTCTTGAGGCACAGGCTGGTATTTTCCAAAGGAGAGAACATAAACAAGAATTTCTACATGAACTTTCAGATTTGCATTTCAGCCATGGTACATATGACATTTTGGATGGCATTGTATAGACAGTATTTTCACATTAACAAAGATTTTTTTTTAAAAATCATCAGTAACATTAAAATTTTCATTTAATTGGGAGTCATTGTTTTCTTTTCAGTGGAAATAGTCCTGTAACTCCCTTTCTTCACTGTGTTCTCATTTAAATAATTAGGAGGTTATGTTTTTATATTTTCAAGCTGATAAAAAGAAAGCTGTTTTATTGCAAAGTAACTGAAAATTCTAACACCTTTACTTTTGAAGTATAGGTATTTAAATAGATGTGAGCAATGAGTTTTCAAACATCCAGTTTTTTGCCCAGAAAAACTTATGTTAATTTAGAATCTGGGAAGTCTTCTAGTTTTGACAGTATGAGGTGTGTGAGATAAAGATTTGACCCTTACATTGTTGATTATCACAGTATAATGCATTCTTTTACATTTGTATCTGTAATATCATCTCTTTTTGGTTGTGGTAATAATGATGTGAGCAAATGGGCACAGGAAAGAGTGCCTTCATAAACTGGAGTTATTATTCTGGGTTCCAGCATAAGATGAAAAATTATTACTGGGTAGAAGAAAGAAGTTATTTTTAAAAGCAGACCATCCTACCCACTCAGCTTCCTGTTCATGACGCTTTTTGGTTAGTTGCTTTTAAAGGACGGAATTATTCCTTTTGTACTTTTTTTAAACAGTGGAAGAAAGCTGTGTGCAGTGGATTGAAAGTGGAAATTTTCTTTATCATATGAATATCTCAGACATCTGAAATCTGAGAAAGTATTAATCTGAAAGAAATAAATATATCATTTGTGTTAAGTGATGAGATACAGCAGCCCGGTTCTCAAAATTGTTGTTACTTTACTTCAAGCAGCTTTTATGCACTGCAATACAAGCCTAAGACTTTCCTCAGCTTAGCTATGAAAATAGGTGAAAAGAATCTCTTAGCAGCCCATATTTTGATTATTGTAATTATCACCAGTTGGTTAGAGCATGGTGCTGAGAGCACCAAGGTCTGTGTGTTCATTCCCCCTATGGCCCATTCACTAAATAGTTGGACTTGATGATCCTTGTGAGTGCCTTCCAACTCAGAATACTCTGTGAAATCTATTAAATCAAGTTAAAGGCACTGGAAAAGTTAGAAATGCGTCCAAATTGAGATGTAGGATTTAAATCCTTAAAACCTGGAGCCACCCAAGTTACACATTGTAGATCAATTTCAGCTTATTACAGTTCTCACCCTTGATTCTCTCCTCCTTTCCCTTTCCTATGGACATTGGGTTCCTCATCTCTAATAGGAAAGGGAATATTCTGTTTGGAAATCAATACATTATTTAGGTGGCTTTTAACACTGGTCAGTGTTTCCCATGCCTTGTAGTCCCTCTGTAAGAAATTAATCATAAGGATATATGCTGCCCTGCAATTCCATCTTATTTGTGGTGGAATTTTTTAATACTGTATGCTAGTATATAAATCAGGGCTTACAAAAGCCAGTTCATACAACTTTGCATCAGGCCTGCATTTGGTTAAAGCCTGAATTTTTTCATGTAATCCAAATCTTGATCTGTTTTTATTCAGGTGCTTGTTGTAAGTATGTTTTCTAATCATGAAAATTTGTCAGTCTGATTGAACATTTTAATATAGCTGAGCTTTTCAGAAATGTGATTAAGTTTTTAATTCTTTCTTTTAAAAAAAATTCATTTAAAATTCATGTATGTTTATTAAGATAAACTGCATTCTAATGGTAAGTGATGTTCTTAGCATATCTTCAGTCATATTTTACTTACTGTATCATTACATTTGTTTTCAGACTCACTCACTTCAGTGACAGCTGTGAATTTGCTTACCAATCAGGAGATTCCTGTAGTCATCTCAGCAAAAACCAATTTTGATAATTCCCTTGATACCAAAATAGGTATGTGACATCCAGTGTGTAAGTGGAGTAGTACAGTTTTCAGTTGCTGTGTTGGACCACCAGATACTGTTGTGATAAATCAGTCAACAGAGGCTCTTTCCTGGACTTTGTTATTCTCTTCTTCACTAGTGAAGAAGGAAGGGAAAAGTAGCTATGTGGAATCTGTCCAGGAGAAGAGATTTAGAGGATGACAAATTTAAATGAAAATACTATAAAATTAGTGCATTTAATGAGCTAAATTTGAGGATCTGCGGATCTTAAGGAGATTGACTGCAATGCAGGTGTGTTTGGCTGTCTCTCCCCATCCTTAACCACAACAAAACTGTCCCATTTTTTGACAAACAAACCCAACTTCTGACTTTGTGTGTCTTGTGTTTACATAAATTATGTGCATCCTTATAGAGAAATATTTCAGACAGTAAATGTGCAAAACTTTCAAGTCCAACTTTTATTTGGTAATATTTGTGCTGAGCCAGTAAAATAGCTCGGGATAAGTAGTAATTATTTTGTAGTCTTGGACAGTTATCTTGGATCCTTTATCTCTAAAGAAAGCATTCCCATAATTTAAGGCACCTAATTTAGAGTTGGGGATCCATAAGCAGAGGGGGAGCAGCATTGCTAGAGGATGCTGAATCACCTGCAGTGGGCTTCTGTTCCTGAGGCTGTCCTGTGAGGCTGCCTGGCTGGCTCCTTTCCTGCATAGGGAGCCCAGTCCCCCAGCCTGGGCAGCTCAGTACATATGCTTAGATAATATGATTGGCCTCTAAGCAAAATCAGAGATACTACTACGTTTTAAAACAGTTTCCGTTTTGATCTACACCCATTGAGCTTTTTACCCTTATGCTCTGCCATGGTCTCATCTCAGCTGCATTCAGAAGGAAGTGTTCTGTGCCAGTCCAAATAGGAAATGCTTAGCTCTTTTTCCAGTCCCTTCCTTATCCCTCAACTCCCGTTTGTTGCCTTCCTGTTGCTGGTACTTTCCTGTCCTGGGGCTGCTGCTTTCCCCATTGTCAGTATTGGTTATTCTTGCACAACTGGACTGAATGAAACCAGCTGACTGTGCAGAACTGTCTTGGACAACCCTCACAGGGATAATGGAAATTATCCACTTGGGATGTGTACCTTACTTGTAACATGCTTGCATCTTACACTTTAGATATGAATCTGGTTTTGAGAACGAGAATCTTTCCTCGTGTAGGAGAAGCCAAATAATTGAAATACCTGATCTTATTTTCCCTTAAAAGCTTCCAGCTTACTCACTGGCATATACCTTGGTGTCAGTCTGTTGGAAACAGCCCAGCTCTTCGTGGGACGCTCTGGGTGCCAGCAGTTGAGCTTTGCCAATGTACAGTAATAGCAGCATCTTTTCAAAAGAAAGCAAACCAAAAAGTGGGACCTGCTTTTTTTTCCCTTTGTAGAGCCTATTGTGAAGCCACCTGTTGCAGCCTGCAGGGCTCGTGGACAAATAAAGATACATACATTATACTATAATAAAGCTTTCAAATTGCAAGAGTGTACATCTGCTGGAAAGATAAAATAGCAATTCCGTATTTGGCTAGTTAAGGAGTATTTGTTACAGGGGAGTGTTGCTTGATTTTATTTAGTTGTCTGCTTCCAAACTTCCACATGTGGACAGAGTTAATGCATAGCAGGCATATCATTGCCTGAACAAAGGCAATCATTAAACTAGTTTTGAGTGAAGCAGTTTGTATATTAATAATTCTAATGTGCTCAGCAAATATTATGAGAGTTTTTGTCTGTAGTTTTCACCAATCTAGTGTTGGCATTGGCTTGTTGGAATAAGTTTCTTTGCCTTTCAAAGGCAATTGTGTGAGACTGTTCAAATTATTAATTGAATTATCACTGAAAAGGAAAAATTTGCAGCAAGATGGATCTCTGTGGAAATAATAAGCCTGTTAGTATCTCAGTGTTATTTCAGAATACATGTGATAGTAAAGCTAATAAATGTCTTAACTCACCATGAAAGGTAGCCCTCCAGAGCAGAACTAAAATGGATTACTGTCCCATATAATAAGATGCAAAAGGAAAGATAACATCAGGGGACTTAAATACTGTGACTTCTGCAACTGACTTGAATACCTATAGGAAGTGTCCTCACTAGTTATATTCTGAGTAGAAAATTGATGTTATTTGAATGGTGTTCCTGAGTTTATCAACAAATCATGTCTTTGATAATAAGTTGAAGGGATAGTAATGTTAAAGACTGTCGTGTTGTGGTACATTTCAGTAAACTATGAAATTACAAAGAAATTGAATTTACTATTGAAACAGGTGGACTTTTTCATCTGTTTGTTTCCTCTTTGATTCTTGTATTTGCAATTAAAATTTGTATTTTTTAAATATATTTAGATAATATAGCTGTATTGAAAACTCGATGATTCTATCCAAATTTTGTAGCTTTATTTTTAGGTTTTTCAGAACCATCAAATTTTCAGCTTTTTCTGCAGTAGGACATTGATGATCATTTGAATTAGAGAGGACATGAGAAATGCCTTTATAATTATTGCTGTTTGAATTTCATTGCTTAAAGAATATGAAAACATTTTTGTTGTTCTTAGATATTTTCCTTTAACTCCTTTGGGCTACCATAAGTCATTATAATAAGGAGAGTGTCATAGAAATGGAATGTTTTTTCCTCATACTGATGATTGATAACCATATTAGTCAATTCCAGAACTGATTTATTTTATCATCCCTTTTAGGAATTCCGAGTACTAGTGCAGAGGATGCTGCAGTAGCTAAGAACCTGGGCATTTCTTTCACTGAAGTCATTGAGACATTGCCAAATGGTTTGGAGAAGGTCATTAATTCTGCAGAGGTGGGTATACAAGTATGGAGTTCTTTCCAACCTAAAGTAACAATACAAACAAAACCTGTTTTCTCAGGAGTGCCAAATATTTGCATTATTAAAGGGATTTTTTTTTGTTAAGAATCAAGCCAAACTTTTGCTACCAAATTTCTAAGAATAATTTAATAATGAAATATGTTGCTGCCTCTGCTGTAGCAATAAAAAACATTTCTTCCTTTTGTACATAAGAGGAAGGTTGTACTTTCCTCTGTATTGGTTGGAGTTCTATAATGGAAACTGAATAATTTAACCTATATTAAAAGTTGATTCTTATTTCATAATCTCAATAGATTTTTAAGTTAAATGTTAGCATATTAGTCCTTTTTCCACATACTCACTGAAATGTGGTTTCAGCCTTTATGGTAACATCTGTGCCTCAAGTGCTGTACAAATCTTATATTTAGATATAGCTCTTGAAAAAACGTATTTGATAACACACACAAAGTTTGTATTCTGTTACATGCCAGGTAGGATCTAAGTGGTTAAGGTGCATATGAAAGCAAGAACAGAAAAACCTAAAATGAGCAAGCTGTTCTAACGTTTGCATTTCCTCAGTCTCTACCTTATGTTGCTTATAGAATTGTGGGAGTTTTGGCATACAGCAGCTGATAAAGATACCAGCAGTAAGTGCAAATATCTGCCAATAAAGACTGAAGGGGTCTACAAGTCTCTTTTAGACCATCAAGAACATTATCCTTTTAAAAAGAGGCCTGAAATGAGTAGCTGGTATGTGAAAAGTCTCTCGGCTAGGAGGATGTTAAGCAGTGGGAAGGGGAAATTATTACAAGGCTCATAAACATTGACTCTTAGAAATTGCATTTATGACTTATTTTGTCTGTTCTTGCATTTTCACTGGCAGCAAGTATGAATTTTTCTTTCTTCTTCTGCTTTTCTTCTTTTTTCTTTTCTCAATCAGATCACCGGCATGACTCGGCAGGAGGCTGTAAAAGCTATTACTCAGCAGGCCAAAAATAAAGGAATAGGTGGAGACCTGACGAGTGACAGATTAAGAGACTGGTTAATATCTCGGCAGCGGTACTGGGGCACACCCATTCCAGTCATTCACTGCCAGGCGTGCGGCACCGTTCCTGTGCCATATGAGGACTTACCTGTGGTGTTGCCCAATGTAACCACCTTCACAGGAAAGGGAGCCTCTCCCTTAGAAAGTGTTCCAGAATGGGTGAACTGTGCCTGTCCGAGGTAAGCCAATGCTGCATTTCCTGCAGCCTGGGAAAGATCGCTCTGTACCCACCTGTTTCTTGTGCTCCTTCCCCAAGTGTTGGCAGCTGACCACTCCAAGACAGGATACTGCTCCAAAATGATGTTTAGTCTGACTCAGCACAGGCATGTTTTCCTTGTGTACTCTGTAAAACTCCTTTTTTGGAACACAAACACCCATAGCTATTTTTTCATAAACAAGCTGAAGCAAAACTCACTGATTTTAAGTTTGAGAAAAGAAAAAACCAAAACCAGATTTTCTCCCTGCTTCCCATTTCCTAACAGCATTTCTCACTTCATTTACTACAGTTAATTATCTTTCACCACCAGTGGTCATATGAAGCTTATAATGATTATTGAATTATGTCCTTTTGTTAAGGAAACTAACATTGTATTCATATTCCTGCAATAGTCCAACAATAAAGTGTTCCCTCAGCTATATAAATCACTATGCACTGCAGATAACAGCATGTGATTCACATTGAGGGAGATAATAAGTATATGCATCTTGTCATTGCTGTAATCCTTATTGTTTGTAGTCTAGCTTTTTAAGAAATAAAACAGCCTAAATTAAGTAGTGAGAGATGTGTTGTGAAAATCAGTTGTGTAATCTTGAGGGCTGCTTAGATACCCTGTACACTGAAGTTTGCTTGTAGGTTCTGTGGAAGGAACTGGTAGAACATGAGGTATCCCAGGGAAGTCTTTCATCAACAGTGCAATGCAATGCTGCTGCTAGCACACTGACCAAATGGGAAGGACATTACCAGGCTGCCAGGCAGGGAACCAGACATAAAAAAGCAATAGGCCTCTGTTGATAACGCAGCTGATTCATAACATCTAATTTTATTTTAATATTTGAAAGAGAGAGTATCAGTGGGGTTTTAATTTCTGTGCTACTTGTATGGTTCCATGATTCTTTGGGAACATGTATTTTGACCATTGTTGATAACATGTATTTTTGCAAAACAGACATTTATTCCCATATTTCTGCATAGAAAATTTCTTCTCAGATGTGCCTATTGAAATTGCATATAGTAGTGTATTTCAAAGTGCAGCTTTTGCAGTGAAGCCTTACTAAATAAGATCCACAGGTTTAGTGGTTATGGTGGCCACGCTTCACAAACAAAGACTTGGGCAGGGCTCTCCCGACGTGGGTTGCCCTTCCAGCCTGCGCAGTGGATGTTTTAGGTGAGGCACAGCGTGTGCAGAACTGGCCCCACCGTTTAACTCCTGAGTTTCATCTGCCACGGCCGAGCGAGCTTGGACAGTGACAGGGAAGTCCTTAGGACTAAAACCTGCAGCCCCCAGTATTCCCAGGAGGTCTCCCATCCAAGTACTGACCAGGGCTGACCCTGCTCAGCTTCTGAGATCTGATGGGATCGGTGCCAGGGTGGCATTTTACTGCACAGGTTTAGTAAACCCCCCCCAAAATGCCTTAGTCTACAATTCCTAATTTCAATGGAAGAATTTTCTTAATGTGACTCAAAGTCACTGTCTGCACTCTTGGCTTCCCCTGCAACCTTAATTGAAAAATGGTTTTGTTATTTATCAGACAATAATGCACTTTTGATATTTAGCAAATCCTTATGGTTTCTGGGTAGTTACGGTGCCCTACTTAGAAGTTAATCAATGGCATTTGTTTAATCAGAAATAAAGGCACACAGGATTGATTTCTTAGCCTAAAATGTGGTAGTTTGCTGAAATTAACTTTTTTTTAAACCCTCACCTTTATTTGGCTTCTTAATTCTCACCTATTTGACAGTTATCTTCAGTATTGCTTATCCACATCTGCTACAGTTTCAAATCCTTTGAGCTATTACTTTTGTGTGCATAGTCATTCTTGCTTTTCCTTGCTCTGAGAAGTTACATCATCCCTTCCTTTAGTCCTTCTCTGCAGTAATACATTTTTTATTAGTTGCATTTAATGTCTAGAATTAATAAGGAAAGCCAGACAGAAAGATACAACAGTTTGTGATTATTTGAGTGATAATAATGTTAGCAATCGTAAATGGGAGGAGATGCCCAAGTTATTCATTATTATACAAGTCCAAGTAATTGTGTTAGTCGTCTGAAGGTTGTCTAATGAGATTACAGTATTGTGCTTGTAATCACAACATTGATATAAATTGTATACACTTTGAAAGATGCCCATGCTGTCTTTGTGTTAGTGAGCCATGCCCGTTTAGAGCACAGAAGCATGAAAGAGATGTAATTACAGTTCAATGACTGTAAAGTATTCTTGCTTTTGACTGAAAAGCCATTCTGTTTCAATGCAGTACAGTATTCTTTTACATTAGCTGAGTCTTTGCTTATATGTACAATTTAATAAAATGGTTATTCTATATTAAAAAGCAGTTAGAAGTAAAATTGCTTTACTACACCTATTCCCATTGGAAGAAGAACTTGCTGGTAGAGAAAGATCAGGGGCAGAGACAGAGTGAGGGAAAATATTAAGTGGTGGTGCTCTCATAAACATGCCTTGGCAAGCCAAGCTGAAGTATCAGGCAGACAGGCAGATACATGTTGCAGCTCAGTCATCAAGCCTGATCAGAGGGTAAATATGCAGTTGGAAAACACTAAATAGCTCGCCCTCATTTATTATGTGTAGTTATTACATATATACATACAAGTATAAACTCCATACATTTCTCACGTGTAGCCAGTGGCATTTATATGAGTGTCACAGGTTGCAAAGTTTCACTGCTGTTAGAATAATCCCATTGTTTTAACAGTAACAGTTTTAGGAGGGATCATTTACAGCAAATGGACTATTATTAAATGGGATTATTGGCTCCTACAAACAATTAATATTCAAGGAGAGATTACCGTAAAATAACCTGACCTTCTACAATCTATTTAAAAACTGTTTCTCAGGGCTGCCAATATAATTACAGGCAAAAATCAATTTGTGTAATCACAGATTAAAATTGTGCTACAAGGTCTAGGAGAGATTTGCTACATCTCAGTGAAAGCTGAAATTAAAGTAAATTAATTTTTTTCTAGAGATAATAAATGGAATCTGCAAAGACCTTTTTGTACAGACAATCAGTGATAGGCAACTGCCTCCTCCCTCTGCTATGTGTTTATAAAATTATTTGTCTGCTGGCACCCAACAAATGTGATACATTCTCAGTACCCATTAACTTTATGGCAAAGTATGCTTGTCTGTGCTTTGTTTCTTTTAAAATGGCAATTCTAAAAAATTCCAGGAACATATGATCAAGAGGGCTGCCCAATGCAGTGCCATCTTCAGCTATTGCTGGATGTGATGGCTGTTCAGGCTTCTTTTTGTTTTGCATTTTATATGTTTTGGGAGGGAGAGGGAAGGAGTCGGCCCTATTTTTGTTGTTGAACTTTTTCTGAACATGTCACTCTTCAGACTGATTCAGATCCCTTCAGTTTTCAACTACACTGGACGTGGTGGGTTTTTCCCAAGCTTGTCACTTACTTAAAAAGAGCTTTTCTCCTTCTGTCTTGCTCAGGTGTAAGGCAGCAGCGCGGCGAGAAGTCGATACCATGGATACATTTGTTGATTCTGCGTGGTACTACCTGCGGTACACGGACCCTCACAACACAGACAGGTGAGGGCTGCAAGCGCAGGGCCATCGGGGGCAAACCTGCTTCACAGAAAAGAAGGGAAGGAAGAGACCAGACACTCTGGTGCTTCCAGCTTCTAAATGCCTTTGCAGAAGATGTAAACCCCTGCACTGCTCTCGTTACGTGCCTGCCCCCTGGCCTGAGCACAGCACAGGGGAGATGTTGGGGCTTAACCACAGCAGGCATCCAAGTACCACACAGCTGCTTGCTCAGTCACTCACACCCTACTCCCTGGGGGCTGGGGAGGAGAATCAGGAACAGAAATAAAGAAGGAAGACTCATGGGCTTGGATAAGAACAGTTGAATAATTGAAACAAAGTAAAATGTTTTAATGCAGCAGGGAGAGAGAGAAATCTCAAGAAAAACAAGTGATGCACAATATAGGTGCTCACCACCTGCTGACTGATGCCCAGCCCTTTCTTGAGCAGTGATCAACCCCTCCCAGCTAGCTCCCCGGGTTTGCTAACTGGGCATGACAGTCTGTGGTATGGAAAATGCCTTTGGCCAATTCAGGTCAGCTGTCCTGGCAGTGGTTCCTCCCAGCTTCTTGTGCACCTGCTCACCGACAGAGCATGGGACACTGAGAAGTCCTGGGCTTATGGTAAGCACTGCTGAGCAACAACCAAGACAGCAGTATGTTAACTTTGTTCTCCTACTGAATTCAAAGCATGACTCTGAACCAGGTATTCGGAAGAAAATAAACTCTATCACAGCCAAAACGAGGACAATAGATTAGGAGCTGGTCTAAAAACGTGGCATTTGGTTGCTTCCATGCCAGGAGATGTACAAGAGTAAAATGTGTAGATAGAACTATGTAGGTGCAGGAGCTACAGGGCAAGGGCCAGAAGTTTGCAAGAAAGGGCATTATTGGGCAGGGCACAAAGGACATGCTCAGCTGAGGAGATGAAGATGATCCTTAGTGGAGGGTGCCATCAAGAATAACTAACAGACAGCCTTCTGTGGCTCTCTGAGACTGGGGTAAGCTGCATGGAGTGTACCCTCCCTAACAATGCACTGAGTAGTTCCGTGTGTGGACAGGCTGTGCTGTTCCACTGGTAAGAAGAGGAGTACTCCAGTGTAACATCCAGCTGTCAAGAATGGCACCTTCATTTCTCCCCCTTCAAATTCTGATGACTCTTCCTACTTCCTCGTGCACGGACCTCAAATGAAATGGCATCACAGCAAGCTCCTGCTGTGCCAGCACTTCCACTACGTGCATATTAATGAAAAGAGATTTTTCATGTGCTGTGCACTCGTGGCTGCAACATACAGACTGTGGGAAGACAGATGTAGTTAGTTTTTAGCTGTTTTCAAAAGAGGAATTAGTGCAACATCCCTACTATGTAGTCTGTGGAAGACAAAAAATAGTAGGACTGTTTGGGTAATTATTTATTGTACAGAGCAGTGTCTGGGAGCATGCTACATATACCCAGTGACTTAGTATTGCTGGGCCAATTATGGTTTTTTTATATTGGCAGCACTAGTTTAGTTTAACTGAGGAAAAATCTTCAGTGAACACTTTTATTTCATGCTAATTTTAATTATTTTCTGGCATGACTATATTACTGTTATTACTGAGTTAGGTAGATTTCTTCCTCTCTGGTGACAGTTTGAAATATTTTTTTGTGCATGGACAAGAGGGAATTTTCCAAAAGTTGAAGAGGAAATAGTCAGATGTAACATCCAGCTGTCAAAGTAACAGCTTAGTGTAGCTAAATCTGTTTTATGTTGAAATGAGAATATTTATATGGTCTTCTGCAATAAATTGCTACCTGCATTTGATTTATTTAGTTAGGGTTTTTTATCTAAGCTATGCACATGTAAACCCTTCATTTCCATAAGCCATATTTCACTGCTCTACAATTCATGGAATTACTCTGTTGATTTTGGAACCCTATGAACATGTTTGTTTCAATTTGTTCCACAAAAGACATGAATCCCAGATCTATTATTTGCTTCTGAGCTGATCTGTGAGGAAAAAAACTGTTGCTATTACAAAAATTACAGATGGAACAATTAGACAGACTAAGAAAACAGGTAGATTTGTTAGAACAGGGCCATAGGGAAGAACAACTATGCAAATGGTATTTTGCAGTCAACAGCCTGTTACAAGAGACATGGCAACATGTAATGAAGGAGTAAGCAATGCTGGGAAACCGTGCAGGGGACCTCCAGCGACATAGTAAAGGTGCTGTAAATGACAAATTTACTGTAATTTCATCGAGCTTCCTTCAGTTGGAGTGTGGTGACCCATCTGACTGTACAGAAGGTTCTGCATCCTTAAACTGTGTCATTGCCCCCTAATGGCAACAGTGCAAACCTCCGATTGAAGAACATCAACTGTTTTGGAGTGGACATGTCATTTGTCTTTCACTCTAATATACTTGTATATAAAACCTGATAAATGCTAAAAAATTCAAAGCTAGCCCCAGGATATTTATAAAAAAATCGTTTAAAGAGCAAGCAAATGTTTTCATCACTTTCTCAAGTAATGTATGTGAGGTTTTAGTTGTTTGCCTGAAATACAGGAAAATAATCTTTGTGGATCTGCATTTCAGCGGAAATTAAGTTCTTTTCTATAATAAGCATTTCACTTCTTAAAAAATTAAAAAGATCTCGTAGCAAAATGAGAGTTTTATTACACATGTATTGCTTTCAGTGAACAGTGTTGTCAAGTATGATGAGCTACATTAGTAGTGCTGATCTTTCTTTTCCACGTTGTATTTTTTCTGTAATTGTGTTTTTTCAGGCCCTTTAGCTGTGACCTAGCAGACTACTGGATGCCTGTGGATTTGTACATCGGAGGAAAGGAGCATGCAGTTATGCACTTATACTATGCAAGGTTTTTCAGCCATTTTTGCCATGATCTAAAGATGACAAAATGCAAGTAAGCCTTATATATCTCTGTAAAAATCTTTCATATTTCATTTGACTAGCTGAAGTGTTAGTGAATATTGTTGTGGTGGTAGGACATTACATTGAATAAGCCTGAATTTTCATAGTTTGTCAGGACTTTGATGAGGGGAGAAGCCAAATCTGAAGTGGTGACAGCGATCTGGATTGGACGTGGAGCAGATTACCCAGAGAACTGGGGCTATGCCATCTGTGTGGGGAGGATTGCAACAGAGAAGTGCTTTAGGAGTCCTGATGAACAGCAAGTTACATGTGAGTCAGCAGCTGGCATGACAGTATATTCCACTGCATTAGCAAAACCATGTCCAGCTTTGGTTATCTCTGTTCATCATTCAGGAAGGCACATCTGGAATACTGTGTCTAATTTGGAGCCATCCCCCCCATCGACCTTCCCAGTATGAGGGACATTGTCAAACTGAAGAAGATCTAGTGCATGAGCACTAAGACATTCAGGGGTTGTATCATAAAGCAGAGAAGGAGAGTCTGAGTGAGTTGGGAGTGTTCCCCATAGAGAAGAGAAGGCTAAGGAGGGAATGTAATTGCAGTCTACTGCTACCTAAAGGAGGTTTACAGATAAGATAGAACCAGACTCTTCTCAGAGATGTACAGAGAAAGGAAGGGACTAACAATCACCGAGTGCAGCAAGGTTCAGCTGGACAGAACGAATATGGTTTTGACAGTGAAGACAAAGAGACTGGAATGATTTGACCAGAGACATTGTGGCATCTCCATCATCAGATATTTTCAAAACTCAGCTGGATGGAACCCTGAACAACCTGAAGTTAGGTGTGATGTGAGAAAAGAGTTGCATCCAATGACTTCCAAAAGTCCCTTCCAACCTGTATTATTTGAAGAACTCTGTGATTCTGCAGCTGTATTTAGAATGTGTTTTGTTCAGACTCAGCTGTGACAGAGCAGTAGCACAAAAGCTGTCTGTGTAGTGTAGACTGGTCTCAGTATGATATATTGCAGAAAAAACCTCTTAACTTCAATTAAAAAAAATCCTTAGGAAGCCCTATGTCCAGTGACAATAGGATAAAAAATCAAAATTGCTTTCTGTAGAAGCAGTTTGCAAGACTATGAAGAATTCCTTTGACAGCAATACAATCTCAAGAACTGTTGCATATGTGAAGATATGTTACAGCATTGTCCTGAGGGTTGGTTGTATGAACTGCTAAGATGTGTGTGTGCTCAGACTGCACGATGATTGTAACAAATTCATCCTCATGCACAAAATCGTTCTCTTGCTTTAGCTCTCTGCACACTACTGCATTAGGTGCTTTGAAGCCATCAAGTGAAATTAAGATTTTGTTTTGATATGAAAATTATAACTCCTTTCTAAATATTACTATGTGCTTTAAATGTTTTAGCATTGGTCAGAAGCCACTTTTGCTCAGTCTTCTGTTGAGCTGCTCAAGGTCTGGTCTCAGGGATCGAAAAAATGTGATTAGAAACAACAGACTTACTGTTAGGAAGCTCAAAGTCTTGGTTTCGAAGCCCACAGCTCCAGGGAAAGTCACTAAAATGTTAAAAAACACTGCCCCCTTGTGCATTTTCAGTCTTTCTCTATTAGCCCAGGTTTTGTTCACTAATTAAATTAAGAAAATTCTGCTATATCTTAGTTAATGAGAGCTGCCACTGTTTAAAGTGTTATCTAGCATCCTTACAAAATTTTTGACTTCCCTATTTAGTAGTAATTTTTCATTTTGATAGGTTTTCTTCATGAAAATTTTCATTGTTAGGCTTGTATCCTCTGACTTTAAAATCCTTTGAAATATTTCCTGCTAGTCTTTTAATTCTGTACTAATGGCTATTAATAGAATAATGTGGTTGAAAACAGATGATAAAATTTCATAGTGTAGATTTTCAAAGCAATCTCTTAATGTATGGTATAATGTTTATTATTACAGAAATATTACAGGCAGCATGTATAACATTTACAGGCATCACACATGCTTACATAAGAAATGAGAGTGTTTGCAGGCATTTAAAATTTTAAAGGTATCAGTATAGCTTAAATATGCTCTGAAGATGAGACACAATCTTTTATTTTAATTTTTTAACGCATTGGACTGAAGATGGTGGGAACTGTTGCTCATTTCCTCAGTAATGACAAGGCAGAATAAATGGCACCCTCTGGGTATTCGTACATGTGCTATCAGATTAAGCCCAAATTGATGCCAATTTGTTTTAGCAATCTGCTCTGTAAAGTGCATTGGTTCTATAATTAATTCACAAGCCAGTGAGCCCTCCCAGCCGTGACCACCACTGGGAGAGGGGCCAGGGAGGCAGCTGGGGCCAGCAAACTCCTCATCTGTTCCAGCTTAATCCACCATGGCAAGTGTGTGCTGACACACTCGGTTACACCTGCCCAACTGTGTTACTGCAAGTATGACTTACACAGACTTTGCTTCTTCCCCAGACTTCAGTCATCGGTTCTGTCTGATGAATAATTGGAAATGGAATCTAGAACATTCTCCTTGAAGGATTATAAAGCAATAAAAAAGTTTATTGTTGCTGCTAAGTCAGCAAATTTGAATGTGATAGAGAGCAAATCTCCTGCGTAAGAAGGCACCTTTTTCATATAGCTGTGTTACAGAATAAAAGAAGATATGTATGTGACAGAAATAGCTTATTCTGTGAAGGAAGGTCTTGTTTTCACTCCAGGGCACAGCTTCAGGCTCTCTCAGCCTTTCTAAAGGTGCACGGTGCAAATACAATGAGCTACCTTGCTAAGGCTGTCCCTTCTGAGTCGACTACCACTGTGGCAGGCTCCACAGAGTCCTTCCAGCCAGGACATTTGTATTGGATTGAAAGTACTGCTGCTCACCTTGCACAGAGCAAAGCAAGAAGCATGAGGACACAGCACTGCGCAGGAATTCCTGATCTGTCAGGCATACTTGCTCTACCATCCATTGTGGGGTAGTGTATAGAGAGTTGGGTCTGCCACAGAGATGAAGCTGTACAGGAGCATTACAGAAAGGAAAAAGATGGATTACATGCTTCATGGCAAGCACAGCTGATCCTTTTCAGAGGTGTCAAACAGACTTTGCAGGTGGGACATATAGCATGATCAAAAGCTGCATTACAGCCAAACTCTCAGTGCCATATTCCAGCATGAGCACAAACCAGCTTCGCAGACAGGCAAAGGCTTATGCTATTCACAGAATCAGAGACTATTCTGAGTTGGAAGGGACCCACTAGGATCATCGAGTCCAACTCTTAAGTCAATGG
>JAOXXN010000395.1:44789017-44800574 GCA_026770055.1 Myrmophylax atrothorax
TCCAACTCTTAAGTCAATGGCCCACATAGGAGATTGAACCCATGACCTTGCCATTATTACAACCAAGTTTTAACCAACTGAGCTGATCTCAGGGTCCAGCATACTTACAATCTGAAATGTGATCAAGTGTTCAAATAAAGTTCAGACACCTCTCTGTTTCCAGTGCCAGTAATGTCAGCGTGTCTGAAGATGGCTTAATTTTCTTTGTTCGTGGTGGTTTGGATCAGGAGGTGTTTATGATGCCATGACTGGGTGCTGCAATATTTAGGTCAGCCTTTCATCACACCCGCTGTGCTGTGGCCCCTTGGCAGTTCCCTCCTGCAGCCAAGCACTGCTGTCTTGGAAGGGGAAGGTTTGAGGTGTGCGTTTTTATTCGTGTAAATCCAAGTGTAACTCTCCATGTGAACATGAGATGGAGCCACCACAACACTGGCAAGATCACTGTGTTTCAGGAGACATTCAGTGCAGGGCTTAATTTGTTTCTGAGCCCTGTCTGTATTAGAAAGGCTCTGGCTTTCTCATTTTGGGCATGTCTCCATTCTCCTGAGGTCTCCCACTAGGAACACGTGGGGTTTTTTCCCCATACTTGGTAATGTATTTTGTATTGCATTTTTGTAGCCTCTGTCAGCATAAACAAAAATAAGAAATGTTCATTCCTGCATTCAGCTTTTAATAACTTGGCATATGATCTGAACTAACTGTTTGTCATTAAAAATAAGCGTTCCTTGAAAAATCACTTCCAGTGAAAAGCCCTGTCTGATTTTGATGGTCCGGCTACTTCAATTAGCTTTATTTTAGATAGTAGGAAGTGTAGCTATTTTAATAATTGTTTGAGATCTTAAACAGACTGAAGTACTGAATGACAGGGAAGGAAATTAGTTTTATTTTTCCTTGGTGTAATGTCTTTAGTTTGTAGAAGAAACTTATCCTAAACTGTTATCTTCTGGAGCAATTTCCCACCATTGTTGTTGATAGGATTACAAAGTCTTTGCTCCAAACTTTCACCCTCTAATTCACTTGTATAATTTTGTGATCACTTTTTATAATTTTAGATTATTTTTGCATCCTATTTTTAAAATACTTTTTCTTGGTTTTACTGTGTAAATTTCACTCCAGTTCTCATCTCCTTAAGTTTATTTACTTTATTTCTAAACAACAAGATTTTTCAGGTAACCTGTGAAATATTATCTAGAAAATACTGGTAAGAGATGCTTGAATTGCTGCTCTTACTTAACATTGTTGACAAAACCAGGTGGCATAGCAGGGACTCGTACTTCGTGACTGAATGATAAATCAATATGTGTCGGTACTTGCGTAATATTTAGAAGTATACAAAATATGCGAGGAAGAAAACTCATGTTCAAACATGAAGATTTTGAAGATAAAATATGAAGACTGTCACTTTCTATCTCCCAATTTAAGGTTTTGTTTTCAGATACATCATTACATCAGAGTCATCAAAAGGGTTTAATGACTGGTACTTGGAAGATACCTGCTCTAATACAGTAGAAATGTGCATAATGGTGGTATAATTTAATAAGGCTTTAACTGTATTATTGAATGAATTACTGTGTTTTAAATCATGAGATAAGTTGTCATATAATTTGCATTTCCTAATAATGTAAAATACTGAATTAACTCCTTAAAAATGAGTAGTGTTTTGGATTATTACTTTTTTGTACATGTGAAGTAAAATGTGGAAGTCTGGTTTCACTGTTTCTTCTTTAGATGGATTTTTTCTAACTTTTTAAAAAATAGTGAGTAGGAATGAGACATCTTTTTTACATTTGTTGCTCTGTACATATTTGAGGCTTTGTTAGGTGTAAGTGTGGAGAATTCAGGTTGCTGAAAGTTGAGCACAGATGTGAGCAGTAGGAGGTGCAAGTCAGTAGTAACCAGCGCTGATTAAAGTGTCCTCCCAAATGACGGTCACTGATGTCTCTGTGCTGGAGAATCCCATGAGAAGGCTCCCAGACTGTGTGTGCCTTCTGGCACTGGCTCTATACCTCCTTCCTGGCCTATTGAGTAGGGACAAAAAGCTCTAGAGATTAATTTTGCTGGGTTTTTTTCCCTGAGAACAGGGACAGACATCTGACTTGGTGCATTACAAATGCAAGATCATTAAAGGAGGCGGCTGCAATAACGTGTCTGTCAACCAGAGCAGGGTTTACTTAGAGTTTACTTCTTGCTGTGTGCAATACTGCCCTTCAAAGCTCTTTTTAGCCCCTATCATATGTGCATTTGATGAGAGTTTACTCTCCTGGGTGTAAAGTTTGCTAGAAAAGTAAAGTTTCGATGTTCAAGATGTTATAAAATTGCTGCACTGACATCCAAACTTTCCAGCTTTGCATACACTTTTGCTAGTGTATTTTTTTCATACAGCTAGGCCTTCATGGCTGGTTCTGCAAAGGGGCAAGGCATGCAAGTGCTTATGTTAGAGAAACGGTCTTGTCTCTATAGAAAGAAATGTGCAGCAGCATTTTGATTTGTTCAGAATACCGTGTACTTCTCAGAGAAAAGCTAGAACTAAATATTTGTAAGACAGTGAGGCCAGGTACTTGAATGCTTTTACACAAGAGATTTAGTTTGAAGTTGGGGAAATCGCACTGTTGGCCAGGAAACTTCTGTATTATCTATATGCTAATTTGAAAAGTGACGTGAGAATAACTTAGGACTAAATCAGGGTGCAAGAATGTGTGCAAAATGCAAATAAATACTTATGCTTGCCAGCCAGCCACCATGAATAAATGCACCAAGTACTCTTTCTAAGGTGACAACTGTTTATGATAGCTTGAAATTCTTGTTCCATTAAATAGTTGTGCCTGATTGGCTCAACACCTGAGGCTTATCATAAAGTATGCTCTTGACAGGTCTTTTCAACAGTTTCTTTTTCTTTCCATCCTTAGGGAGCCTTTCCATAAGCTCTTGGTTCAAGGTCTTGTCAAGAATCAGACATTCAGACTAACAACAACAGGCCAGTGTTTGAAGAGAGAGGAGGTTGATCTCACTGGTAAGAGAAACTGCATGGGAAGATCAGCATCGGTGCATCCATAAAGCCAGGGATTGCTTCAGTGTGCAGATCTCAGTGCTGGGAAAATTTGAAAGAGAAAACGAATCCTTGTAATATTTAAATTGCTGAGCAACTTCCATGAGTTTTGGGTTCATATGCACTGCTGAGTGCACAGAGATCCTACTAAACCAGCAGCTTTTAATTACATCCAAACACAGAAACAGTGCCATGTTATTGTTTTAGCTCCAGTATAGTCCAGAAGATCAAAAGTCAGTTTTGTTAAGACAGTGATCAGCAGCTTGCTGAATGAAGGCAGTAGTCCCAGTAAACCTACAGAAACGTCATGGCAAAGCTAACACAGATGCAGCAAATATTAGGAATGTAAAGTATGTAGGAAATAGTGCTGTTTCTAAAGTGCCTCCTAGAGCCTTCACTGCATAAGCTGGACCAGCAAGTCCTGGCTATGGGAGCTGTAGCAACAAAAGTGTTTTGGTCACATTTGCCTGCCTTCATCACTCCTCTTGTGCAACCTTGTTTTCACTGCTCACTGTTCTCCTGCAGACAAACCCTGTAAGCAGTTAAAAACAACCAGCCAACTCTCTTAAATTGTACCATTGGTTGCACTCCTATTTTCTCCAGAAAAGATTAGGCTTTTCTGTAGTGGATGGTTTTGCTCAATGGCACCTTTTTCGGTGGAAATGTCTCATTCTGTCTCTGAATTCAGGCAACAGAAGGGACATTCTTTTCAGGATAACTTACTGCAACTGAAACCTATAAATCTGATATTTATAAAAGCTAGATGCATGTCAGAATTGTACCAAATCAGTTTACCTGTCTAGGAGGTGTTAAATGTCATGGTGATATCAATGCTTAGATCTCAGGAGCTCCCAAGGTAGCACACAGGATGAGTGCTAGATACAGCTTCCAAATGCTTGGAGATGTTTTGTCATAATGTGATGAAAGCTTTGGGATATTACTGTTGTTAAAACATTGCTGTAGGAAAGACTTGGGATGGCAGAAAGTGTTTAGAATGTGTGTTTTTCCTCTTTAAGTTGTTTTTGGGGAAAAAACAACACATGAGAAATAGTTATTCTTAGGGAGCAAAATGAATTGCTGTTACAAGTAAGAAAAATTTGTTTTAATATTATTTTTATGTCTTAATATTTAGGAACTGAACCAGTTCACCTAAAAACAGGTGAGAAGCTCCAGGTTACTTGGGAAAAAATGAGCAAATCTAAGTACAATGGGATAGACCCTGAAGAAGTAGTGAAAGACTATGGCATTGACACCCTACGTCTTTACATTCTGTTTGCTGCTCCTCCCGAACAAGATATTTTGTGGGATGCTAAGAGTAAGTCAGATTCTTTTTGTTTGTTCTGTTGTGGGGTTTTTTTCTAGTGTGTTATATTTTAAACACAAAATTAATACACTTCTTGATGCCCAAGTGTTGGACCAAATGAATCAAAAACGTGTAATAAACAGGTTTTATTGCTTGTTTCTTTTAAAAGAGCTGGGATCACAAAGCTGTCACTAAGAGGCAGTCTTGCAAGTTCATTGCAAGCAGCTTACCTCTTAAAAGCTAAAAGCATTATGTGAAGAGTACATAAGTGGTATTTTCTTCTGCAAACTTGCACCTCATTCTCTTTTTTTTAATTAGCGATGATAGATTTACTGAAAATTATTATTTTAATTTTATTTTCTTCATTATAAGGTGCTTTTTCTTATCATATCAGATTACAGATAAAACTTTACAATATTTTGTTATTTCTGTTTATTTACACACATACACAATGACTTTTGTAAGCTGGACTATGAAATACATCTCAGAAGAATCTCATTAAAAGATAATCAGAGTTCCTAGTAACTAATATTTGTAGACATGGCATTTTTATGGGATTACTTCTTGAATAAATTAAGAATTGCCCTCCTATGTTCTTATTTACCGCTGTCATGCAATTCATCATGCTGACAGGTCTTAACTTCTTTTATCTACTGTGGTTCATACATTTTAATGTAGTCTTATGCATACATTTAAATCTAGTTCTCTTCATAGAATCATAGAATCGATTGGGGCTTCTCTGTAGTGTGATCCTGAGGTCAGAGAAACACATTCTTAGAGCAACCATGGAGCAGGACTGATGCCTTCAGGGTCATGGGGAACAGCTTCATAATCTCCACATCCCAAACTAAGCTGTGTCCAAAGATGGTACCAAGGATCAGAGCCTATACTCACTGGCAGAGTAGCATCTCTCTAGCAACAGAAATACATGTAATTCTAAAATCAAGTTCTAAAAGAAACTTCTCAATTTGAAAAGTATGTGTGTGCATACATGTGAGTGTGTATATGTATTTACGTATTCTTCCATGAGTTTGAAAAATGAGAGCACATACAACTCATCTGTTGAGTCATTAAAACACAAGATGAGCATTCTAACACCAGCATAACACTGGCCTGTTTTACAGATTGTAGCAAATACTCTTGCTGTATGTGCCATATTCTTGCTGTGTGTGTGTTTTAAAGTCATTGCAGAAAAATACTTTTGTTCTATCTTACTGATTTTTGTCCATTAAAGCAACCCAGAATTACTTGTAAAGGCATTTTTAGTTGCATTGACATCTTTCATGTAAAATACAAGGCTTATTTTTTAAAAAAAAATGTTTAGTGTTCTGTGTCCTTTCTGCTTTTCTTTTAAGTTATAAATTTGTTAACTGTGACTGAAATTTGTTTCTGAAATCTCTCATTAATCTCAGCTGATGCTATGCCAGGTGTTCTGAGGTGGCAGACACACCTCTGGGCCCTTGTAACCAAACTTATCGAAGCAAGGACTTCAGGAACTGTGCCCAATCCTGAGCTTCTGAGTAAGAAAGAGAAGGCTGAAGCAAGAAAGATCTGGGAGCAGAAGAATCTGGTGATTTCTGAGGTTCATAGAAACACTTACATAGTTTGTAAATGACTGATTAAGTTGCTGCTCGTACTAAAACCATATATTTGACTTACAAAGTCAAAAGCTTTTTGCCCAGATCAGTAGCTCGTTATTTTTAAGTGAATTATTCTCTGTGTAAATTTATTTACCCTCAAATTCTATGGGATAAAACTTATTTAAAGGATGTGTGTCTCATTTGAGGGATGAAATGTTACAGCTATCTGTAACAAATGTTATCAATCTGGGATTCAAGTAACTCCATTTCCAGTGGTAAAACTGTAGGTGACTGCTGCAAACAAAAGAGCAAAACAAAAGAGTTTGATCTGTTTGCTTCGTACCTTGTTATTATGCCTGCTGTTTCATATAGAATTATTCAGTGAAAATACATTGAGGTATCCTAAAAAAAATACTGAAATGATTGTTCGTCTCTTCTTATCTGTTTTCTCCTGCTGTGATAAGTGTCAATTCAATTATCCAAGACTCAGAAGGAGACATAAATACCTGCAAAATTAGCTTAAAATATTTTTCTATGGATTAAAACTTTTGCCAATTTGAACTCTGTTGTGAGGGACCTTCCAGATCTTTTAACAGACTTCAGAATTACAATCTTGCAATCTTATGAACAAACTTTCACCAGCATAAATGTACTTAAAAGAATGAAGGCCTCTTGTAGGGGCATAGAGAATAAATGTTATTAAAGGGAATAAAGGGTTATTGCTAATGCACAGTTCTCATTGGCATTGGCTTTGAAAATCCTGAAGCGGAAGGGAAGCTCATCATTTAAATTTTTATGATTGTTATTTTCCCACGTGTGATTGCACGTATGACATGTTTGCATATCAAAGTAATTTTCATGTAAGAGGTCATATGCACGTATTTCACAAATTGAAATTGATTATCAGTCACTCTTTTTCATTTAAAAAGCCAATATTCCATGGTTTAGAATTTTAAGTAGTGGCAGACCTTTTCTTCTAATACAAGGTAACCGATTACTTCACGAAGGACCATCTGTTCAATGCAGCTATTTCACGATTGATGAGCCTGACTAAAACACTCCATGTAAGTATGTGTATTAATGAAGGTACTTTTCCCTCCAACCCTCTTTTTGTCTGTCTTTATACAAAGCAGAAGCTACCTAAACTACAGGTCCAGCTTTCTGTGAATCATTTACTGTCACAAACAGTGTTCCTAAGTCTGGAGCCTTGTTGGATCATTCAGTTCAAAACCAGCAAGCTGTAGTGTCATTCTAGTTCTGAAATATACACCATTTTGCAGGAGGAGCTTGATGGTATTAGAGCCATTAGATTCTGATGTTTACATCTGCATCCTGTAATTTCAAAAGGATACGTTTTGTTTAGTTCTGTTCTTTATTTCTTTTGGTTTTAGCCAAGTTGCATAGGTAGTACCTTACAGAATCACCAAACATCCTGATTTAAAGAGGGTTATTCTTTGGAAAATCACACCTAATTTTATATTCCTCAAAGGCAGCTTACACCACTGAAGTGTTTGGGAGTAACAGAGTTTGCAAGTTCCTCTATTTAAAACAAATGTAAAAGTAAATGAAGTATTCAGCATTTTTTATTTAGATTGTTGTTTGTCAGCCAGTGGTGATATATGAAACATAATAAACAATTATCATTACTTTTGTTACCACTCTTAGATCTAGTTGAGCAATTCTTCAGGCATATAATGGTAACCTGATCTAGACTAGAAATTAAATACAATTTTGAAAGTTTCAACTTCTTTATTGAAATAGCATTTTATACCTTTCAGTTTCCAAAGAGATTATTGGCAAAATCAAGGAACTTAACAAAAAGTTAAGCAGCTTGTGTACCAGTGCTGCACTGAGATAATCTGAGACTGGGATACTGTGGTGCTGGGAAGGTGACACATGGTTCTTTGTCTCCATGATTCATAGTCATTTAGGGCTGGTGGATAGTGGAGTGAATGCTTTAAAAAAAATTCATAAACAAAAATCAGTGTCCTACTGACAGCCAGATGATTGAGCACTGACATATTTCTTGGCCAAAGAAGCCAGTGCAGTGTCTTTGAAGAACAAGTTTCTGTATAGCATGTTGACACTTCCTCTTTTGCTCCCAGTTGAAAGGAGGAAGTGGGGAGGTGGTCAAGGGTTAAACACAGAAAGCAGGTAGTAACTTCTAAAACTTACTCAAATATATTTTGCACTGACCTTGTTGGTATCAGTGATAAGAAGATGCCATCTAACAACATCTGTGTCAAGCAAATCACTGGGTTTGGACAATTTTCTAGTAGGGAGGAATGGCTGTTCATCACACCCATTCTCATAAGCTGACATGTACTGACATTTTTCTGTGCCATTTTATTATAGGGGTGGGTTATAAAATAAACACAGCAGCTGAATTTACCATGGGATGTAATCTCTCATACAAAGAAACAAAATGTTCATCCAACTACTTTTAGTGCTGTATCTTTTAAGTTACAATAGAGGAATGAAGATCCAAATTTTGTCAGTCTAGTTCCTTTTGCGAGAAATTGAACATTTTCTGTACTAGAGAAGAACACTTTACTAAACCAATCAGAACATCAAACAGTAGAAGAATGAGCTGTGCTTTTCATTCCCAAAGCTTTCTTCAGCTCTAAAACCTCACTTTGTCACTAAATTCAGCTTTACTTAAGCCACTCTGTGATCCTATGAACCTTATCCCAACAAAACCCATGCTGCATTCAGCACTGTTTGACTGTCTTACACAAGTTCTTCATCTCTTCTCAGATAGCTCTGGTTTTATCTAAGATTGCATTTCTAGAAATGGAAGAACTCAAAATGATTTTGAGGACCACTCTTGTCCACATAAGTCTGTGGTCAAACTCCTGTGCTAGAGCAGAACCCAAGGGTCTTCACCAGCTGCTTCAGGATGAGCTTCTAAATGTTAGAGAGCACACTGACCAAGAGTTGTGATTTTGATTCTCCAGAACTTTTCATGAGTTTCCAATTTACTGAGAAATGACACTGTCCTCAGCAAGGCATTGATTTTAGGTTTTATTATTGTATTTTCTTCTTAATTATACTACTTTCTTCCCCCACCCCCTCAGAATGTTAACAATTTGTTTTCTTTCCCTTGTCTTTTCACTTAGCAAGCTTCTCAGCCTCTTATTCTTCACAGCACAGAATTTGAAGATGCCTTGGCTTCTCTCTGCATTATGGTTGCACCTATGGCTCCACACATTGCATCAGAGATGTGGAAAGGTATTTGTAGAAATAAACTTTATACTGATGTTCCAGGAAAAGAGACAGAAAGTTTGCAAAAATGTCTTTAAGTTAATACACAAGTCTCTTATCCCTGAACTCTTCATTTATCTTGTCACCTTCTGTCATAATTCCTAAACAGACTCGGAACTTAAGGCATTCCCAGATCTCTCTGCCTTCAGTTTCTTTGTCCTTGCATACAAAAGGGGATTTCTTGAAGCTAGGCAGAGAAAGGGAGAAGGAAGAAAAATTCAAGACAGGACTTGCATGAGGAATTCATATGTCAACTGCTAGCTGCTGCTGAATATGGATGGTGTCATTGAGGGCTGAACACCAGGACAGAAACTGCCCTTTTTCAAATAACTGTTTCAGAATCCTTGGACTACAAATATTTTCTTTCACGAATTCAGGCAAAGAGAACCATGTCAGAGGGCTGTAACTAAAAGACTAAAGGAGTGTTCAATACAAACCCTCTCTTGTAGAATGCTCCAGAGACTGAGGGACGTTATGCTGCAAATTAACCTCTTGTGAAGAATGGGAATGGTAGACAGGACATCTTTTTTAAGATCTGTCACGGTTGTACAGGTCTGAATACCAAGTGGGCTAAGTCGTGTGGTGCTGCTGCAGTTACAGCCTGTGAAATAAGGGACGTGCATGCCAGAGTTCAGCAGTTGCTTTTAAGGTTTTTCAGGAGAAGTCCCAAGATGTATGTGGGAAGATAGGACTATATTCTGCCTTATGGCTGGCCACAAATTGCTGTGTGGTTTTGGATCTAATGTTAGCTTTGGACATTTTTAATGGGTTTATTTTCAACTGTCATCCAACAGCATTGTGCATTTAAGTGTTTACAAAGCAGTGTTGGGCATGGCCCTGTAAGACTGTTAATTGCCAAAGAAAAACTGCTTGTGCTCAAAGCAGTAACACAGAGGCAGAGACTATGGAAATAAAAGATGTACTAGGGAGAGCAGGTTGGGGTTTTGTGTGTGTGTTTTCAGTTCCAGTGGTTTTAAAATGTCTTAACAGAGCCTTAAATGTTTAGAAGTAAGAGTGGCATCAGACATGATCCATCTGGAGAAAGCTACTTCTGGTCAATATTCTCTTACACTATGAAGTACCATCTAATGAAAATAATACTAAATGAAAGTAATTAGCATGACTTTGTTTTCCACATTTGTTGAGATGGAGGAAGAAGAGATCGAGGGTAATTACTGATACATACAGTGCCTTGTGAATTTGGAATTCTAATACATGTTAGGGAACACAGAATTATCAAATATGGTTGATAAAATGACAATACTAGGATGTCTTAATTAACAATTTGTCAAATACAAAGCCTAATCCTGTAACATTTTGAATGCCAGATAAGGAAGTCTTTTTGTGCCACTCAGATCACTGGAGAATGAGAATGATAAACATTTTCTGGATCTCCCTCTGATGTCAGAATGAAAAGGAAGCCTAAAAAAGTTTGGAATTGTATTCTCCTCAGCTTCTGTCTGCATTTAAAGATAAAATTTTACTTGTCCAAAGGCTGTGCATTGTAATTCAGTGCAGCAATCTTAAAAAAATACTGTGTGCTGATTATTACATGAAGAATTTTATTACTGAACTTGAAAATCACAATCTCTTTTGTCATGTTGATTATGACATTGTATCCAAGTGATTAAACCATTTTATTAGGAGAACATACACACTTAACTGCTGCATTGTGGTAAGAAGACTATATTATTTTGGAATAGCCAACATGTAGCCATTCTGTTCTGGGATTGGGATTTCTGCTGGAAAACGCCCAGCTGTAGTTTTAAAGATTCCCCAAGTGCATGCTTTGAATTGCACTCTGGTTCCACCAAGTCCTGTTGCTCTTCTCATGTAACCAATTTCTTTATGTATAGGTAATGGTGCTTTCTTATTTTAAATAATTTCAATATGAAAATTCAGCTTTCTAAATATTCTATGTAGAGTTTTTTGTGGTTTAGTTCTCCACACACACTCAGAGTCTCTCCTTTTGTGTCTTGTCTTTGCATCTACGTGTAGGGATAATGCTGCTTCCTGTCTCGTAAATTAGTCAGGAAGGGGAGCTTGTATATTGTTAGCTCTATAAATAGCACCCATAGCAGTGGACCCCCACTCTTTGATGGAAGAGTGTCAGCCATTGTAATGCCAATAATAAACAACACATAAGCAAACCATTTATAACTAAAGATTGATGTTTCATTCTAAAATAACTTGTGCACAGCCTTTACATTTTAGTGATTGAAACAAGGATCATTTTTCTTTTTACAGGGGAAAATGAAACTGGGGAATTTGGAAGCCCTTTAGTTAATATCAACCAGGTAATTTTGCAGCTGAGTAGGAATGCTGGTAGGAACATTGACTTGTCTTAACTCTGAACCACATTAC
>JAOXXN010000395.1:44808776-44824477 GCA_026770055.1 Myrmophylax atrothorax
AGCAATACAGGGAAAACTCTGAACTGTTTTTAAGACTACACAACCAAACATGAAAATGCCTAAACACTTCACTGATATTTTTTCTGCTGACATTAAAGTTTCCTTTTCAAAAATGGAAACCAGAAAAAAATGAATTTTGATTTAAACAGCCATTATGAAAATGATTTTTGTTTCTTTCCCTCGTGGACTTTGTCAAAGCTCTAGCCTTTAGTTATAGTCCTGTAATAAGAGAAAAAGCAACCCCTATGTTCTGAGTCATATAGTCATAGAAAAATATGATGTATGTAAACACCTTCCTTAGTTCTGAGAAAGCAAGGGATTGGAAGACGAGAGAGACAAGTTGCCTTTTTGACCTGGGAATAATTCTTAACAGCAGTGCCTACAGAGTGTGCCTGGCTTAGTACTGTGAGAGCAATGCAAAAGGAAGTATGGGGGAGCAGGGAATGTGCATATTATAAAGTCTTGTGGACACTGTAGGTTTTTGTATGGCTGCAAAAATAAATGGCCCTCATTAAACCAAGACACATTGGACATATGGAGGGATTGGTTAGTTGCAAAGAGCCAGTGTCTCTTCACAAAGCTGTGCAGTCAAACTGGGTCTCTGGGCCAAAACCCTATTCTTCTCAAGACATCAAACTGCCTCAGGCTGCCAGGGATTTGCCTGCTGAGACATTTTGGTTTTATTTCTCTTCACAGAAAATACTTCATTATTTCCTGTCTGTGCTGGAGTTATTTCTTTCCATATTTAACCTAAAGCAGCCAAAGCAACCAACTCATTGTATCCTTGGCTGATACAATACAGATTGCCTGCAAGAAAGACATTTAAATTCACTGGATATGCACAGTATCTGTTACTCCAAATATTATTGCAAAGTCTAGTATTTTTAATCATGCTGTATATTATAAATGCTGTGAAAAATCTGACCTGAATGCAGTGTGCATTTTATCCTATGAGCACACTTCTGACCAGCATTCCTCACATTTTCTAGGTAGTGCAGAACTATTAGCAGATGTGGTCTTAAACTGATGTTTTTATGAATAAAAAAAGAATTTGGTGTCATTTTCCTTACTTTAGCCTATGAGGGAGGCCTAACAGTGCACAGATATTTATTTTCTTTTTTACTTCTCAGAGGGATTATGCATCAATGGTAAAAAAAATATTTGCACTGAATTAAAAATTCCTCTCTGCAGCCTCCAGGTGCTTATTTTTTCAGTCTTTTGCAATTTCAATTCATCTTTTATAACCCCTCTAGTTCCCACTAGCTCCCTGTAGATCCAGAATAGTCTAGAATGTCAAATATTTAAGGAAAAAAACAAAGGTGAGGTTAAAGAAAAGAAGAAAGGAGCAAAAGGGGAACAGCTTCTTTCCTGAGGGGAAGAAAGGACTGAAGACTCATGTATTTCTCCTTTTGGAGTTTGCCATGTCTTTTCAAACACTACTGCCTGCATCAAGGTTTCCTGTGCTGCCACTTTTACCTGGAAATGCTGAGGGTTATGCTGGTCTAGTGAGAGAGAGAGAGGTGGGTATAGCAGAAGGTGTTTATCCTGCTGAGAATCCAAGCCCTCGAGTAAAAGGGTAGTGAATAGGATGCTTGTTACACACAGCACAGAGTTCAATCTGCAGGTGCCTATTTTAAGAATAGTATTAAAATGCTTCATAATATCTACGATACAGTGAAAGCCTTGCTGCAAACACATGGTGAAACCATAACCAATGTGCTGTTTGATAGGAGTTTTGACCTTGGCTCAGTGTAGTGTGGGAAGACGGGGAGACAGGCTGTGGGAAGGTGGAGCTGTGCTGTGGGAAGGTACACAGTGCCAGGTCGCCCAGACTTCTCGACCTTTCTAGGAAAACACAACCACTAGCAGTCATTTATTTACCAAGTTGATTTAGACCACTTGGCTTTTCCGTTGAGAGCAGCACCAAATAGGCTAGGTGTGGAAAATTTCCCCCTGCCAACATCCCTCCACTGAGACATATTAATTTGCATGATGGAGGACACTGGACATGTTAACTAAGCAGGCATAGTTTGGAGCTGCAGGCTGTGTGTCCTAGCAGCAAGCTGAGAAGCTGGCTTTATATTCCCACCAAAACTGTATCTGTTTGGATTTTACTGTTTTCTTTTTCCTGTGGAATGCATTTCTTCTCTGAAGTGTCCTGTCAAAAAGAACTACTTGAATTTATTTTTCACAAAAGCTTTTAAAATGAACTCCTGTGTGTTTCTCAAGGGATTTACTTTGCAGAAGGTGCTAAAGGCAAAGTTGAACACAGCCAGCCTTTTATGATCTCACACTATGGATGCACGTAGGAATAGTTAAAAGTCTGCCTCCATTATCACTGCAAATTAATGTCAAGTCTAGTCAAAAAACAGAAGTAACTCATCCCTGCTGCATTTGAGACTTCATCTTGTTCCTTAAAAGTCTGTCCCAACTTCCTTTCTCAGAGAATTGCACAGATAATTTTATTTTCAGTAAAATACAAACTAGGTAAGTGAACTAGGTGTTTTTCACTTGTCATATGTTGCATGCAGGAATTCTGGGTAAAATCCAGGTGACAACCAAGCCGTGTACTTTTTTATGTCCAAGCTGCATGAATCAACACATGTGTCTTTTAGATGATTGAAAACTCCTTACAATGATGCCTAAAGGTCAGAGTTCTGCAGTATCTACAGCAGGTTTTTATACAAGTAATGTGATTAACTAGATTAAAATTATTTCATTTTCTAAAATGTGGGATTGATACTCTTCTCCTTAATGCACTGAAAATAGTCCATATAGATCTGATTTTTTTTAATAATTAATTTTACACCAGTCCCAGAAAGATACTCTGTCAGGCTCTGTAGTCTCTGTCCATTGTCTACTCTTACTGGATTACAGAAAGGATTTATAAAACCATTTTATAAATTAAAGTGACTCCTACCGAAGGCTTTACTCATTTTTACTTACATGGTCCTGCCCTGCTGATGCAAAAGCAGCATGGAAGCTGCTCTGGAAACCAGCCCCACACAGGAAAGCATCTTATGAGTGGGTGATGTCTTTGTGGTCGGTGTTGGATTAATGAGTCATGCGTTTAGTACAAGTGCAACACATAACAAGTTAAAGCCTATTTTTCTAAAAATAATAAATCTTGCATTTGAATCTCTGAAAGGCAACTCTTGGCTGTAAAGAATCCACATTGCTGCTCAGAAGTACAAAGCAGAATTCCCACCTGACAAACCACTTTATCCAGCTTATATAACTGTCACAGTCACGTGCTGCTGGCTGTCTTCAGAACTAGGACTTCCCGTGGCCACTTCTTCAAATTTTTTTGAATCTATGAGTCAGTTTCATTTTCTTATTTTATGATAGATGGACAGAAGACAGGAAGAATTTTATCCTCTGCTTAGAAAGTGTGGTGTCGGAGGAGAGAAAGTTTATTCCACTTTCTCCCCTGTGGCCAGGAAATGAAATTGTGGACATCAGCCTGGTAACTTGTTTTTCTTGTTTTTATGTCTGTTTTTCAGATCAATAACAAGGCTTGTGGCACAGTGTCTGTGCCTCAGCAAGCAGCTCGCAGTTTTGAAGAGGTCCACGAGCTGGTTTTGCAGAGCGAACTTGGAGTCAAGCACCTCAAGGGACGAACCATTAAAAAGGCCTTTCTGTCTCCCAGAACTGCCCTTATCAACTTCTTAGTGCAAGAATAGCAAAGGTTCTGCTGAGCTGTAAAAGGGAGCTGGAACCTTTTGAGGTGAAACCAATTCAAAAATGCCAGTTGTGGTTATTTCAGTCTCGTGTAAAGGTGGGAAAGAAATCGTAGTAAAATCAGGTCACTGCTAAATCTTCATTTCACTGCAGAGAAATGTGCAGAAATAAAGTTTCTTACTGAATCATAGTAAGATGGTCCTTGTCCATGTTCCCTGTGAGAATGTGAAGAAAGTGCAGAAGAGCTAAACAACTGTAACAGAATGTAAATTATATAAAGCACATAGGGGCTAGTGTCAGCCTCAGGAATATATCCTGTTGGAAAGTTGGCTTGGCAGAGGCATAAATACGATTCCAGGACTAAACAACTGCCCTGAGTCTGTGCTACCCCAAATGTTAGGTGTGCTTTGCTCCCTGTATCTCATGTTTGGGTATCCTACCTTTAACTAACATTTTAAGTGTTAAGAAGATGTTTCTACAGAGTGTTAATTTACAAAATAACTTCTTTGCACTGACGGATAGCCTTGGGCACAGCAGGTATCCAGAATGGGGTGGTTTGATACATTTCCCACAAATTTCAGAACCAAGCCAAGGGAAAGGTCAGATTATTTAGCCAAGCCCTGCCTTTGCCAGGATTCTCCTTCCTAGCTGGCATATTTGTGTTGGCATATACATGAGAGGTTCAGCTTCAGCAAAGTGCTGATGGTTGTTTCTGCCTGGAACAGAATGAAAGTTACTTCCTACACATGAGCCATCTCAGAGACTTTTGGGGGATTCAAGAAAGGGCTGAGTTGGCTGCTAGAAATGCAGTGGCAGGGAAGGCTGACAGTGTGCTTTTTGACTTTACTAGTTCTTGTAGTGCCTAGATCGTAAAACTTGAATTGAAATTCTTTTTTTTTCTTTCTGAGGGGTTCATTAAGTGAAAATAGCCATGATGTTTCTAAAAATCAAACAAGACTTTCATAAAACACAAAGCCATCCTCATGCCTCACTCTAACCATGTTATTTGTACTCTGCACTGCTGTTATATCCACATGGAAATGTTTATTGTATTTAGAAAATGCTTGAAAAAGAGTTTGTAGAGAAGCAGTTACAGGGTTCATTGTGAAAGAATGTCTTTTCTTTAACAGTCATTAAACTCACTAGTCCAATAAGCCAGCCATTTATGAGCTATCCTGACAGTTAAGAAGTTGGCAGTAGCAACCAGCTAGGCAAATAGAGAGGTCTGCAGTGACCCTCCAGCCCAGCAGGCATCCAGACTCTGTATTAGATTAAAAGGAAACCAACAAAAATCTCCCACGTAACAGTAAATAATTCCAACAGATCCTAAGCAACTAGGATCGAGACAGATCACATTGCCAGATAGGCAGCAGCTGAGCAATGCTGATACTCATTTTGTTTTTCTGTATTTTTTTCCCAAAGATGCAGCTACATAACAGAGATGCCAGGCTCAGCAAGCACATTTGGCATCCCTACTTCTGCAACAAAACTCTTCTGATTTCTGCTTCCTCCTGGACCACACTTGTGCAGATTTTCTCTCCAGCAGTCCTTTAACGCAAGAATGACTAAGAATTGGAATATTTATAATGAAGATACAGTCTTTGCAGTTTTAAGACTCCAGAAATCTGAGCCACAAAGGAATGCATTCAGACGTTCAAACACAGGCCCTTAGTTGGAGTTAAAATAATTTGAATTCCAGTGTCTGCCTGACATATATGTTGTTATAAATTCATAAAACTCCTGTTCAGCAGCCCCTAAAAGGACTATGAAAGAGATCCTTTAAAGTAAAATCTGTGGCACAGCACAGTCCTGCTTTTTTTTTTTTCTTTTCTGTATAAAAGTTTAACGCACCCTGTGGAACCATTTGAACAGAGTTTGTCTTTGGGGGAAAGGTGACATGTTTGGTGCAAATAAAAACTTTTAAAATTTACAAGGATGAAAAAAGATGTTGTAAGCCCAGCAGCCCTGTGGTGCCTTTAAACAAAAGCTTCAGTCACTGCAGGGCTGAGCAGCAGCCCACAGTGTTTATTGCTGTTAGCACTTGTGGGTATTTGCTCTTGCCCAAGGAAGTGAATTGTAGATGTCACTTGGTGATTCAGGCAAAAATCAAAATAAGGAATGGATTTTCTACATGCTAAAAAAGGAAAGGTAGTGAACAGCAATCGCACAAGAAGTGTATGGTCAGAAGTCACGCCAGTGTGTTTACAGCAAGTTGTAATTCAGTGTGGTCTGGAGGATAGAAAAAAAGTGGTGAAAAAGTGAGTGAGGGAGATGATGCAGACAGAGTGACAGAGCCTAATCCCCTGGTAAGTGTATGTTTGAAGGATGGCAGAGGTGCCAGCTGCGGAGCTGTGCAGTTGTCCTGGCAGCTGCTGACATTTCTTACAAGGTTGACCTGCTCTGAAGCACAACTGCCATTTGTCTTAACGATAATTGTGACTCACAGGTTTGGTCTGTGCCCAGATGGGCCTGGTAATGATATACAGGCTGTAGCCTGTTGCTAAGCCTTTGTAGAATAACTTACCACAGTTTATTTGACAGTGTCATAGTACAGAGGTATCTTTATCCTGAAGATGGTATATGGTGTTACCACAGATTGTGTCCCCTTGAAGAGTTCAGTGGGTAAATAGCGTGGGAGTTCTAAATCTGGGAGGGGAATACTTGAGAAGTGATAAGGAAGGTGCTGGTGGGTGATCAGTTGAATTGCACTGTGTTCATCACACACATTAAAAAGGACTTGGTGCCACTGTCCTTATTCCATGAAATGATGAGCCAAAGATGATGTGGGAGGTTTGCTAAACCCAGTGGGCTAGACCCAGGACAAACTACTCTGAGAAACAGATCCATGACACAGAAGGAGCATTTTCGGAATCCTGTCATTCAAGGTGATAGAAGATTGGTCATTGCACTGATCCAATCTGTACTGAATTTCTATTTTAAGTGATTTCAAATTTTAAAAATAATTATTGCACACTTTCTACCCAAAATGGTTTGTGCAACTAAATTTCGATCAAGCACAGCCTTCAAACATTGATTCTGGAAAAACAGAAATTGGCCAAGTCCTGAAAGGTAGTTTTCCAATGCCATTGATTTCATGAGAAATTATCTCAGATGCTGGGGTGATGGGGGCACTGAAATGTGCTTGAGGACACCACTGTGTAGAAAAATGTGTTGTTTGTCATGGGTGCTTCATTCACCTCCAGTGACTGAGGTGACATGGGCACACCAGTGCTGCTTTGCAGCAAGGCAGTAGGGCTTTTCACATCACATTCAGGGACACTGTTACAGCTTAGATCACCAGCTAAGACAGTCCTGTAGCCAGGTTGTCCCACCTATGTTTCGAAAAAAAACCTCTACAGGGGCATTGCTCTGCAGGCATCAGGCATGTATTTTTCCTTCTCCTTCACCAGAACCCAAACGTGGAGATTTGGTGCAAAATAAGATCTGCTGCCTCTCATACCAGATTAAAGTAATGTCTCAGAGCTGACATCTGGGCAATGATGGCTATTTCTGATCTGACTTTGAAAAGCCTGCTTGTTTCTTCTGGAGGGAGAATTTCCGCAAATAATGCAGGTCAGACAGTCTCTCCTTCAGTGTAAAACCTCACAGAAAGCTATTCCTGTTCTCTAAACCTTTTACAATCAACATGAGCTAGAAAGAATGTTAACTAGTGCTTTGCTGGTCCTTTCTTCCTAGGGAGGTTTGTAAGACATGAGATTTTTCTGAAAACTTGGCTATAAATGAGTACAGGCTTGGGGTTTTTGTTTGTTTGGGGGTTTTGAGTTGGGTTTTGGTTTTGGTTTTTTTTTTGTAGTTTCAAAATACTTATTGCAGTTTACAGAGACCAGACTGGCTTTTTTTATTGTATTTACTGACTCAGAAGGGTATATGCATTGCTTTTTCTGGATACTTTTTCTGCTTCTGTGTTTCTTTAGTCATTTCCTATTATGACCTGAGCTGGTTTTATATCAAAGGACTTGCTGTGATACAAGTGTTCAGTGTGTACCCAGGTCTATCACCACAGAACCTGAGGGGTGAATATACTCACTAGCCCACTGACTTCTGCCAGTCCAGGTAAGGTCTGCTTTGACTTTAAAAAATGTTGCTGGAACAACACTGGATTTGGGGTTTTTTTCATGCAAACAGGGTTTATGTCTCAAAGAGGAAGGATGAAGCTGATCACAGTAGATCAGAGGGAGTTTTTTGCAAGTCCCAGCCATAGCTGGAGGAGAACTGAACTGGAATATTATCTCTGTGCAGGAGGGAACAAGATCAGAGCTCTCATCTGCAGCCCAGATGATAAAAGAGATCTTGCCTGACATGTGGAAGAAAGGTGGGTTGGTTTTTTTCCCCTTTCCTGAATAATGTGACTTTCTGGTACAACAAAGCAGTCTGCAATGCACTAACCCCATCTGTCCCAGGAGGCTCCGAGTCACACACAACCCTTGTGTCTCATAGCACTTCTCGCACTCAAGTCAGCAGTAGGTTGGATAAGTCTGCCTTGGAGAATTGTAAACCAGCATCATCTCCCATACAAAGTTAGCTCCAGTGTTTTCTGTGTAGTCAGTTTGAACAAGCTTTCCTGGCTTTATAAGTTGCTAGTGCCTCTGAATGGGAGTTGGATGTAGCAATGTTGCAGAGGGGGGGTCCTCATGGCTATTGTTCTGCCAGCCGTGCTGTTGGCCATGAGACACTGCAAACTCCAAGTAAAATGGATACTTGAATTTATTGTCAGTGAACATGGCCCAAACCTGTGAGAGGTTTTGATCTCAAAAAATACATCCAATATTGAAAACCAAAACCATTTCCTTGCATGCTTATCTGCCTGAGCCACACCAATCTGCTCTCCCTTTTGGGCTGCCGAGTTGCTCACTCAGTGAAGGAATGTGTAAATGGAACAGGCTTAAGTATAATGAGTTGAATATTCACGTTCTGCTTGTGCTTGTGGCACTCTGCCTGGGCATAAGAAATTCCTTTATTTGAGGAGCCTGGTGTTCTTCACTATAAATCTAAACAGGACCTATGTATTTGTGTGAGCAGAAGTGTGTGCCTTTGTGCTTACTGTCTTAGATACAGGCATGCTCTCTGGGCTGGCTGCACAGGGACAGCCCACACTCCCGTCTAAGGCTCTGAGCTTCCTTATCTGCCAGTAGTTTTTTACACATGCCAAAACCGAGCTTAAAAGGTCCAGGGTTCTCCCAGCACACCCACATCCCACTGCCAGAAGAGATGCACAAGCTGCCAAGCAAGGGGAGTTGCTTTTCAATAATTGTGCTTGGTGCCAACAATATGTGGAGCAAAATACACAGTCATAACAGCTGTAGGTGATCTGATGCACTGATCAGGAATAATAAACACAGGACACACAACCAGGACAGAAAAGAGACTGATTTAATAAAGGAACATGACACATTACTGGCAACAGCAGCCTGGGTTTGTTTCTGATGAAGATTTGGAGAATTGGCATAACAGGAAATTGTTTTCTGCTACAAAGGGAAATCAATTGTCTTTAAATACGCAGCAGTGTAATTAGCAAATCTTACTAATTGCCACAAAACAGAAACCCAAGCCTGTGTTGCCGGGCTGGCTAAGCCAAGAAAGTATTGTGAAAAAAAAATCTGTAGAAGCTTTTAAATGTGAATATTTTTCTCAAGTACGTCTCTGTCCCTGGAGATCCACGTGGCTGGATGAAATAGCAAGGGTGCAATAAAAGCATATACTTACCAATTTTCCCATGTGAAAGAGCATTTAGAAACATCTGTTACTCAGAGAGCTTCTCCTAGGACATACACAGAATGGGGTGGATGTCCTGACTGCATCTGGCAGATCCACTTGAAGCCCACCAAGCCATGTGAGGCTGATGACTGATGGCAGGATGTCGTCTGACCTGCAGAGTTGCTTCCAGCCCAGCATCACTGAAGGCCACATATGTTGGTTAAAAAGGTCACGGTGCTGTTTGTGTTAATGCACTGATAAAGAGGCAGGGAAACAGAGCTGGAATATTCTCCAGGCAAATTCTTGTTCTTGTTAAAAGGCTCTTTTCGGTAGAAAATCGAGAAAACAAACCATTTCATATTCTTTTGAGCAGGGTAGGAGAACCAACAGAGCTATCTGCATTATTTTGGTACTGTTTTGCAGCCACTGAAAGCAAGTGTTCCGTCCTGTGGTGTGACAGTGAAGTGAGAACAGTGTCTCCCTCACTGCTGATGGCACCTGCAGAAACTGAAGAAAGGAAGGGGAAGGTTGTTCACTGCCCAGGATCAGCAGCCAAGCTCTTGACACACTGCTCTGGCCTTTCTGAGGGAGACTGAAGTGCTGCAGGTTGGGAATCTGCAGTCTCTGCTCTCCGCTGCTTCCTGGACTCCTGTCTGGGATCTCAGTGATTCTCCATGGTTCCTCTAACCTTCTTGAGGTGTAAGCCTTCCCTGCCTTCCCTTTACCCACTTGTGAGCAGGGCCCACAGCATCCCCAGTGATGCTTGCAGGTGCAGATATTTAAGGGACATAACCCTGACAGCTTTCTGTGAAGCATCCATACCTCTCCTGAAAGGCAGCATGGAAAACTGTCCTGTACTGCCCTGGCCCTTCTGTGCCCATAGTGTTAATTAAATTAGTGTTAATTAATACTCTTAGCATAATTCCCTGCAGAGATCATGGCACTTGTACCACAGCAGGAGCAAAACATCCAAGTCTGGATAGACCCATTTCTGCCCTCACCCCAGGGGCAGGATATGCACCAACCCAGGCTGCATGGTGGGCACTTGGGCTGCCCCCAGGCTGCCCCTGCAGCTTGGGGGTTAAATGTGTAGGCAGCAGGCAAGGCAGGTTGCAGGCAGGGCTGGCAGAGCAGGCAGCAGGCAGGGCTGGCCTCCTGGAGGAATGCAGGGGCCCCTGGGGCAGCCATGGGGAGGAACAACATCTCCCTACACTGCCCTGCTGCTTTTCTGAAAACCTTTTGGAAGGCAGAGGCTGAGGTTTGGCCTCTCTGACTCCACACTGTCCCATCCAGCAGCCTGGCCTTTGGCTTGAGCCCACTTTCCCACCCAAAGCAGCCCCCAGGCTCACCTCTACAGCAGCCTTGCTCCATCCCTCCCTCCTCCTCCACCCTTGTTTTTACCCTACAGCCCTGTGGATGCATCATCCTCCTGGTATAAAGCACTTGGCTCGTGCAGGTAAATGGCACATTTATTGAAAACCTCTCTCAGAAAGCTGGAAGGAGCATTCATCATTTCCACTTGTGATTCTGTCGAGAGTTTGGAGATGCTGTGGCACTACTTTGCAAAAAGCTGAGAAATGCCTTTGCTCCTGGAAGAACCAAGCCAAGCTCCATCCTGGAAATACTTCTGCCTTATAAATTGCTCTCTCTGTTTACACACTAGCACTGAAGCCCTCACTACTTTCCTGCTAAAACACACCAGAGCACATATTGCGGGCGCTGCAGAGTGGTGTGTGTAGTCCAGACTCCTGTGGGAAAAGACCTGCCTGGGGAGGCACAGGTACCAGGCATCAGACCTAGAAATGTCCACAAAGAAACTGGTGTCCACCAGCCACTGGTTCCTTGCACTGGTTTGGTTGCAAATAAAAGAGAGATCTAGTTACAAATTGGCACCCAGACACCTCCTAATCATGGTTTTCTATAAACTATGCAGCCCCGGGCTGTTGTCATGCTTTAAAATCTGGGGGCGTTTTCTCACAGACAGAAAAATGATCAGAGGGTGGGGATTTCTCCATATTTTCTCCATCTCTGCAATGTGAGCTCAGAGCCCAGCGTGGCAGCAAGAAATAAAGGCAGATGATCCCCTCCCTGCTCTCAGGTGACTTCCCTGTTTACCTGGGCAGGCAGTGCTTTGCCCCAGCCTGCCAGCCCCAGGGGGCTGTACCACCCCGGCACAAGGCTGTGCTGATGTGCCCAGCATTCCCACTGAGGTAGGGCCAAAATCTGGGAACACCACCCGGGACTGCTTCTCCCCAAATTGCTGCCCCCCTCCACCCCATGGGCAGCTGCGATTGCCACGTGGAGTGGGGCTGAGTTACAAGTTGTTAGCATTATTTTGCATGACTAAAAGCAGTGTGTAAGCCATGCCCACAGGAACAAAAACAGATTTAATGAGCAGTGTTGGGGTTTTTTTCTTCAAGGGATAGCGTTTATAATAAGTTAATTCAAATTGGCATGTAGATTTTGGTCCTGTGCTACAACAGCAATCATGGACCCCTTCATTTCTTAATAGGCATGGGCTGTAAAAGTCACAGGAACTATAAAAATGCGGACCATATCTAATCACAGCAGAAGGGTCTGCAAGTCAGTGTAGTATTACATCTCCAGTCTAGCAGAAAGTTCAAGTTAATCATCTGCTCACTTGGGAATAGCTCTAGCCCAAATCTCACAGAAAGAATAAATCCAAGCATGAAACTTCAAAGGTATTTTGCTGCCTAACATGCACTGAAAGCGTTGCGAATTCAACACCAAAATGCCTTTGAATTTCTTGGCTTGGGTCCCCCTTCGAAGGCGCTCGCCATCAAAGTGCCTGCTCATGCATGCGGAGCCTGGAAGGAGGCCAAGCCCAGCGCGACTGCTCCCTGTGTGAAGGGCTTCAGCAGCCTTTTCCACGTCCTCGGCACAGGCATTGTTCTGCAGACAGCTGATTTGATCCTCTGGCATAGGAAGGAAATGTACTTTACATAGCTGGTGAAGGTCAGCAGCATCCAGAGCGGCTGTTTGGCAAGAAGACTGCTTCCCCCCACTCCTTCCCGCCCCAGGATGGTGAGCTCCTGCGGGTTGGACTGTGAAAAGACTTGGAGGTGTTAGATAAAAAGTAATGGCAGAAAATGTATGCACGACCCTTAAAAAAGAAAGTCAGAAAAAAAAAACATAATCTGGGAGAAGTTACAGATTCTTCCTTGGTTTGTTTGTTGAAAGCTGAAAATAGAGATGTCTACTCCCAAACACTCCTGTTCCACCAAAGGATTTGTTTCCTAGAAGGATGAAGAGCCCCATCTTAGAGTGTTTTAAGAAAAAAAACTCCAACAGACACAAGTCTGTCTCTCTGATATGCTGGAGAGGAGCATGCCTTCCCTTGATTAACTTTACATCCTTTGGTGAGAAGGATGCAAGAAGGTGCAGAAGCGACACATAATTTCCTTTTCAATTGCTCTTGTCCACTAAGGTCACAGACTTCTCCAGTGAGTAAAACAGTGGTGGGACTCCCATCCTTACCTACCTGTTGCTCTGTTTCCTTTCTGTCATGCTCCATACAAATATGGACTCAAGGAGTCCACAGTTCAGTAACAACTTTGTAGCTTATTGGTTTAGATTTGGACACTCCCCATTTTAAATAAAAGCAGTCATACTGAAAACTGAGCATCTCAGCTAAGCTGGTCTCCAAAAGCAGCCTGAAGCCAGCGATGAGGAGGTGGCATCCCACGCCTCAGCACTTTTTTGTGGTTCTCCTTGTCAGCCCAGGATGTTGCAGAACCAGACTTGAACTAGACCTTTCCGAGGATGCTCTTTAGACACTGAAACTGTTTTGGCTTTCACCGCCCCAGCTGAGCTTATCCTTGAACTCAGCGGTTTTGGTCAAGTCCCACAAAAGAGGTAGTCACTCTCACTCTTGGTAGCTGGTGGCCTGAGCCTACATGTGGCATGAAACAGCTGCTGGGGCCCACCATGGCCTCTCCCAGCCACAAAAATGGGAGGCAAGCTCTTTCCACTCCACCCAAAAGGGTCCTGCCACAGCCAGGGCTTGCTGTGCTTTGCACAACAGATGTCCAGGTGGAGGCTGAACCCTCCTGAACTGCCGGGACTTGTGCAAAGCAAGGTTTAGCCCCAGGCACCCAGCTTCTCCCAAAGGGAAACAGGGCTTGAGGGGGCCACCCTGAGGGAGCTGTGACACCCGTCCTTCCCTCACCCCCAGAGCAGAGGAAGGCTTGCAAAAGTTTGGTCATGGGATTTCTTGATAGTTGGGATGTTTTCCTGATATTGTGAAAAGCTCCAACACCATCAATCCCTTAAAAAAGTGGCAGGCTGTGGTTAGTGTGTCAGCATGTTGTGGAGTCCCCCTTCTCCAGGTCCTGGGGGGCTGGGGGAGCTCCACTGCTGTGCTTTGCCCTGTGCTGAGATTCTCATCCTGTCTTCCCGAGAAACCATAAACTCCCCTGTCTAACCTTGTGCTGTGGCTAAGCTAACTTTTGTGAGTCCAAAGTTTATCAGACTACCAGCTCAAACTCCAGCCTATTGCTGCAGGAACAAGCCTTCAGCCTCTTGGTCCTGCTGGGAGCCTCTTGGGAGGCACCAAACCAATGCAGAGGTTGCTTTGAAAGAAGACAAGCACCTTTTCCAGGAGCTCACAGGGCCATGATTTTTAAGCACATTGGGCCAAAACTCACTGGAAGAGTCAGGATATTTTAGATTTGACCTCAGTTGCTCAGGAGTGCTTTTGTAAGGAAACTGGTAAAGAGTGGAGGGGATTTTTTTTTTATTTCTGACATGTTTTGGTCACAGCCCAATTCGTGATTATTAAAGGCAGCGAGTTTCCACATTCCTTAACATTTGGCCCTACCTCCCGGAGCCTGGGGCAGAATTACAATAACAAGTTCTGGGAATGCAGGACTCGTGCCTGGGCCCGCAGGATCATCTGCACCAGTTGATTTACTTGCAGGTACCACAGCTCTCTACAAATTCCCCTCTCCCCGAGCCCAGCAGATCCTGTTGCAGGCCCCCCGACCTCTGGGCTCCTCCAGCTGTGTTTTGCCACAGAAATTTTGCAACAGGCCCATGCTGACAGAGGAGGGAGGCTGGGATGCCAAGTGCAGAATCTCTTTAACCATGTGCCTGATCACACCGGGGCGCTCTGAATGCAGTTTACGCACTGTTGCTATACCTTTTAAACAGTTGGGAACAAAATTATTTGACTCCTCCCTAAATGACATATGCCACTGTATAACAAAGCTACTCTAATTTTATGAACATCATGATCCATCTGCTTGTTTCCTGATCTGAATATCCCTGGAGTTGATCTTGCTGCAGTTGCATGTGGGTGATGCTGGATAATGGGAGTGGGGGTTCCCCAAGGTGTTGGAAGGGCTGGGATGCCAATGTTATCTTGGGCATCCAGGGTATCCTTTATTTTTGAGATTAGGGGCCATCCTCCTTGCAGTGGTCCAGGTCCTGCAGGCTTGTTCACTTAGGCATGACGATCCAGCATGGAACATGCATCTGTATTAAGAAAATTCATGGAATTTCCTACTCTACAGACTAATTGCTCCAATAGTTATAGAGATTTTTTTCTCACAGCTTTTCACGGGAGTAGGGGACTGGGGTTTTTTCACACAGGTTCTTCAGGAGGGTTTCTGGGCTGGCACAGCCAGTCCCGCAGGGTGAGAAAAGGAATATTATCCAGGGCGGGGACGAGGTCACCTGGGCGACCTAAACCACCGCCTGCAAAGCTTTCCAAGCCCCCATCCCAAGCGGGATGGGACACCGCGTGACGTCTTTGGAGCCGCACGTGACGTAATCGGCTCACCCTCCCGCGCGGGCACGGCGGAGCAGCGGGGAGCGCGCGGGGAGGGGGCGTGGCCGTGCGCGCTCCCGCCTCCTGGCCACGCCCCCAGCCCCGCCCCCGGGACGGGCGCGGCGGGAGCGAGCGGGATCCGCCGGCACTGCCGGGGAAAGAGCAGGAGCAGCAGGAGGAAGGAGCGCTCATCCTGCCGAGCCGGGCAGCATGGATAAGTACGACGACCTGGGTCTGGAAGCCAGCAAGTTCATCGAGGACCTCAACATGTACGAGGCCTCCAAGGACGGTCTCTTTCGGGTGGACAAAGCTGCCGGCAACAACCCCGAGTTCGAGGAGACCCGGCGGGTCTTCGCCACCAAGATGGCCAAGATCCACCTCCAGCAGCAGCAGCAGCAGCAGGAGGAGATGCTGATGGCCGCCCTGAACGGAGGAGCTGCTTTCAACCCCCTCCGGCCCAGCCCGCCGGCGGCACGGGGTGCCAAACCACCCCCGGCCTCCGCCGCCGAGGGGC
>JAOXXN010000395.1:44847942-44858532 GCA_026770055.1 Myrmophylax atrothorax
TTCTCCCTTAAAAAGAAGAGAGCTACCTGTAGTGTGTGTATGGTCCTGTGACCAATGAGATGCTTTGTTGAGTGTGAGGTGAATGGGCTAGCCAATAATGTCATGACATGCTGGATGTGAGAGGATATAAAAGGTGTGGATGTTACTGAGAATAGAACTTCTCCTACTGCTACTACTACTACTATGATCTATGAGCTGTCTGTGAAACTATCTTGAATAAACTCTTGCAAACCTTCTGATCAAGTCTTCTAATGCCTGCTGTGCCTGAGCTCCTCTGACTGTCATTCACGCTGCCCCCTTACTTGGGATAAGGGCAACCCCAATAAAGGCTGACTCCCAATGTACCCCAATAGGGGTCAGCTGGCCTTTAGCATTTAGCATTGGTTAGAGGTTGTTCAGAGGGAAACTGGTGTGTCTGGTGGTGTAAGATGCAGCTGAGGAAAAGAAATTAGGAATTTCTGTTTCACAGCATGCCTCCCAGGATTTTCTAATGTGTATCATTAATTATCTTTTTTTGCCTGCTTACACTGGAAAGCATTAAATCTGGAAAAAGTATTTTATACTCAGAAGTCTGATCCCTCTGCTGATGGACCATGGTATTCCAGGTAGTAATTGCTGCTCCCAAGGGTGAACTGCAGCTGTTGAGTCGAACACAATTTCCATAGTCTGTGATAATTAGAAAGCCAGGCTAGTGAGTACAAAGCTCTGCAATATCTAAGGAATTATCAAAACCTAGCAATAATATTTGTTTCAGCCTCTCATGGAGAATATGAAGCTGTGTCTCCTTTGTCAGGCTGGTAAATCTCGCCTTGTGATCCTGCTAAGTATTGTCTACTTGTTGGCTTCAGAAATTATTTTTTTTCCTTCAACTTCTGTCACTTCTATCCTTTGTCATGCTAAATAACTTGACTGAGCCTCTAAATTGTTTTCTTATCCATGCTAGTAATTCATTTCTCTGGAACCAGGTGCTATATATTGATTCCAGCTGCCATTTCCATCCTTGTTAACTGATTTCTGAGAAGAGGTGGGAAAAATGATCCAGCCCTGCTGATGAATATGCAGTATTGTCTGGTGTAAAGCTGTGTGTTTATTATTTTCACCTTTATTGGCTGTTCACGTGCATTTTTGCTCTCTCTTGGTTTGTTGCAGATCCTGCAGGCTCTGGGGAAATCATACCATCCAGGCTGCTTCCGATGCGTGGTCTGCAACGAGTGTCTGGATGGTGTGCCATTCACTGTAGACTCTGAAAACAAAATCTACTGTGTCAGAGATTACCACAAGTAAGGATGAAATAAACAGCAGAGATGTTCCAATTAACAAACCTCTAAGGTAGCTTTTCAGCTAGTTAGGAAGTGCAGATAAGTAAAATAGGGACAGGGTTAAAAGCTAGAAGTTTGAGGATGGGGCTAGACCCTAAAAGTTCCCCGTCTCTCTTCTTGTCCTACCGTTGACTCCTGTGTAACTCTGAGGAAGTCACATAACCCCTGAGCTTCAGTTGCCCCTTCTGGAAAGCAGAGAGAGTGAGAAATAGTGCTCATGAAGTGTTCAGTGATGTACAAAATTAGTCCACTTTAAAGTAAGCCTGTGAATGCCTGTGGAAATCAATGTGAGTTACTTTCTGAGTAGCTCAGGGGCTGAGTTTGACACTTAAAGAATCACCAGTGAACCTGCAAAACAAAGCAAAACTAAACTATGCAACTGATAAATCCACTTTAAAAATCACTTGTTATTTAGACAGTAAAATAAAATGGCTGTGCTCTTAGCTGGTAGTTATGATATTAAGGCTGCATACATTCTGAGTCTCCTCCTGGCTTGCTTTGCTCCTTGCTCCGTTTTCTGAGCAGGGAGAGTATTAAATGTCGCTCAGACAGCCCTTGGAACTCTTCTATGTTGTGCCAAGATTAGAGTTGTTATAATCTTGTTGCCAAGATTAGTGCCTCTGTGTGCCATTGTTGTTCTGAAATGATGCATATTTCCTTGCAATTTAATTTAATTTATTACTGTGTTATAAGGCCTTAAGAAACTGTACAGTCACTCAGTATTTTCTCTGAGGTTTCTTTTCCCGAGGTTGTCACTTCTTTTGTTGTGTTTTTCTGGGGATGGTCCTGCTCAGTTTCTCCTCATTCTCTTTTCCAAATCTCCCAGTAGCAGCCAAGAATTTTACAGGGGATTTTGTATTTATTCAGGCACTAAGTGTAAAATATAAGGTCTCTTTTAGCCTGATTGAGCAACATGTGCCAAGCATTACTTAAAATCCATCCCAAAGTGAATTTATGATCTCAGGATGCAAAGCTTTCCTGTGGATAAGTTATTTACAGCTGCAGCTTTTCATCTTACCATCGAGAACATACAGGCCTCTCTTGTTGTGTTGATCTATAACTTGCCTTCAATTTCTCATTGCTCTTGCAGAGTTTTAGCTCCAAAGTGTGCAGCGTGTGGACTTCCCATTCTGCCCTCCGAGGTGAGAGCCTTTTATTCCAAATGCCCTTGGGGAGAGAGTGTCATGTCTCAGGTCTAGCTCTCTTTCACACTTGACCCTGTGTCAAGATGAATGTGTTTGTGGATGGGGAGAGATGGTCACTCCCTCTGGAGTGCAACCTTTTGACCTAAGCTCATACGCTGTTCTTGAGATGTGACGCTTCTTCTGCTCAGTAGTGAAGCTTATTCTTCCTGGGCCAGGCTGCTTTTTTCACCTCCTGCAGGATTATTCTGCTGCTAGTTTTACGTTCAGGATAATTTTCCTTTGTGTCAGTAAATGCTGGTGGCACTCATGAATGACCTCTGTGTGACCACTCTGGGACTAACTCTCTTTAAGACTTGGAGGAGATGAAACTTGGGCAAAACTAATTTCAAATGCTGAGAAATGTGATCTATTGAAATTACCAAATCATTAATGCATGATTTAAGGTAGATGTAACTGTTAAACAGAGAGAATTTTACTTTTCTGGTGCTACATTTTGGAATTTATCTGCAGTCAGTTGGTTCTGAAGCCTCACTATAAAAATAACTGCAAGTGGCAGGATTTATCTGCAGTCTCCAACCAGCTGCCCAAATGCATTTCCTCAACATTCACTTTGTTGCAGGAAACAATCTACAGAGTGCATGTGTCTGATCCTGCTGTAATCCCTTGTAATGTCTGCTTTGCTCAAATGCTTGCAGGGGTCTGATGAGACCATTCGGGTTGTGTCCATGGACAAGGATTACCATGTGGAATGCTATCACTGCGAGGTAGGTCAGCAGCTTTCTTAGGCAGTGGGCACTTAGTGGTGATAACTAATAATATTTTTAAGATGGAAATAATTCTCCTGCCTTCCAGTGGTGGTAGAAGAGCAATTCAAACCTTGCATTGTGCAAGTCTTTCTATCAGTGGCTGAAAAGTTTCCAATTTAAGGACAAAAGTTTTTGCAGCAATGTGTTTCAACTGCAATATCATTTGCTATCCATAAAGTCATGGGCAAAGAGTTAATTATTGCCTTTTAAACTGGGCAGTTTATTTGTTAATGAAGGAAGCATGGTGACTTAGTTAGGTTTATTGCTGCCTATCAGAAGCCTTGAGCTCCAGATCACATTAGCGTATCTGATTTCCAAGTCAGATTGTTCAAAAATGCTAAGGTGATGACTGATCCTGTGGGGTGTAAGTTACCTTCACTCTCATGGGAAATGAATGTGTCATTGGGACTGGAGAAAGGATATGGCTGCACAAAAAAAAACTTCCAGGACATGCCAGCTTTTAAACACCATTTGGCCTCTGTGCAGGACTTCCCAGAAAGCCTTCACACTTCTGCACTGTGAATTAAAAGAAGTAGTTGTCATCTCTCACTGTGCTCATAATGAAGTGAAAAGAGGCCCTGACTCCACAGGCTGGTTTCACATCAGTACAACTGTCATGTGAAGAGGGGAATCCTACCTGAGAGTGTAAGGAGACGTGAGCACACTTAAAACACCTAGGGTTGCACCTTGCCACAAGCTTATGCAATAAAACTGTGTAAGAAAATTTGTACAACGCTGCCCATCAAAATGCCTGTGTCAGATGCTCTCCTCCTCATGGCACATGCTGGACTTATTAGGAAGGAGCTGTTGACTGGGTGTCTTTTGTCCTTGTCACGAAATCACCTTCCTGGTTGCCAGACCCCAGCTGACACTGGAAGATGAACACAGGCTATGATAACTTGCTTGTCCTCTCTCTGCAGGACTGTGGGATGGAACTGAACGACGAAGACGGGCATCGCTGCTACCCTCTAGATGAACATTTGCTTTGTCACTCCTGTCATCTGAAACACATAGAGAATGGCACAACCCCAGCAGCTGCCTACCAGCACCACTACTAGCCAGTGTGACTGACATGGGAAAGCCAGGACAGAAGATGTGTTACACACTTGTTACACCATCTCCCTCTCCCCACCCTCAGCTGATTTCTTGTGCATGTTTTTCGCCAGTCAGCGATGTTCCTGTAAAAGGATAAGAGAGATTTTTGCTGGATTCCCAGAGTTTGTGTGCTTGTGGATTCCAGCTGTATCAAACCATGTCTACTTGACCAAGAATGTGACATGTTATCTAAACTGATTGGTTTACTTTTATGTGCCTTTTTCTGCTGCCTGGAGATTCCTCTTGGCTCATTTTGGAAGATTCTTCAGTGGAAGCACAATTTGCTGTTGTGCCTATGAACTCAAATCATGTCACGCACACCTAAAAAAGCCAGAGGCTGGTTTGTCTGCCTGCCTGCTGGGGACATCCCGTCAGGTTCCTGACAAGCACATTTCCTGTTTCCTGACAAGCACATTTCATCAGGTTCCCTGAAGGACATCAGCCTATTAGTACCAGTTTTTAGACACTCTCTCTCTCTTTTTATTAATTCTTTAGGAAAAGAAAACAAAGGGGTCAGTGCAAAGTGGCACACTCAGACCTCTCAGTTAATTCCCTGAACTCCAGTATGAAGTCTGGCTGTAAAAGCACCAACTTTCTAAGCACAAACCAGGAATGCTGTCTGGTGACTGGAGGCCAACATCCCATTTCAAACAGAACAGAAAACTGGAACAAGCTAGGCTAAGCTACTGCAATGACTTAGGGCCCAGGCTTGTGTGTCAGCACAACACACAGGGGCCAGTCTGCTGTGTCAGAGTGTGGATAGTGGCTCATATTTGGAAAGGAAAGGTCGGGATGCTGAAAGAGTGGACATGGGGGAAATCCATCCTCATTCTTGCTTGCAGAGCTCACTTTGGAAAAAAGACTTTTGTCTGTCTCCCTATACACAGACACTTGCCTGAGTTTTCCAGTTTGTCCCCACAGCTCAGCCCTCAGCCTGGCCATTCCTTTCCATGGTGTTTACCCAGCACAAAGCCATTTCATAATGGTGCTTGTTTAGAGCTTGGGGAGCAAACTCGAGATTGTTATGACAGCGTTGTTACACAGGGATTTAGAGCCCAGCTCCACAACCTGAACTCAGATGAGTATGCTGATATAAACAGATTTGCTCCCATGAATAATAACAGCTTATCTGAGCAAGGGGTTAGAGAGTTTGGTCCTTGCTTTCCATTCTGCTGGGAAAGGAGAAAGACAAATCATTTCTCTTTTGACCCCCCCCTCTGCTTTATATTCAAAGAAATCTGCTCCCCCAGTATGTGTTACATGGATGATGGGTGTGCCTGCAGTGCATGTTCTGTACCTACCCTAGCTGTGCAGCCCCTCGTGTACAGGTACAAAGTTTTTGTTTAAGGAAAAAATCTTAATTTAAAGCCTTGGATGCAGTTAGGGATCTTAGCTACTCTTTCCAACATTTTGTGTGGAAAACTACACAAATCCTCACGTATCTTTGCTAAAGATGTAAACTTGATTCTGACTGACACAGGATTGGGGTGACATTCTTGAAGATCTTTTTGCTGAGGAAACTACAATAAATTAGCTGAGCAGTGGCATTGGGACTCACAAAAAGTGCCACTACAGTTCAACCTAACCTCTTTTCCAGCAGCATGAATGTAGCTTGAACTTCATTTCATGTAGTCAAGACTGCCTTGGGTACCATCTGGAGCAGCACAGGTACCTGGCAGCAGCAAGCTGCCTGTGTCTGCCCGTGCTAACAAACCATCATGCCATGGCTGAAATGTGACCGTCCGAAACTGCACCAGCCTCGGCAGCTTGGTGGGTTTGGCATGGAGTTTCATGGAGCTAATGGACCAGCCAGCCTTCTGCCCCATTCAGCTGTGACCACCTCTGCCTGTTGTGATGCTCTTCAGGATGGGAATAGCAGCTCGTGCCTGGAGGTTGGTCCTGTGCTAGAAACCAGCCAGATATGCAGCCCCTCAGCGAGTGACTGAACGCACAAGGGAGGGGACTTTCCTACTGTGAAATATACGTCTTCCAAGAGTTTTGCCTGTGATTTCTGAGGAGGTAAAACTGACCCCAAATATGTGAGCCCCCTAGAGCCTTAAATTTAGCCTCCAAATGCTGGTCAGCTGACATGAAATGTAATCAGTGCTGTATCCAGGTAGTATGGACTGGGGGCAACAAAGCAGCCAGGGCAGATCCTGTTATGCTCTCACCTGGGTGCATGGATGGCATCAGCTTGTGCCCTGCAACACAGGCCAGAGCAGGAAGGGCAGTGTTCAAGGTGTGACTGTGATCGTAGGACTGTCTGAAGGGACTGAGGTGGAAAATAACACCAGTTCACATCCCTAGTAAATAATTCAGATAGTCCTGGGCAGATGGCTCCCCTACCTGAGCTTCTTTTGGCAGCAAAGGCAACGAGATATCAAAGTGGCCTTTGGAAGTGACCTGGAAACACCAGCATTGGTCACCTGTTGGTGCCTCTGGAAGACCAGCTCCTGTGTGGCTCATGCTTTTGATAGTTCTTGATTTTTTAGAGCAAGCCCTCGTGCACATTTTTTGGCCTTCATTTTGTAAGGATCTGAAAACACTAGTGGGACTGATATTTTCTTTTTAAGCTGCAATTTAAACTTCTGTCTCACCTTTGCAGCCTTCCCACAACCTCAGAATAATCAGAAAAGAAGGGGACCAGGAGAAGGACACTTTTCCTTTGTGGAAAGCCTTGAGCAGCCAATTTGTGGAGAGCTGTCTTGTAGTAGCCCTCTGCATCACCAGAAAGTTTGGCCTCTGCTCCCACATGTGATCTTCTTACCCTGTCAGCCATCCCTTATCCCTCAGCGCTGGGGAAATGAAGGCTGCCCTACTTTGGTTTTGAGGTCCCCTATAAATTATTAAATGCCAACACTCCTGTATTTACAAATAGCTAGAAATGACAGCATGAAGCTATTGAAAAAGGAGCCTTGTGGTTTTGAAGCTAAAGCATCTACTGCATTGCCCTGCACCCCTGTGCACGCTGACTTGCACTACGTCTGTCTTTGGGAGTTCAAATTCATTTAAGCTCAGTGTTATTTCTCCCATTCTGTTGGTGTCTGAGCCCCTGCTGGTTTTCCCCAAATTGTCCCTGGCTCTGCAGCTGCCTGACAGTGAGTCTGGCACAGGGAGAGGCAGGGGCATCCTGCACAGGGGAGACTTATCCTGCTGACCCTCTGCCAGCCATCTGTGGAGCTGCAAGCCCTCAATGCCTTTATTCAGGCAGCTCCCCCAAAGCGAAAAATGAGCTGGAGGTGTGAGGCTTTGCATCCTCTGCAGAAGAATCTCAGAGTACTTGTTAAATCCGCCTGTCTCCTGGCTGATACTTTTCGGGTTTTGCTGTTCACATGAACCTTGTTGCCTTTTAATTTATTAAGATGCTGGAATGTGCTATGAAAATGAGTCTTGATTCCTCCCCCAGCCAGTTCTTCTGACCGGTTTTAGGGTAAGGGACCCTTGGAAGTCTCATTGTGCTGGTAATGAGTTACTCTCATGCAAATAGTTATTCAAGTGAGTTCCCTGAAGGCTGCTTTCAGAAACCAGAGCTTAAGAGATTTTTCCATTCAGATCATGCTGTTAAATTTCTATTGCTTAGAATACAGAAACTCGTTTAAATAGGGATTTTTGCATAAGAGCTGGAGGAAAACGCCAGCTACTATAGAAGCAGCAGACAATTTTGTGTAATGTAAAGTGTAAGAAACACCTGTAAAATCAAAGCGATTGAGGAAACTGTCCTGATGTTAAAACACAGGGAAACAGCAGTTTCAAACGCCCTGGTGAGGAGCGTTTGAAGGGATCTGTGGCTCTTCAGTTTCTGAGTTTCATTTGGAGGGGGTTAAAAATGTTTTCCCAGGCTTTTGGGCTTTAAATGTTTTTTTTTGTAGATCTTTTTACTACAAAGTGAATAGCTGCTTAGTCTGGAAATGGTGGAGTTTCATCAACATCAGGTGTGCTGTGGTAGCCTTGAAAGGGCTTCCAAGAGCTGGTATGGCTCTGGTTGGCCATTCAAAGGAAAGGATTATTTTTGGCTGCTGAGGAAAAAAAGTCCCTTATCAGCCTTGACTGCTTGCGATGTGCTTGCTTTTGGGGTGGTGTGTGCATTGTGTGTATGTGTGGCATGTGCTGCTGTGAGACACCTGCCTCTCACCACCCTGTGCCCATGCCAAGTGCTTGTAGGTGCATTTTAAGCAACTCTCTGTGCATGAATGTAAGGACAAGTTGACCCAGGCTTCACCACTGAGAAAGCATCTCTGGAGTCAGGACCTGCAGGCAGGGAAGGGCTATGGCCAGATACACATTCCTCTTCCCCCATCCTGTGAGTGCCTGCATCACTGGGAGAAGCTGGGAAGGGCTTTGCATCTCTCATCGTGCAGCATTCGTGCGTTCATTTTCCTTTTCTGTGTCTGTGTCCCACCGCTCTCTGGCTGCAGTGGCACTGGGTGTACTGATGGGAGCTGACTGGGCAGACATCTGCCTGCCACGAGCCCAGACAGAGCCTGGAGCTGCTCACCTGCTCTCTTCCTATGGAGAAGCAAAGCTTTCCTGAGCAACAAAAATCCTTACCCAGCCAGAAGCTCACGTGGCAATATGCATTCATAGCCCACTAAAGACAAGATGTGGGATGGGAAGAAACTGTCGCCACATGGAAACACGTGGCATAGAGCCCTGTGAAGGCCCTGGCAGAGGGATGAGTGGGCTGCATTCCCAGCCCTGCTGGCACCACCCCTCGCCCCACGCAGCAGGTCTGCGGCGCACGGCCGGGCTGGGCTCCAGGCACACACACTCGGGCTGTGGCTTTCTGTGTCGGGAAAGCACATCCAGAGCCTGCTAACGATACTGAACGGTACTAACTACTTCATGTTTCTTTCAGAGATCAACTCCAGGAGAGAGTATTTTAGGATTTGTGCTGGTGTAACTAACCGTAGCCTCCTGTGAACACAGCCCTCTTCTCTTTTGTGCTGTTAAATATTTATAAAGATGAAGACCGGTAGCAGAACAAAGCCACTGGCCTGTTGTGATTTCAGTGATTAAAGACTAAATATCCTAAGCAACACTCAGAGTGAAGTCTTTCCTAAAGTTATGATGAATGTCATCACCCGGAGTCCACAGGGAGAGAGTTACACTGTGAAATTACAGTTTCCCAACCTCTGCCTTCCTCCGGTCCTGTCCCCACATCAGTGGCTGCAGTAGGGATCAGTGGGGAAAACCTCCTGAGTGGAGTTCCCTGGGGTTTTCCAGTCCTTTGTAGGCACCTGGTATTTGCTGCAGCTGGTATTTGCTGCAGAAACGGTCCTGCTCTGGCATCCATCTAGGGAGACCCCGGCCCCAGCCTGAGGAGCTGGGAGGGGATGTGCTGCATGTGGGAGCAGACTCTGGTCTCAGCATGGGGGTCTCCTTTGCAGTGTGGGTGGGGATGGCTTTTTTTGCAGAGTTTTGGGTAGCATTCCCTTGGCTCTGGGAGGCAGGTGGCCACATGGTACCCCCACTACCATCCGCAGCCTGGAGGGTGGATGTTCCTGGACACTGCTGGACAAGCAGCACTGCAGCAACATGATATCATTCCTATCAGCTGATATGAAGCAAATAAGTAGGAATAAGTAATTACAGTTTCAGGTTCCTCGTCCTCAAGGCAAGAAGCTGCCCAAAGCCGGGGTACAATACCCACAGGGCTGGATCCCGTGGAAAATCGGCCAGGAGGTGCCACAGGCTTGCTCTGTGCCAAACCTGCATGAGCTGGGCTGGCCATCTCCACCCAGACAGGGTGCCCAGGTGGACAACAGCTGTCTGGAAGGTGGTGGCTGTGCTGGGGGAGCTGCCAAGGGCAGGAATCGCTGGAGCATCACCCGCGCTGCGGGTATGGGGGTTCCTGCGTTAGGTCTGTGCAGGAGAGTGGTGTCTGCAGGCAGGGTTAAATAAACCTACGGGAGGGTTAATAAAATTAGGGAAAAGAAGAGGGGGAGCGGGGCGAAAAACGAGCAGCCGAGCCAGCCAGGAGTCGAACCTAGAATCTTCTGATCCGTAGTCAGACGCGTTATCCATTGCGCCACTGGCCCTGCTCGGAAACCGTTTTTGTCCCCGCGCGCTTTGGCGCAGCCCACGCCCCGCTAGGCCAATGGGGGGCGCCCGCGCGCGCCCGGCCCCGCCCCGCCCAGCCCCGTCTGTCTGCAGCGCGGCCGCAGCTGCCGGCGCAGATACCGTGTCGGCGGGCCGGGAGAGCGCGGAAACACCTGTTTCCAACAT
>JAOXXN010000395.1:44869054-44885554 GCA_026770055.1 Myrmophylax atrothorax
TTGGCCGTGGCACTGAGTGCCATGATCTGGTAAATGGACTGGAGTTGGACCAAGGGTTGGACTTGATGATCTCGGAGTTCTTTTCCAACCCAATCAATTCTATGATTCTATGAAAAGCAGATATATGAAAGTTAAACATGCTAAGACTTTTAATTGATATTTGGATACCTTTTGGATCTCTTTTTATGTTGTGTGTAATGCTGTGTCCCTTGCCACATCTGTGCTTTTGTTGATTGTTTTGCAGAGATAGACCAAAAGGTAAACTAAGTCTTTTGGAGGGAAATAGTCTGAGGCTCAGGAGGAGTGATCAGAACTGGGAGGCACAAGCACTTATGCTTGCTTTGTCATGGATGCCTTGATGGTTTCAAAACAAAGCTTCTGGAAGCTGGCAGGACAACACATTATTGAGGAGTCTGCTTGCTATATTGTCATGTGAATGAGCTGGAATTTTTTGAGTTGATTAAACATAAGAAATTGGGTTGGAACGTGTCCACCTTCTTCCCTCAACCCCCTGTCAGGTTTTGCTTCTTATACTTGAGACAAACAGAACTTGATTTGACCAAGAAGCTTTGGGGTTTTAACAGTTTTATAATATAGTCATGAAGGAGCAGTCTGAAATTCTGATGTTGTTTTTTTCTGCTTTTCAGTTAAGAAAGATGTTCCCCCTTCAGCTGTTACAAGACCTATATTTGGTATTTTGGGAACAATCCGGTTGGTGGCAGGTAAGGAGAACAGAACTGTGCCCTTTAGAAATACTTAGGCAAAATATATTGCTAAGGAAGTTTTTTAAGGCAGAAATAGTGTTTGCAAGTACCTGAGACTGCACTTTGATCAGTATGATGATCTTTCCTCAAGGCTGCTGGAGGATGGAGGTATCCAAATACAGGTTATCAAGTATGTTCATGTACCACGTAAAGCAGAAGGTGCTCTGAAGATAGAGGTAACTGCCGGTTGTTTGACTTCAGGGAATGCATTTCAAATGAGTGCAGAGAACCTCATCTACTTACTCTTCATAACTGTTTTAACTCAGTGCATGAGTAGCTGAGCCTGACTGGGTGATAGACGAGTAGATACAACTGTTGGAGTAGTGATTGTGTTCCATCTGCCCTACAAACACATGTAAAATTCAACATGGAAAAAAAAGGGTCAGAGCAACTCTAGGGAGTTGTAGTATAAGGTAAGAATAAGCTGTGCAGTTTTTCTTAGTGTCTCAGTAGTGTTCAGATCTAAACAGTCACTGCTGTAAATAAACTTGATGCATAACATGTGAGGTTGAAGGAAAGTAGCATTGCTACTCAATCCTTTGTACAGATTTTATTAGAGTTGAGTCTGAAGTTGTCTGAAAAATTGTGTAATAAAATCTACATAAGTAGAAAGAATTGAAGATACTCACTGCAGTATTCTCAGCTGAGGTAAAGTATCATTGTGTTGAATGCAGTGACTTCTGTCAGGATCTTAAAGCTACTGAACTTTGTGTGCCCATATTCTAAAGAATTGTGGATCTTGCAAGGGCAGAGCACCATCATGGATACCTGTCCTGGGCACTTGACAAGCCCTGACTGTTTTAAAACTGAACTGCCCCACAGGGGAGCTTTCACCATTTACAGGCTTGGTAATGAATTCTATTCATCTGACTGAATATTAAATAAAATATAGGATATGCAACTCTCTTAAAAGCTCTTTTTTTTTCATTCTACCCTCTAGAGCTTTGCATTGTGTTAGTATATACTGTCAAGCTAAAAATGCTATCAGTTTAAATAAATGTTAAGTGCTATTAGACAGTTCGCTGCTGTTTACTGTAAAACTGGCCCCTTATCTTGCAATGCAGTATCTTTAACAAATATGAGTATTCTTTGCCTTTTACAGTATTAAGAGTAACTTTTCAAAAACAAGATGACACTGAAATAAGATAGGCTTAGAAATACGGCAGTGTTGTGTTAACCAGGAAGTGTAAGTTAATTGCTTGGAGTGAACATTCCACAATTATGGAGTTGTTTTGCTTTGTTATTTTCCTGGCTATGTAAGTAACAAACTTCCTTTCTTAAATTATTAAAAGAAACCCAATTCTCTTTGGTCCCTGTTGAACCTGCTAGGAGGAATATTTTTTCAGGATAAGTTGAATAGTCTTTCTGGCTTTTGGAGCATGCTTCCTTTCATGTGTTTTGGGCCTGCTCTGTGCTGTCCAAACCACATTTAAGAGCACTGGCCTTTTGCTGCATTTGCAAGCCTGAAGACTTTCAGGCTGTCTCTGATCAGCAGTAAGAGCAGGTGCCACTTTGTTTTTATCTTTTCCATTTTTTAAAAACATTCCTTAAACTTAATGAGTAGCACTGTGATCATAGGGCAGTGGGTAGCTTAGCAAGTGGGTTTTTCTTCTGCTCCAGCCCCTTACTGTTAAGAGCATGAAGTCCTAGGTGTAACTAGAAGAAGCCTCATTTCTTCCTGTTGATTTCAGTTTTCTGGTGTGCTTACAGACTGCTTTTCTTAATATGTGCATCTGTTAATTTTTTAAAAAAACCTGTTCTTTGTAATTTACAGGCACGTATCTTATTGTAATAACAAAAAGGAAAAAAGTAGGGGAGATTTTCAGTCATGCAATCTGGAAAGCAACAGACTTTGACATCCTGTCCTACAAAAAGACCATGCTGCACTTAACTGATATTCAGGTAGGTGTATTGATTAGGGGAGTGTGGAGGAATGTTATCCTGCATTGATGCCAACTACCACAGGACCTAATTTTTGAAGCTATGCATGTTTTTTTAAGAAACTCTTTGAGCTGCGTGCCTTTTTTTCTGATTTGTTCAGGCTGCTAGAATGGTGTAGAATTTGTGTGTAGATGTATATAAAGTTCAGGCATTCAAGATGATAAACTCATGTTGTGCAACTCAGAATATCACCCACAGTTCATGGATGTGCATTTTTTGTCCTTTTAAGATGGTACACCCTTCTTAAGCTTCTGTTAAGTCTTTCTTGCAGCTTTACTATTCTGATAGCCCCTGCCATAAGCTGCATTGCTGTCATCTGTCTTGCTTAGTTAGTGGAATTGTTCAATTACATAATTGCTCAGCAGGGAAGAATTGATGTGCAGTGGGTTGGTGAACAGCAGGTAACAGTGTCTGACCAGTGGAGCTGAAGAAGAATCTGATGCTCTCATAGAAAAGGAGGTTAGTCAGAACTTGAACCAGAACACAGGTTAGTTATTGGGATAGTCTTGACAGTAAGTTGTAACCTTGCTTTTGCATTGCCATCTTGTCTCTTTTTTTTTTGACTGAATGGTTTTCAGGGAAACTATTGGCTTCCTTTTTGCTTGGAAGTTGTTAATACTACTTTAGTCTCAGTAGCTGTTTACCTCACAGGATTACTGTTCTCTGCTCTCCACTGTCCTTGCAGAATTTGGTTGCAGTTTGCCAGCTGCAAGTTATCAGTGAACTGGTATCAGAATTGCAATCTCATGGTTTCCTTCTTTAGTGGCAATCTCTGGATGATGTCATGTGTTGCTAGAGCACTGGCAAAATTCATCTCAGCACTTCAAAAAGTAGTGGTAGCTTATAAAAATAAACTATTTTGATGGCGATACCAGAGCACTCTTCTATCCTGTTTTTCTCATCTCAACAGTTGCAGGACAACAAAGTATTTTTATCAATGCTTAACCATGTCTTGAGTGTGGATGGGTTTTACTTCTCAACAACCTACGACCTGACACACACTCTGCAGCGATTGGCCAACACGAGCCCAGAGTTCCAGGAAATGAGCCTCCTAGAGAGGGTAAGGATTTCATTTTGCTTGGTATCTATCTTGGAAATTGTCAGTCAGCTTTGCATGGCTTGCATTAATGTTGTGCAGATGGTGTTTAAATGGTGTCAGTGTTTTATCCAAACTGTTGGGGGTTGTGGCTGAGGATACTGGTCCACCCTTCCTTAAGTCTCAGAGCTTGTGAGCAGAATGACATCCTAGAATCTGTTCCAGTGTGATGTCGTGCTTCCAGATCAGGCAGTTAGAAGTACTTGCTGCAACCTGCTTTAAATGGATTTTAAAAATTCAAAATAAAGGACAGCCTGCCTCTGATTTGAATACTGAACACTTTTAAATGCAATAAGAAGGAATTAAGCAGAAAAACTGAGATAAAGCAAGTAATTACTTTGACCTGGAATTGGAGGGAGGAATCCAAAGTGGAATAAATGGTACTTGTCTTCATATTCTTTGCCAGGATAACATGAAATAGAACTGTGGGGTTTATGGCTGTAGGTCTTGGAATGTTGTATTCTGTCTAAAGTATTCCAATTCCTTATGTTTGAAGCCTGAATTTAATATGCTGCTTTTGTCTTAAAGACAACAGCCAGATGCAATTTTGGCTTGAAATTCTCTTGTGTTTCCAGAGTTCCAGAATCCTTAGTCTGGTAACTTACTGTGCTGCAGTGCAAACAAGGTCTCCAATGCCTAGGCATGGAAGTCAACAGCACTTTTTGTTTGCCTAAGAGGTGGCAGTGGAGTCACTGGCTGTTGTTGTCCCTTAGTTTCAGTAACTATCTAAGGTGGGGAAGCAGTATACTTTTATATTGATTTGTTTGTTTGTTTTTTTAATATTGGGCAAAGTGTTTATATTTGAGGACTATTTTGCGTCATCAAATGCTGCTCTGGTGCTCTTGGCAGGGAAAGCAGTTGCTGACATGAAAGGATGCGTTGCCTTAAAATTGTAGCACTTCAGAAGGTTGTTTGAAAGACAAGTACAGTAAAAAGGCATCAGTTTCTAGTAAATTTCTACTTGGATGGTTAAAATTACTTTGGTGTAATTTCACAGTCCCCTGGCTGCAGTATAAAGGCTTATCAAAAGGGTGGTGGCAATTCTGGACATCTCCAGTTCATCTCTGGAGGGAAGCCTGGCCTGTGTTTGGTGTGTGGATGTTTTTGTTTGGTATCTGTGTGTTTGTTGCTTTTTCAACAGTACTGGTAGAAGGAAACAACCCCAGTACAGGAGCACCAAAGGACTGTATTGTGTTCTTTCACTAGTTCTAGACACTGAAAGTAGGATTTGAACAATTTCTGCAGACAGCTGTGTTTGTTGTTTTCTGTTAGATAAAGGACTGTTGCAGTTCTGAGCTTGAATGAGGTCTCCTCACCCTCAGTAATGTATTGTCTGCCTCCCTCATCTTAAGGCTGAGATTTTTGCCACCTCTCCAGAGCCTGCACTGTGTTCTGCAGAAAATGTTACTTTTGTGACCAATCTGGTAGCTTTCTAGAACGTGTTCAGCAACATGCTTAAGTTAGTTCTTAGGTGAATTAGGAGTAGGAAATACATGAAGTTGAAGAGGGTCATTTATCCAGTGGAATACAAATACTTTTGTCTTTTAAATGACAAGTATTGTATAAATTTCAGTTCACAAAATTATTGATTACTGCATACAGGACTCCTTGTGTTTTTACCTTCCACCCATTTTAAGTGGTTTTACCTTGCTGCTGCTCTTAAAATTTTGGGTAATTTCAAGTCCTCTCTACTTAGGGCAAAGACTGGAATGTGCATCCAATAACTGCAGCTCAGCTGGTAGTGGTGTAGTGTGCCTGAAGTGTCAGGCAACACCCTAAAAGATTGGAGAGAACTGTTGTTCTTGTAACTATTATTCAGATTTCTAGTTGAGGATATGAAGGGTATTGATGAAAGAGGAGAATTTCACCTCCTTTTATGTCTGTCCACCTAAGCATGTGTGATGCATGGATGCTGTGACACCGCCTTTATCTTGAATTAAACAGAACTGACAGTCTCTAAAAGCATGTTGGCTTTTTTCTTGCTGCAGGCAGATCCACGGTTCGTATGGAATGGACACCTTCTTAGAGAATTTAGTGCTCAACCAGAGGTAAACACTTGGTAATGATTAGATTAATAGAGAACAAATACACTTTTACTACAAGTATGCAACAGTTTTTTGTAATTCTGTCTCTTTCAGACAGCCAGAATCTAGTATAACGTGGCTATTCATCACCTAGTTTAGCACAGTGAGTCTTCCGCTTTCAAACTTCCAACTTTATGTCCATGTCCTCAGTAGTACTTCTAGAAAGCTGACTTTTGGAAGTGTCTGTCTTTGAAGACTGTGCTGTGAAGATCCCTGCTCATATAAACCCAGGGGGAAGTTACACTGCATAGCATGTGCTTCTCAAGCGTTTTGAATTCTAGCTACTTAGTTATCTTTGGGTATAGGCAAGGTTCAGCTCCTCACTTGTTTTCTAAGACTGTGTCACATCTTTCTTCATGAGCTCAGTTTAAATTGTTTGCCCAGTGAATAGGTCATCAAGCTGGTAATTAAGAGTAAGGCTGACAGTTTAGATTCTTACAGTTTATTTCAAATGTGGACTATCACAGTGTAACCTCCGAGTTCACTTAAGTCCAGCAAATACAAGTGAGTATTTGATATGAGCCACAGCTGTAGTACCCTAATGATCAGACTAAGCTCCTTCCTGCTGGGGACATCAGATGTGCTGAATTTCCTGAGCTGTCTGCACCACAGCAGCCTCCTCTCCCCATCAGTGCTTGCGTTTACCGATGGGAGTGACGCACTGCTGCTATTTCTGTGTCACCAACCTGTGGAGCTGTGCTGCTACGTGAGACAGCGCTGTTCCAAAAGGCTGGATTGTGCAGTGCCTCTGGAATGGGAAGATAGGAATTAGTGAAGGGCTGTTGTGCGTATTCCGGAGGCATTTGACTGGGTGTAAGGTTTGGATAGTGTTATGCAAACAAAGCTTGGGAAATGGGAGAGGAGCTGTGGTGGGAACAGCAGGGAAAGCCAAGTGTGGCTGGTTAGTGCAAACAGATGTAGGAGGCAGAACGCAGAAGCTGAGAGGGGAGATAACTCATGTGAAGGGAAGCATGGCCTAACACTGGCTCCAAGTGGCTTGCTGCAGGAACAGTAATGAGATGTGGGATTTCTGACGTTAGTGCTGGAAAACTTTAAAGTTCTTTTGGAAGACCAAGTTTTTCAGGAATGGCAGGATGAGAAAAACCCTGGAACAAACATTCCAAGTATTAATCACATAAAAATACATCTTGCTGGAATCCTGTATTGGTAGCTACTATCCCTGCACACATCCTGCTGTGGAGACAAAGCAAATACCATGTCGGAAGATTTTTGGCATGTAGTGCTTTATACCTGGCACGTTTGTAGGAGAGTAAATGCTATCTATGTATAGGAGGACAAAGCAGCTTGCTTTTTGTCCAGGCTGCTTAATTAGGATTAGACTTTCACTTTTTCTCTCCTGCTAATAAGGATTACATATGTTGCTGTTTTCCTTGACCCTTTTTTGTTCTCAGAATTACTGCACCCTAAACAAAAAGTAGAGCATATAAAGTATATAAAACTATCACAAAATTCCTAGGCAAAGTATAGTCACTCTCTTACCGTTTTTGGCTGCTAGTGTTTAATATTTTAAATATGTGTTATTTGTGTGTTTCAGATCCATAGGTTTGCTACACCAGTGATGCATGGATGTATCCTTTTGTGTTGTAAAATTCAGTGCTGAATATGGGCAGTGCAGCAGCAAAACTGGTGAGGTTGCTCTATTGCTCACATAGAGCATGATGTCAGAATTAAGTTAGTTTGTTCATATATGAGCATTACATGTTGTTGGATAGCCCACTCACATGGTAACTCCCTTGAATATTCTGCTTTGGAGGCTTAATGTATTTGATTTTACAGGCATGGTTTGCATAACTGTCTTTCAGTGGGATTGAAGGTTGAGATTAATGTGGCAGATGCTCTTACGTCAGCCTTAGTACTTTTTTATCTTGCTATGAGGATGCCTTTACTTTGGATGTAAAATAAGGGAGAACATTTTGACTTGAATGAGTGATGATGGATGTTCCTGTTGATGAACAGGGTAAGAAGTTCTGCTGAAGGCTTCTGGAATGCTTCTCCCAGGCAGCTCTTTTCCTGCACCAGCGCTTTGGGTAACAGCCTTTTCAGCAAAGCAGCCAGGAGTTTGTTTTTAAGTAAGCAAGCTGCAAGGAAGCCAAGTGCTTTCTGGAGGCAGTGAGAGATCAACAATAAGGCCCAGGTGGTTGTTCCTGGACTGGCAGCATGGACAGGACTGTCAAGACTGGCCAGAGCACCTCGTGCCACGTTCTGCTCCGTTGTAAAGGCCCCTCAGATGTGTGCAGGGATGGCTTCCCAATGGAATCAGTGATTGGGTAGGACTGTCAGCAGCTGGCAGATCTCCAGTCCTCCTTTCCTGTGACTTCATTTAATGGAGGAAGATGTGGGAGTAGGCAGAGAGGCAAGGAAAGACAGCAAAAGGGAACTGTGAAAACAGCCCAGTACTTATTCTGCTGATCCTGGAAGAATTGCAATTAGCAACTGGCAGACTGCAATTAACACCTTCCTCTGTCCTGCTTTCCACTGTATAAATAATTAGCCTAAGTAATGTATATTTTGCTGTAACTCTAATCTAGCCAAACACCTTAGAGAGCCCAGGAATTTGAAGAACCTGGATTTCTAGTGTTAAAAATGCTGGGAAGAGCCCTAGGCAGAACTGCCACAGTACCACTAGCAGTCATTTCCGTAAAATCAAAGCCTTTTTTTTTTCTCCCCATATAAACCTAAATGTTTCATTCAACTATGTGGACTGGGTTTCTAGTCTTGCAGTGGTGAGAAATAACAGACTTACTTGGGTAGTTGAGACTTCGATCACCTAAAACCGCTAAAAACTATGTTTAATATTTCCCTTGCTGCTCAAAAAAAAAAGCCCTTCTAAAGAATAATAAATCATGTCTTTTCTTTTTTTATGTGTGGAAGTTGCCAGTAGTAAATTGTCATTTAAATGAGGACAGAGACTGCAGACAGAAAATAGGGTGCCTCCTGCCAAGCAGCTGAGGTTAGAGGTAACCTTTGGTGCAGAAAACTGTTGGCTGTAAAAATGTTAAATTAAAGGGTGTAGGACCTGGCAGTCATTTTCCAGGAATGGAGAGGAATAGGCATTTTTCAGCCTTAATTTATTAATTATGAGAGCATTCTGGATGGGGCTGACTTGTATTGTATATTTTGACTTCTTTACAAACAGTATTGTCATAAATACAAACATAAATCAGGATGTTCCATTATGCAATCATTGTGCTCTTTAACACAGCTCAGCTTATGTGTGGCACAGTTGCCTTATGTCCCAATTGAATCATAAATGTAGAATCTAAATTTCCCTGTAAAATATGCTATTTTTAAAATGGGAAATATATCTTGTTTACTTTACCAACCTTGAAACAAAGTATCCAGCTTCCTCAAAGAGTAGAAGACTGCAATAGACAAATGAAAAAAAATTGAGCATTTTGATCTTTTTCTTGCTTTAAAGTGGTAGGTTTCTGGTTTTAGGGGCAAAGGATGAAAGCTGGTGAATCTACCTGGAGAAATTTTTCGTGACCCAGACTCATCTTCTTTAGAATGAAGTTTTCTCAAAATTACAGTAGTTTTAATGTTTGTGCATCAGGTGACATCACCGTAGGGTGCCATTGTTGATGGGAATACTGATCCTAATGATGCTACTGTCTCCCAAGTTTAATGTTGTTGATGTGAGAAGTGTTTACAAATCTCTTTGAATGTAGTCCCTTGGCTCCTTGATGTGTCCTACCTCTTGGTGTATAAAAATATCCAGTGAAGTGTCGAGTTTTTCCTTAGTGTTATTCATCAGTTATCACTATGCACTCTTGTTCTATTAATGGCAAGTGTTTTGACTGGCTGCTTGTTTCCAGAAGAAGCTGTTTCAGAGCTGGGGTACGCTACTATGTAAGAGGTAAAATAGAAAATTGATTTATTTCAAAAAGAATATGAATTCCATCTCTTCATGTGACTTTAAGAGTAATTGCTGTATGATGACTTGCACAAAAAAAGTGCTTAGTTTGTCTCGAGGTCCTTCACCCAATGAAAATTTTAGGAACGTGTATTAGGAACTGAAGCATGTTCTGGTATTTTTTAGAATTGACTTTTATTTATTCCTCCTAGAGATAACTGCAAAAGGTTTGTAGTGATTTTTAACACATGACTGTTTTTATTTGAGTTAAATGCAAATGTGTAGTAGCCTTTTTGGCCTAGCAGTAAATCCAGCTAAGAGCATCACTGGTGCTGGCAGGGGAGCCCTGAGTGGTGTTCCCTAATTGCATCAAGTTAAAAAGTTAACAAGGAAGTGGATTTAAATTACTTTTTCTGTTTGTAGTCCAAATGTACAGGCCTTTGAAGGAGTCAGTTTTTGCAGTACCATTGCTGTTGAACTGTGAATATTTCACTGTCAGAGCACTGGTATTTCATTTTACATTAAATGACAATTTCTAATGCTAGAAAATATGTTAAGCAGAGCTGTTCTTGAAGTTAAATTTGGTGCAGTCCATGTTAAACATTTATCAAGGATGTGCTTAATTTAACGTTGACAAGCAGCTCTGTGCTTTCTGTGAGGACTTAAAGGGAAGGGAAGGAAGCCTTTTGCTGCTGTTGTCACTGTTCTACAGGCAGCCTGAGCTTGTTAACGAGGTCTTTTTCCTGCACAGGTATTGATTCAGAAGGGCACGCTGCTAACTTTGTTGAAACAGAACAAATTGTGCATTACAAGGGGAGCAAGGCTTCATTCGTTCAGGTAAAGTCACTGCAAGGAGCAGCTCACTGGCTTAAGATACACAGATAGATGGGCCTGTCCCTGTCTTTAAACATAGATTGTATATAAGGTGTGCAAACAAGAGTAAGCAAACAGACTCTGTTAGTGTAACAAAATAAACCAGCCTACTTTAATTTTAAATGTCCAGTTTGTAAGTTCTGTTGTTTAAAACCACATCCATTCTTTTGCAGACCCGTGGATCAATTCCCTTTTTCTGGTCTCAAAGACCAAACCTCAAGTATAAACCAAAGCCACAGATCAGCAAGTCAGTAAATCATGTATGTGAGTGTTTGTTGTGTCCTGGGGGTTTTGATATGTTTCCGGGCTCATGTTCATGTGATAGGGTAGCAAATGTAATCAGAAGAATAAAAATCGGCCATACTGGGTTGGGCTTTATTTTTAAAAAGCAAGAAGCCTTGTACTCCTTGTAATTCAAAGGCTGAAAAAAGTCCAGACATCAGTGGGGACAGTTTCTCTTTGGATCAGCAGTTCTGGTAGCAGCACAATACTCCTTATCTGTAGTGTGTTTAATAAGGAGAGCTGAACGGACTGGGAGGATGAAAGTAGAAATGCATTGGCACAATAGAAAACATCAAACACTTAGTTATAAGAATCATCAAAAAGATGATAATGGAGATTTTGTGTAAAGCACAGATCTGTCAACACGTTTTCTTTCTCTTCCAGATGGATGGCTTCCAAAGACATTTTGACTCACAAATAATTAGCTATGGAAAGCAAATGATTGTCAACTTGGTATGCTTTCACTTTTTCTCCCTGAAAAAGCTGCTGTTCTTTCAAGCAGGCTTTGGGTAATACTGTCTCCTTTTCCCAGGTTAACCAAAAAGGTTCGGAGAAGCCTCTTGAGCAAACGTTTGCAAAGATGGTGAACAGCATGGCAAATGGGATGGTCAGGTATGTGTGGCATGAGGGGATACGTTCTGTGTTACAAGGGAGGCATTGCCTCTGAATCCCACAGAGTGCTCAGCTCTTCCGGGGCCTTCACCAACCCTCTGATTTGTTTGCATTCTTATCTTTGTAAATTAACTTGCAAATGGCCCATGCCCTACCTCAGAGTTCATCTTCTCAGCAGATTAGAGCTTGTAGGAGAATACAGGACAGAGAGAGGAGACAGGCAGAATAAAGGGGCAAATTCAGAGGCAATGGTAATGCTGGTATTGCAGTCATAGTATGTGATGAGAGCTGTGGAGATCATTTGCATTTTAGGAAAAAGAAAATCATGCCCTCTAGAACTAGCCCCTGGGAAAAGGGCTTGGTTACATTGCTAACTTACTGAAGGAGCGAGTGCTGAGTTTGAACAGAAGAGGATTGAGATAAAGGAGGGAGCAGTAAGGGGAACATGTAATTGAAGTGTCTGGAGCTCAGTGTAACAGTGGGCCAGGAGAGTGGAGAATGCGCTTTAATCATAAGAAGTTCCATCTCTCTGTGGGAATGTTGAGTGCAGTACACAATTTTACAGCTTGTCTGTGCTTGCTTTCATTGACTTCTGGAGGGAGGGCTGGCATCCAGCTCCCACAGACACTTGCCTCTACCTTATCACTGAATTACTGTACCATGTTATTATCACTCATGTATGTCAGAGGGCAAAATCCCACCTGTAAGCAAAGGCATCCTATTTTAGTAAGGATTCACTTCTGTCCAGTGTTAACTATGGGATTGCAGATTATATTCAAGAGTCCCTTCTAAAGCCTGAAATACTTCGGATTTTTTCCAAGCTTCTTTCTGCTTGGATGATTTCCTACTCCTGCCTTCTCCAGGATAGTTATAGATCTTGTTTCACTTCTCTGTGCTGCTTTTACTACCCTCAGGGGCGTGTTTGTGTGTGCTGTTGGTGTGTGGATATGCCCTTTTATTTTTATTGAGAGAGACCATTTCTAAAGTAGCTCTTTGCTGGCTTTCACACCTAAGCTGGTGTTGAGACTTCAGCTGTACAGACCTTGTGGAATTCTGTGCATCTTTGCTATAAAGTCATCTGGTGGAAACAAAGATGTAAAATGATGTCAGGGTGTGTTTTGGTGGTGTTGTGTGTATGTTCCAAAGCAGTGTTTGGAAGCCCCGATTTATTATTGCTACCAAAATCTACTGTACTTGTTAATTGGTTTTGATGGTGTTTACCTTCCAGACTAACTTGTCTTCAGCTACTTGTTTCAGTGTGTATATACCATCTTTCTTCATGCAAATAGTCCTGAAATCTTGTCAAAAAATACCTTTTGGATTATAAATGCTTGAGGGGAGGCGTGTAGTGCCCTGTAGTTCAGGGCATTACACATCCAAATGTTTAATCAGGCGTTGCTCATTTAGAGCACTTCTTGCCAAAAGGAATTGGCTGTTAAAATCTTGTTCCAAGTCAGTAGCTGTCTAATTTTCTTACAACAGAGGCAGGTTAGCTGTTTAAACAGAACCTGTCTCAGGTTTCTAGAGAGCTATCAAGGGAACTATGCCAGGAAAGAATGTTGCTTTCAACCCCTGTGTCTAGTTCAAAGTGAACTAAAGTTCCCCAATGCAGTTCCTCCTTGGAAGAGAGGAGAGTAAGAGAATCTTGCTGGGGAGAAAAAGGAAATGAGATAAAATAAGATTCGTATCCCTTCTGTACTTTCTGGAGGAAAACCAGCAGCCAGAGCATAGAATGAGTTACTTGGAACTGAATGTGTGCCTCCCCAGACTGAGTTGCATTTTGTAAAGAATTGTAAATTGTAAGTGATGGCACCGTGCACACGAAGGGTGCAGCTTCAGGAAGATTGCAAAGCACTGACAAAATCTGTACATTTGCCATCTCTAAAGAAAAGCAAATCCTCTGTCACTGCCTGTTTTATAGATTAGCCTTTTGCTGTAGAGTTTTCTGAAACCTTTACTGCAGTACATACGTAATCTGAAAAGGGGCTTCTCTCTCTGAACAGATATGTAGCATTTGACTTCCATAAGGAGTGCAGTCGGATGAGGTGGGATCGACTTCAGATTTTGATGGATCAGCTAGCAGAACAGCAAGATGAATTTAGGTAAGGCTCTGCAGCTTTTTCACTTCCTCTTGGTTTCTACAGTCTTGCATTAGGGCACAGTGAGACAGACCTGTGATCTTCCGTGAAGATGCATTTGTGTGCATTAGTGTTTCCAGATCTGATCTCTTGCTGGTAGCACATGCACGGTCAGAGTCCTGTTGGGGGTAAGTTGTAGAGCCCTTGTTATGCCTCAATGAAGTAGTTTGAGAAGTGTAGCAACCCTGAGCTGCCTGTGTAAGGCTGGGTAAAAGATTAGACAAAGTTGTATACTGAAGCCATTTAAAAAATCTGCTTAAGTGATATTTTTTTTTTTTACCCAGTAGTGATTCTGTGTGTTGTTCACAACAAACTGTTCTGACACAGAGTGTCAAACACTTAGTGCTCCTTCCAGGGGCACCTGTGAAAGTGTTTTCTCTGACACACATTGCTGTGGCACCAAACCTTGCACTGGCACTGACTGTCAGCCCTTGCTAACATAAGTAACCCACAAAGAAAACAAATTCTCATTTCTTGAGTCATACAAATGTACACAAAATGTCCAAATCAATTTAAATCTTTAGTCCCACAAGTGTGATGTTTTTAAACACTTCTTGGTCTTTGCTACACGTAGACATGTAGATTGCAAGGAAAGTCCTTCACTTTGTTCTGCTTTCCTGATTGATTGCTTCCTTCCTGATCCTCAAGTCTTGTGTCTAAAGCACAAAGCAGATCAGGTAAAACATTACAAACCTGGTAGTGGCATAGTCTGTCCTAACAAAATAAAATAAGGTGAGCTGTGGACTAAAATAGGAGTTTTGTTAATGAAATCTCTTGCTTGAAATAAAAGCTATAGGACTAGTATGTGTTAATCAAATGCTAGTGGATACTCTCTGCCCACCACAAAAAAAAAAGCCTTAAAGACACATGAAAACCTGAAGGGTAAATTGGCTTTGAGCACTTCAAATAAAGAAAAATAAGACTGTGGGTTTTTCCTATACAGTAAGAATTCATAGAGTTAATACTGAATCCTGTAACTTGTGTGCTGTCACCTGCCATTGCAGGCTTAGAAAATAACCAGGTTTCCTTGAAGTGAAGAAAAATAGATAAATGAAAAGGTCATGCATCTCTAAAACAAGATACAAAATTGAAGACTCTTCTTCAAGATGAGGCTGCCTTTTTATTTTATCTGGGATGACTATTGCTTAGACAGGAACAGAAAAGTTTGAGTTCTGTTCTTAGAAAATAGTTCTGCAGTCCCAGGGGAGGTAACAACTGTTTTCTGCAGGTTAAATCCAGTTATGAAAGATCTGTCAGAAAGGAGAGCTAAGTTTGGAGAGGTCCTTTTAAAATTTTTTAGAGCAGCTGCAGGAGATGCAGGACTTGAGTAGACACTTCTGGTTAATAAGATAATTTATTATTATTCTGATACCATTTCTAGGCAAAGCTTAAGGGGAGAAGGGGGGAAAAGGAAAATTTCACAGGTATTACTGTCTGCTTTAATCATACAATGTAAATCACGATTTTACAGAACTAGTTCTTCAAGAATGATGAAAATGGCTCTTAAAAGACAACACAAGGCTGATCAAAGTAAATTCATATACTTCTAAGTCCCTTGATTGTTGTACTGCATGCCTCTAGGCTTGATAATCTTAAAATGTTCTACAGGAACAGTGGATCATATGCTGGTGCACATTCAGAGCTCATAATTACATGTTAGAGTCCCTTAATCTGTAAAATACAATCTCTAAGTCTGTAGACAAGTGGAAGTTTCCTGCTGTGGCAGAACTTAGTGTGCTTCTGTCCCATTCACACATCCAGCTGATAACTAGATTGGCATGTTTGTTTACCAGCTCAGTATTGGAATACTTGGATACAGTTCCATATTTAAAATGAGCTGGTTGTTAGCAACTGCTGGAAACACTTGGTTTAGTGGATTAAAAAGAGAGAGGTAACAATAAGCATATGCAGTTGCAAGAGGGAACATCCAGTTCCCCCAGGTATTCTCATAATGGAGAAAATAGTATGTGACAGTAGCAGGGTTTTTTTCAGTAGTGGCCTTAAAAAATCCAAATACTTTCCTGGAAGAAGTGGGCCTGACAGCTTACATGAGTCTTTATGCAGTGGTGACTAGACTGAACCTCATGGCCAGGTGTATTCAGACTTGCTTACTTGTGCTGTTACACTCTGGTAAGGATGATCTCTGTGGAGCTGGGACACTAAAATAACTGGGAAAAAAGTAAAATGTAAGTCACTGATTTTTGCAACAGAAGCTGCTCTTTCCAGTGGTATAAACAAGTATTTGCTGCTTGGCTTTCTCAGTGGTCAGAGTGGATACTGCCCTGAGATTCCTAAATGTTCTCTATTCATGCCATTTTTCAGCACGGGGGGGGAAGAATTCAGGGAGGCATCCAAGTTCAAAGACACAGCTAAGAACAGCTGATGATATGCTTAAGTTCGGCTGTTAGGATATTTACTGCTGAAAACTTGTGGTTTATATGGCCTGTTACCTCTAAATACTGACATGTACTGGGTGTGTTAGTTATTTTCTAGTGGATTCAGATGGCAAAATTGTGACTCAGCAGGAAGGAATATTCCGCAGTAACTGCATGGACTGCCTGGATCGCACTAATGTGATCCAGAGCCTGCTGGCACGCCGATCTCTGCAGGCCCAGCTGCAGGTAAGCCCTTCAGTCTTGTTTCATAAGCTGCAAGGGGAGTGTGGCTTTCCATTTGGAACAGAGGTGTAATTTTAGCACTACAGCAGGAACTTGCATGCTGGAGTTACTGTACTGCTTGCTTGAAATGCAGTGACTCAGCTCCAGTTTAACAAATACAGCTTTTTCTGAAAACAAATCCTAATTTTTCTAGCAAACTGCTAGTGAGCCTCAATATG
>JAOXXN010000395.1:44896121-44915327 GCA_026770055.1 Myrmophylax atrothorax
GTGTTGTTTCAGGAGTGGATGTCAGCATGAACACACATCTCAAAGCAGTGAAAATGACGCTGAAGAACAGAGAGCCCGTGCAGCTGGAGACGCTGAGTATTTGAGGGAATAACATCCGATACTTCATTCTGCCGGACAGTTTGCCTCTGGATACTTTGCTAGTGGATGTTGAACCAAAAGTCAAATCCAAGAAGAGAGAAGCAGGTTAGTTTGTGCTTTCTTAATCTCTGTTTGTTCTGCCTTTTCTGCATTTCAGTCCTCTGAATCTGGAGACATGTGATTTGAGTGTCTTAATGTCTGCATTTGGCATCTAATTCCTTCATCGTTGAGGGTTTGATACTGCACTGGGTTTCCCACCTGCTTGGCATCTGCAGGGTTTTCATTCACATGAACTTACGTGTATGACTTTTCCTCTATCTGTTTCTAAAAATGTAAATGTTTCTCAGCTTGAGTAAATCTTAACCTATCTCAGTCTCACAGTTGGCACCAGAGATTTACCCTTCCTCTTCTCTCAGTGGCTGCTGTTCCCCCAGTTTGTATGGGGAGCTTCACATAGAGTAGGAAGAAGGTACAGTACAGTATCTCAAGCAGTGCTGAATAATGCACTGACATTTGGTGGTGGATAAAAACAGTATTTCTGAGAACTGAACTTGAGAGACTTGAGAACCTGAGGGAGTCTTAAGCTGTATTCCAATGAGCAGATCTCTGGCTTTGGCTCCCAGTCCTGTTCCACTCTGCTCTTCCAGGAACTTTTTTCTCAAAAAACTGTTGAACAAAACCATTTTCCTTAGAAACCTACCAGTATAGGGAGTTACTCAGTTTTAATCCACACTATTCAAGATTAATATCCAGTAAACCCCAGAAAATCTATAGCAGTGTATCTTTTGCCCAGCAGTCAATCTGTGCTTTTAAAATAGTAAGCTGTAAGTGGAAGTTCATTGTGCTCTAAAATAACGTCATACCCTTTCTCCTGTATTAGCGTGCAAGTCTTTGGGTCTGCAGTGTGTTTTGCATTGGTGAATTCACCTTTCTGACATGGTGTGAGGAACCCTCAGGTGCATCACCAGGTGCAAGTGCGGTGGCTGCTGTGTAAGGATAAAGTTCCTGTCACGTCCATTAGAAACAATCTGACCACATGGAGAAATGAGTGTGGATGGATTGCTTTTTTTCCTGAACCTCACACTGTTAACCCGATGAGGGACACAGCTGTGACAGCCCCCCTTACCCCATGTGATGCTCCTGCATCCGCAGGGCATGGGAACACTCTCGGCCCACAGCTGTGTTGTGCCGTGCTTTGCCTTAATCCATAACTGCCCTTCAGCTCCAGAATTGTGACACCCATGGCCTGTCCCTGGCAAGTGGGATTGTCAGGGGAAGGCAGAACGCTGCCTGTGCTGTACTGTGCGTGGCACTGTGCCTTGGGTCCGGGTGTGCATCAGCTCTCCATTGTTCAGTCAGGTGGTGATGATCCCATGGATTTTAGAGTCAGTATTGCCAGCAAAAAAATGACACCTTGCTCCTCCTGTCAGGTTTGCCCTGTGCCTCTGCTCTTCCTGTCTTTGCTGCATTTCCAATCTCCATACCAGAGCAATCCACAGCCTGCTTGTTGAAGGGGATGTCGGTGTGTGTGTCTTGCAGAGCACTCTCTTCCACAGAGTGTTTAGTATCTCTTTCAGCCCTGCACTCACAAACATGTTTGAAATGAACCAGTAATTTCTGAAGTTGGCAGGGTGGCCTTGCAACCAGGTAGGTCAAGTCACGTTTCTTTAGGAGAAAGGGGTGCAATGGCCCGTTATCGCTGTGTGGATCATACGACCTTTGGCAGGTGGTGCCTGCATTACCCTGTGCTTGTCTTGCCTTTACCATTAAATAGCAGTGAAGCCAAGGACGGACAGACACAGCCTGCGGGAACTGTACACTGAGAAACCTAATGCTAAAGATGAAAGTATTTCCTGAAACTTACTGAGCTTTAACAGACTTAATATCTGACTTCAAGTCTCATCAGAGGGAAGCAGTGTGGTGTTTATGCTCAATACAAAATGTTTTAATCAAAGTGAAGTGCTCCTGGGTCTCACTTGCTTTACCCTTTCACTCGCTCAGTTGCTGGAAGAGGCCGTGGGAGAGGCCGTGGCAGAGGCCGAGGTCGTGGAAGAGGAAGAGGCGGCCCAAGACGATAACTTCTCATCATGCAACTGTTACCAAATTCTCGGCAATTTCAGATTTTTTTTTTGTACAGGTCTTGTTTATGGTATCCATTTTTAATAAACTGAAATGTGAAAAGATAGTCTTTCCTTTGTTAGCAGAGCCTGGGGAGGGAGGTGTGTCCTGTTTCTAGGGGCTCTTGCAGACTAAGCAGGACTTGCTGGTGTTGGTTGTCACTGTCAAGATTTTTCCCACCCCTCAAGGCTGTACAATTGCCTCTTGTTTTTTGCCCCAGAACAAGACTTGTTTTGTTGTGCTTTGTGTTTGAAATTAATCCCTCTTTTGTAAGGCACTTGCCATCTTCTAATGGTTACATAGTTAAGGCACTGTAGCAAGAACCCCCATCCCATGAGTGTGTCTCTAATGTTCTTCAGAGCGACCTTTTTAAAGTTCATAGATAGAATTTTAATGTTTTTTATTACATTAAGCTTACAATTCAAACATGTTGCTTTCTTTATAAAACATTTACATAGGGAAATTAACCAGGTCCATGGAACTGCTGGATTGTTACATCTGATGATTAAAGAATACTTGGATATGAACTTTGTCAAAGCTAATTATATGGCATACTTTTGTTTGGGTGGGGCTTGTAAAGCAGCTTTATCACAAATATCTTCTAGTGTACTTAAAGTGCATCCCTAGAAAATACAAAGTACAGCACAGTGCACAGCTGGATACTGGAATTGGAAGCTTCCTTCTTCTGGGGGTGAGAGAACTTGTGCAACTCACATGTATGTTTGCTGCTTCGCTGGACACCAGTATAAAAACCACATTGATCTCCCACTACCATCCCACTGATTTCTCCCATGTAGGAAATAGATTATTGCATTCTCATTGCAGACTTCTACAGTTTCCTCTGCTGGTGAAATACAGACTCATTTCAAATAAGGTGCACACTTTAGTATGGCTGTCTTGAATTGTTAAGGGTATTTGGTGGTACTTTGGTGCAGGAACATGCTTAGTTGGTTGTTCATGTTTCCACACAGGCTCTGCTACAACAGAGTGGACAAGAATCACCTAACAGTGGGTAATGGGCTGATGTGCTGGTTAATTTGTGCTAGCTAGCATCTTGTGAGCTGCTCTTCTGGTTTCCCCCTCTCTTCCAGAGGCCATTTTAAAGCTTCATCTTGTTACAGAAGAGCTTTTTTTTTTCCCCAAACCATCGTGGAACCTCCCAAGAGCACTTTTTGGTCAATATAGCACCCACCATTCTCGACTCTATAAATAGCTGCTACAAATAATGGTTGCCGCTGTCTTCCAGAAGTGCCCAGTCACTGATGACGGGGGTAAGGTCTTCCCAAATCCAGCTGGCAGCACTCATGCAACGGTTGAAACTCTTTCCCTCTTCAGTCTCTTCCTTATAAAAGTCACTAGTGCCCCCAGGGGGATGCACATGGTGGACGCTGCCACCAGCAGCCCGATCACTGCCAGGGCATAGCCGGGGTAATCCTTTGTCACCAACTGCCCCTGCAAGGGAGAGAAGCAGCGATGGATCTGTGGTTTAAGTGTCCCAGAGTCGGGTCAGGAGCAAAGCTGTGTGTATGGATCTAGATGGGACACGGGAGGAGCTCTTCCTGGCTGTGGCAGCCCATGGCTGCCCTCAGTGCTGTGCTCTGCCCAGCCAGGCACACTGAAAACTGGCAACAAGAACAGAGCTGCTGACACCAGGACCGGGGGAAACATCTGCAAGCTTTGGTAAAGAGCGGATTTTGGCTTGATTTGTGTTCCTTAATGAGGTGGCTGGGCCCTGACCTCTGTCAGGCCTCAGTGTTCCTCTCTTGTGACAGCCAGTCAACAGGCCAGGCCCCCCACGGGTCCCAAACTGTTCTGCTGTCATGGCCAATTAAGTACTTTGTTTCTGCATCAAGGGAGCATTTCCACAAAAAGTTATGAAACCAGTGGTTACTTATCCAATAGTAATTGCTCTGTGGTAAATAGACAGTTCAGTATTTGTACATAAAGTGTTCTGGCCATGAAGAAAAATATATATGGAAATTATGGTAACTATTCCAGCAGCAGTTCAGTTCTGTTAAAATATCACAAATTTTGTTCAAAATAATACACTTTGAAAAAAGCTTTTTTTGTTTAAAGTGCTTTTTAAAAGGTATTTGGGTCTTCAGCATTAATAAGGTTTTAGTGCATAAAGAGGTCGATTAAGAATCAGAGAGAGATTAGTTGATTTTACAGAATCACTGCATCATCACTAGGTCAAGTTTTCCCTGTTTTTCCTTTCCACAGAATTAGGGGTTGGCCCTCACTCCAACTCTGCAAGCTTTCAGAAGGCAGTTGTGTGGAACAGTTTAGTTAGGAAGGAAGGCTGTGTCCTTGCAGGAAAAAAGCAAAGTTTAAAAAAACAAACGAAAACCCCCCCAAGCTCTAAACTGTTTTACCTGTGTGGCATCCCATGCTTGGTATTGCAAGGTTCCTGTGAGGATGTAGTCGGTGAGGTAAAATATAAATAGGCTTATAATTAGCAGAGGACTAACAAAAGCCCACATAATTTTCCAATACCAGTTTGGCTTGCGTCCAATCATGGTGTAAAGATCTTTTTCAAATCTGTGTTTAAAAAAAAAAAAAAACCACTTTTGAGAACAGCTGCATATGTTCAATCAATACCTTGTTCTGAGTCACTACAATGCCACTTGCAGAATTCAATGTCAGATGAGAAAGGGGAGTATAGTTAACCACACACGAGCAGAGAGGTATTGTCTGAAGCACTGGCTCCCCAGAATCATGGCGAGGGTGAAATCAAAACAGACAGCAGGACTTCTAAGAGAACCCCAGACTGCAGAGAGTGATACGAAATGGGTACAGCAACAAAAGTTCTGGCTGGAACGTAAGTTCAGACCATTACTGGTTTCAGCTGACAGAGAAAATCAGTGATGCTCAAGCACTGTGGAGAAAACTCTGGTGGGTTCTGTGTAGTTGAGTTGTTCTCACTGCTATTATCTGACTGTCTTTGAGGAAGTATTAACACTGGGAATTGTACCTAAAACCTCACGGGAGGCCTGGATTTGACTCAAAGGCTTTGAACTCATCAATGCCGTGATACCCAAGCAGGTGCCTGTACATGTACAGTGCTGGCAGACTAACAAAGCACATGCTGAAACCTCTTCCTTTAGACACCATGAGCAACAAACACCTCTGCTGTTCAAAACCTTTCCTGATGCCAAAAAGTCCTTTTACCCACAAGGGATGACTTGGGACACCAGCAATGTGCGAGGTGACCTCCTTTGAAACCAGGCTGAGTGGCACTGTGTGCTGCTGCTGAACTACTCTCATCGGAGGAGCAGAGGTTTGGCAAGGGCAGGGAGTGGGTGTATACAGCTCATTAGCACTCCCCTGCCAGCAGAGGTGGTGGCAGCCCAGCCTGGCCCCCAAGCAGCCCCAAACCAAGGCCCTGGCAAGGATGTGCAGGGCAGGGGAGACCCCCATCACCTTGCTGATACTACGGCATAGGAGAAACATACAGCACAGGGCAGTACTTTTATTCTTGGCCCTGCATGTCTTGGCCTGTGGCCACTGCCCCTGCTATCCCACCATGAAGAAAGGAATGTTCAAGCTTTACCTTCTTATCCCGTAGATGTAACACACAGCGATGGTTTCTACCAGCACGATGAGCAGCAGTGAGAGGGTGGCTGCATAGTCATTGAATATGTCAAACCAGTAATTTCCAGCCTCCACGGTGAAGATTAGGCCAATCACACAGTTAAGGAAACACACAATGCCTGCATGGATAAAACAGGAACACCTGTTACACCTGGAACTCTAATTGTATGGGGGAAATGTCATACTCCTTGTGACTAAAAAACTGGTAGGATTTCTGCTCTGAGCAGCTTTGTCTGAAGAGAAGGATACTATTTTCTGCTCTCTGGAAAAGACCAATCTCTTTGCATGTGTCACTGTGCTGGTGTGTTCTTAAACTGTTCCTCAGACCTGCACAGTCACAGGACATTACCCAAAAATGGTCAAGACAACCAAGTCTTGGCTATAGCCTTGTCACATGCAGTATATCTGGCGTTGCCACTGGGCATCCTGTTAAAACAGGTTTTAAGGTGGGACAACTGATTTCCATGCCTGAACAGCAGCACATACTACTTTAGGCCAAAGACTGAGGTGTTTTGCAGTTGGGACACAAGAGATGTGACCGCAGAGCTACTCACTGCAAGTATCTTGGTATCTCTGTCTCTGAGTTTCACCAGTCAGCAGACACCAGTCTGAAGGAGCTGGGGTTTGTTGGGAAGCCTGTGAATACACATTCACGATTGCCCTAGTGCTTTGGGAGCTCTGGAGGGGAAGTGCTGGGCAGGATTTCACAAAGGCAGGCAAACCTTTCCAGCAGCATACCTTTTCAGCTGACATCAGAGAGGGACCCTCAATGGCAGTGGGACACCAAAGCTTTCGCACTGTGTGGCCTGCACTGTGGGAAGGCGGGTGCTCACCTGAGATCACCTCCTTGGGGAAGCGGGTGGCGATGACCCTGCTGTCAGTCAGCGGCGTGAGGATGGCGGCCGTGTTGCCCAGCATGCTGCCAATGCCCAGCATCAGCAGCATGAAGAAGTACAGCACGGAGTACAGCTGGGGCACCTCCATGTTTTTGATTGCTTCAGAATACACTATGAATGCCAGTCCTGTCCCCTGGACAGCCTGTCAAGAGAAAAAGGGGAAAAAATGAGTTACAAGCAGCTCCTCAGCTCAATAAAGGACACAAAAAGGACATAAGAGAGTGACTCTGTCATGACAAGGTATACCTGCAGTGGTGGTTTTGCACAGCAAAAGCAGATGAGATTCTGGCCAGTTTATCCAAACTGCATGGACACTGGCATAATGCCACTCATAGCAAAAGAACATTTGCCCTAAACCTTTGAAACCTGCCCTGTTCAACAGCCAGAACCAGCAGGCTGGCTGCACTGCTACCTGGCTCAGCTGCTCATGACCCAGGTGAGCCCCTGTCCCATCCTGAGCTGTAGAAATGACCCCCAGCCTCTGGTCAGGCAGCTCCTGGGCATGCAGATGTGCTTGCATGGGGCTGCCTGGGCTCAGGGAGGAGAGGAGACAGCCCAAAGTGGCGACTCACCGTGTCCAGCTCAGCTTCTAAGCTGCAGTTTTTAATTTGAGGCGCTAATTGGGCATATTCCTGCGGGTAGGTGGACATGAGGTAGTCTTTCATCTCACTGAGGTTGTCTGCGGTCAAAGAGCCTTCCTCCAGGTCAAAAGCATTCATCAGCAGCAGGATCACCCTGGGAAGGATGGCAGGAATTTAATGGCTTTTCAGGCCCAGGACACCTCATCCCCTTCTCCACCACATGCAGATGTCCTGCTGGCCCCAGGGATGAGAGCCATGGCACTTTCCGAATGGGACACGGGTGACCTTGGGCTTATCTGTGCTTTGTAGGGAGCAGCTCCTGTGCCCACACTGCCGCTCCCAGCAGGGATTTTGGGTGCCAGCCAGTGCTGGCTGCCGTCTCTTCCCCTTTGCCCTCCAGTCTCACGTCCACACCCCATCAACTTAACGAGCCTTTTGGCAACCAGCAGGGACTAGCAGCTTGGTTTCCTCTCTGATCAGCAGATAGATTGAAAGCTCTAAAAATATGAGTAAAAGTGTAACTGCTGCAGGCCCTGTGCCAGGGACTTCACGCAAGCTTGCTGCCTCAGGACACAATCCTGCAGGCTCTTAGGCACCTCCAGAGCATCGGAGCATTGGAGGCTGAGCTCCTAGAACAGGGCTTAGCTTTAAAGGTGGGGGGGTCTGGGCATTGCTGCATTTTATAAAACAGCCTCCCCCACCCCCCGAGACATGTGCCAGACCAGAACACAGGGGACAGTGTCTCTGTGACTTGCCCAGGCAAACTCATCCTCTCAACCAGGCCCGTGCCTGGAAGCAGCACCCAGGTGTCAAAAGGCAAGCGGCTCTGACCCTTCATCTCAGGCTTCATCGCTTTAAATAGCTCCATTAGCTTTATTAGAGCAGTATCAGGTCTGGTCTTGGGGCAGCACTGGCAGCACTGTGTGCTGTTACTGATTTACCTCCCCTCTCACCTGCCCCAGAGCGGCATGTGGTGGGAAACGAGTGAAGCACCAGGCTCTTACTTGTTTATGCAGCTCTCGTAGTTAAACGTGGCCTTGAAGCCGTAGATGGAGAAAGTGACGATGCTGGCAAACACGGAGGTGGTGCTGTTGATGAGCGAGACGATGATGGCGTGCCTCTCGCAGTTGTTGCTGGGCTCGTTGTAGCTGGCAAAGGCGATGAGGCTGCCGAAGCCAAGGCCCAGGGAGAAGAAGATCTGTGTGGCAGCGCTGATCCACGCCTTGGGGTTCGACAGCTGCTCCAGCTGCAAAGCCACACCGACAGCGTGAAGCTACACATGGATTCCCAGCCTGCCCTTCGTGCAATCATTTTAGTTCAGGGCTGGTTTGGGGCAGGGTTACTGCTACTACTGAAAGAAATATCGTATAGGTTATGCTAATGGCAGGTCTTTTTCTGCAGGGGAAAGCAAGCAGCTTATGGGCTCCATGGCAGGACAGGCTCAGCCACTCCCAGCTGGGGTTTCCAATCTATGTTACTGCTGCAGAAATTCAATATAAGGAAAAGGACCATCACCACCACCTTTTAAAAATGTACACATTCAGTAACTAATAACATTTCATGAGAAACTCAATACAGTTTTTCTGTACCTTTGGTGTGAACATGTAGACAAGCCCGTTCACAGCTCCATGAAGTGTTAATCCTCTGATGAGGTATATGATGAGAACACAGTATGGCAAAGAGGCTGTCACATAGACAACCTGGGGAAGGAGGGGAAATACATAAGACAAAGCTAATCCACTATGGTCATTTCCTTTACATAAATAATTTCCATTATTGTGTTTTTTCTCATGTATTTATCTTTAAAGAAATATTTTCAGACAAAACTAACTTTAGATTTACATTTTAGGGAAATAAGTTTTCAATAATAATGAAGATCTGTGCTACTGTTCCCAGGGTCTTCTCTTTAACTGGAACTGAAACAAAAATCTAAAATACTTGCAGTATTCACAAACTCGGTTCTGCATCATTTAGTGGAGTAACACCAGTGTGCAACTATCTGTCAAGGCATACTCATTAGGCAAAGGTCATTCATCATTTGCTCTGGGAGGAAGGCAAGCAGATCTCATAAAAGGTCAAAATCAAACTTCAATTGAATCAAATTGAATCAAAACTGAATTGAATTTGTTGCAGCAAGTTTAAGAGGTTATTCTTAGTTTATAGTCTCTTGGCTTTCTGTGTTCAGCTAAGACGATTTGGGGATTACAGCCCTCAAGCTTGCTGCTTAGTACAGGCTCAGCCAGGACATTGGGGTTTTTCTCCCCACTTCCTCATAACTTCTGCTGGGAATAAAAAGCAAGCAAAACATGCCTGTTGGATGTCTTTTTTTCTTGCAAAGACCAAGGAACAGACAACTCCTGACATGGCTCTGCTGTGGCAGACCACTTTCCTCATGGCCAGCAGCCTGGCGACTGGTTTTGCAGCAGAGGTGGCTGCGTTGAAAGGACTTTCTGGATTATTTCTTTACTATCACTCAGTGTTTGGGTTGATGCTTCTTCAGTTGCAACTTGAAAGGGCTCAGTGGTCTGGGGGAGGTGCTGTGACCCCAGGAAACAGCAGCCATGGCCACTGCTTTGGGCACTGATTTACCCTCCCCACGCCGTGCCCTGGCTCGCAGGGCTGTGCCCACCTCTCACCTTGCCGGTGGATGCGGTGCCGCGCAGGATGCAGAGGTAGACCACAAGCCAGGCCAGCGTGAGGCAGAGCGCCTGCTCCCACTGCACATTCCCACTGGCCTCCAGCGACGGAGAGATGTTCAGCGTCTGCCGGTACCAGAAGTACTGCGTGGACGACGTCCTCTCGCACTCCTCCTCATAGCCAGTGCGGTTGCTGTTGAGGGGGCAGGTGGCCCATGGCAGGGGGTCCTGGGAGGGAGTGGCATGGAGTGAGTGCCAGCTGTCAGCAGGGCAGGGAGAGCCCAGGTGCCAGCAGGGGATGGCGAGGATGATGGCAAGGGCAGGTTTCTTCCTGGTGCTTGCTTGTCTCTGCATGGTGGTGCCTGGGGAGGACCCTCTTCTGACACTTTCCCCTGGGAATGACCCTCTCCTCAAGGACAGATCTGCTCTGTCTCTCATAGCTGGGGATGACCAGACTGATTCTCTCCCTGAGAACTGAGCCTAATTAGCCCTCTTCCCTGGGGTTGACATTCTCAAATTCTCTCCCCTAGGGCCAATCCTCCCCCATTCCATCAGACAGACCCATCCCAGAATGCAGGACACCCTGGCCACCAAAGCGTCACAGGGCTGGCCTTGACCCATGTTTCATGGTGAGAAGACAATGGGGGAGCCCGTGGAGGGAGACACCACTGCCTTACTTTTCCCTTCAGCAAAGCCCTGGGTAGGTTTCTGGAGCTTTTTCCATCCCTCCACCTCCCCTCCCCAGCTGATGATGGTGCCATGGCTGCCACACACCTGGAAGGAGTGGAAGAGGTACCAGAAGGCCCAGGCATTTATCACGTTGTAGTACATGGAGAGGAAGAAGGAGACGACAACACTGGCAACACCTGCAGGTATGGAGGGAGACACTTGGTCAGCAGCAAAACCCCAAAATGCCCAGAGTCCCATAACACCCAGGGGGTGTGGGGGCAGCAGGAGGGGCTTTGCCCTTGCACAGCTGTGTGCACAGGATATGTCTCTGCCACTGCAGCCACCTCCTCCTTCTCCTGCCTGGACTACCCTGCACTTTAGGCCTGGGGGGGTTAATAGTCAAAGTATCATTAAAAATAAAATGCCTGTATGCAAATTAACAATAGTTTGAGTTATCAGGGTAATTTAATAACACAAAAATGTAGCTAAGAGTGGACACTGGTAAAGGGCAGACAGCAACAGCAGTGGTAGGAAATCAGGGCACCATTTTATCACTCATGTTTCACTCATTGGGAAGGTGCTCTTGGGGTCAAAGCCCAGTGCAGGCAGCCCCAGGGGCTGGGTTTAGCACTGGCCTTCCCACCATGATTTTGGCAGTGTGCCTGAGGGCAGGGGGACTCACACCTCTGAGTGCAGGGACCCAGCACTGCAAGTTGTGGTCTGGTCGCAGTGCCCCACAAGGGATGGGACAAATGTCGCTCTGCTCAGCTTGGTGAAGCCCAGTAGAACCCTAGCTCATTCCTGGTTTCTCCTCTAAAAGACAAAGCTCTCCATTCACAAATCACTCATGTTCTCTCCATGCTGGAAAAAAAAGATGTAAACTGAGAACATACCAACACCACAGAGGTAGGGGCTTATTATCTTCCAGGCGCCGATGCTGCCCTGACGCATTCGCTGCCCCACGGCCAGCTCCAAGTAGAGCAGTGGCATCCCCTCAGCAATCAGCATGATCAGGTATGGGATCAAAAAGCCACCTGCAAAAAAAGCCCAACAGTCAGCCTTCAGCAGATCAGCAGCAAGATAAACTGCACGTTGCCCTGTTTGTGTCCAAATTGTCAAGTCACAATGCTGTCAGTGCCCCACAGACTGGCTGAGTCTGGGTCCTTTCCGGGCACCGTGTGTATTGAAGGCATGGCCCAACTCTGAAGGACACCCCACAGGGTTTCAGGCTGTGTCCCAGAGGCTGGTGGGCACTGACTGCCTGCCCGGGCACAGGGAATTTTCCGCAGGAACTTGGCAGAGCTGGGCTTTCTGCTGTTAAACTGTGTTGGGTCACCGCTCCGGTGTGTCAGGGCTGCCTGATGCATCGCGGGCGGTTTGAGCGAAGTTGGGGGCTGGGGCTGTTAAAGGGTAACCAAACACCAGCCAAACCTTGTAAACGATAATGAGAGAAAGAGGAGGAGAAGATTTACTTCATGTGGGGTGTTCTGCGGCACAAAGTGCTCAAAGAAAAAGTAACAGCAATGTCCTTGTCGAATAGAGAGTTTTGAGTTGCATACTGAAGTCTGGCCTGGCTTAAAAGAAAAAAAACGACCCAAAAAAAACAAAACAAAAAGCTTCCCAAGCCTGATGCTGAGCCCACAGGCACCAGCAAAGGGATGAAGGATTTTCTCCCTGGGTTCCACCTGCAGGAGCAGACTCTGGGATGGGATGCACAGAGTTTCCTCCTGCATGGGACTCCTCATCCCTGCTTCTCCCCGACATGGAGAGCCACAGAGATGCTCCTGTGAAAGAGGATCAGCAGGAATGGGAAGGTTGATAGTAAGGGAGAGGAAAGGACCTTCCCACCTGGCAACCAGGATGTGCTTGGGCTTAAATTTCTGCTGAAAAAAAATAAAATCCTTGTACTCAACTTGGGGTTCACTTCAGAAAGAGCTGCTGACTGAGTCAAAAGCTGGATTTCTGTGAAGGCTTCCCTGCTTCCCTTTTTACAGCAAGCCAAAATATTTACGTAAATATCTCTTATTCAGGATTTAATCTGTGGCATTAACATTCCTTGCAATGGGCTCTGTGCAGCGCTGTGGAGGAATGAACTCCAGGCAGCAACTGCGGAAAACTGGAAATAAACACAGAGCAATAATCCGGTTTATTCTGGGAATTAATTTCCCACCTCCCAGCTCTCTTGTTATTAACAACCCCTTTGTTAGTCTGTTAGATAACTTCCTATGCCTCACGGGAGCTGCCGGAGGTTTCAGAGCTCCTGCAGGCGCTCTGTGCCAGCGGGGTGCAAGTGCCCCAGCAGGCAGTTTTGCCATGTACCACACGGGGAAGCAGCACCAGGCGCTTTGCAAGGGCTTTTCTGCTCTCTCAGCAGTGCTGCCACATGCTTGGTGTTGACTTCACCACCCTGCAAGAAGTAGGAATGCCTGCAGGCCTGTCCTTCACCCCAGTGTCCCCCTGAAGCTGGGGGTGCCAGGGCTAAGCCCCCTGCCCTTCGCTCTGCACCCTATTTGCATGTGGATCTTGCTCCCAACACTACTTTTCCTAAAGGGCAGAACCAAAATGGCTCATACAAGTGACACAGTTCTTGTGACTCAGCACAGCAAAACCAGCCCCCAGGCCAGATCTCTGCAGTTGGCAAGACACAGAGTGTGCCCTGGGCCTGCTCAAGGTGCTGGGCTTGTCCAGCAGCACCTTCACCTCTGCTCAGCGTCGTGTCTGGTGCTCAAGGGCTGCTTCGCTCAGGACTGAGCGTTGCTGAGCACCAGCCCCGCTGCAGGCCCACCCAAGTCTCGTTTCAGCCTGGCCCAGCCTGCTCAGGGATAGAATAACTGCATCTATGAGGTTTGAACCCTCCCTGATCTGCTCAGGTCAAGCTCTCTGGAGGAGAGCAAGGAGAAGGAGGCAATCTGCTGATGAACAGAAAAGCAAGTTATAAAGTCTGCAAATACTCTCTTTATCAGTATCCTCCATGATAAGGGCCCTATTGCTCTGCTGGGCAGGACAGGAACTGGCTCTGTGCTTTTCTACAAGGAAGATGCCAAATAAGGTGACATCCACCCTTATCTCAGTGCCTGACACATCCAGCTTTTAAGTCCCTGAAATGATGTTCTGTCTGCAGTTTTGTGGACCCCTGGAAAGCCACAGAATCCTCTTTAAGAGGGCAGTGAAAAAATGAATTAAGAAAAGCAAAACCTCCTGTCAGGAGTTTTAATTTCACAGTTAAAGGAGATGCCTTTCCCTATGTAAATTTAACTGTGGAAGAGAAACATAGCAGAGAATATAATGGAAAAATAGTCTTATAAAAGCACAATTTTCAGAAAATACTTGGGTTTATCATAAAATGATACAATAGTTTGAGTTGGAAGGGACCTTTTAGAGGTCATCTAGTTCAACTCCACTGCCACAAGCAGGGAAGTTTATTTAATCTTATTTCAAGTTAATCAAATGTTCCAGTTTTGGTGACATTTCAGAGAATTTTCACTATCTCCTGCAACACAGGTGGCTGGTCAAAAGAACCACACAAAGCCCCCAAAATGTCCCAGTTTAGCTGTCCTTCAGGATGTCTGCCAAGATAGGCTGCTAGAAAGCTGATCACGTGCAGTTTAACTGCGTACAGAAACGCTCGCATTTTAAGCTCTGTGCTAGAGTTCAGTGTCAGATGTGAAGTCTTTACCCTTAAAGCATATATGGAAGAATACATGCAGAATTACAGCACATCTATCACTCCTGATATCTGAAACATCTAAAGAAGCTTCAGCCACTGCAGCATCTGTCTTCTGCTGTAACTTCACCCACTGTACTATCTGCATTTTTCTGACCTGATCCCTCAGGACGGCTCTGACGCAGCCTCAGCACTGAGCTGGCTTTTCCAAAACCAGCATGAACCAACCCCTACTGTCCCACATACATTTAGAAGTAATCTACAAGCCAACATAACAAGCATAAGCACTTAAACATCTCAGTATGTTTCTTCCTGAAAGGAAGAAAAGATGGAACCAGACAAGAAACAGATGAGGCAGATGCTCACCATGTCTCTTACTGCAAAGCTGAGAAGGGTCCAACACTATGATAACAGGTGCAGTGAGAAGCAAAATAAAACTTGGATGTCTTATAAAGATAGGCTGTTTCTAAGGATTCTTCAAAAGAGTGGGAGCTGTATATTAGAAATTACTAGTGTTGGTCTTTAATTTATCTAATTAACTGATTTTTGGTTTCTAAGGAAGAACATCTGTGGCTGGTATATGATGCAGATATCATCTTGTTCGGACCCAGGAGAAGGATAAACTTTCAATGAGGGTTTTGGGGTTTTTTTTGAGCCCAAATCAATGTATTCCTTATTTTCAAAGGTTCCTGAAAGGCTCTAGCTGTGGAACTCCTGTTGATTATGGCGTTACAGCCAATTCAAGGCAGATTTCCAGCCAAGTTATCATCTTCTTAAGTTAGGCTTTGTATAAAAGACATAACATTAATGACAGAAACTTGGTATGATACAGCTGATCCTTAAATCAAATCAGCATAAGCATCTCCCCTTCTCAATATGTTCCAGGTCCACATATGTGAACATACAAGGAACTAGTTTCTGATGACTTCAGAGTGGTCCTTTGGGGCGAAAAAGGAACTTCTAGGAAACAAGGGCCACAGTATTGGGGCAGCTGTCAGGTAAAAGCCAGATGCTAAAGAATACATCCAATAAAGCCACAATGAGACAGGCTGCACACCAACAGAAAGCCAGACCTCCTGCTCTGGCCTGGACCCTGCTGGGTGGACAGGGCACTAGCACAGACAACATTCTTTTGGACTTAAAATTTGCCATACTCCTCCTCGAGGGAAGCAAGAAACATAAACCACACTTACCTCCTCCGTACATCTGACATAAGTAGGGAAACCTCCACACATTTCCCAGCCCCACGGCATAGGAAATGCAGGCGAAAATGAACTGCAGGGGATTGTCCCACAGCGGTCGGGATTTCTCCATTGCCTGCTTGCAGGCAGAGGTTTCAGCAGAGCCTTCCTGCCTTCGCTCCCTCAGGGACTCTGCCAACCCTGCCTCACTCCACGCCAGTCCGGCTTGGAGGGGAGGGAAAGGCGGAGGAGCTATGCTTGCCAATTCCTATCAAGCTTTTTAATTACTAATCTTATTAACAGGCACATACTGAAGTAGGAATGCTGGTAAATAGATTATAGACACACACAGAACTATAAAATTGGTACTTTGGGTAAATAGCTGCTTGGGTTTTGACTGGCATTTCTGGGAAGGATGTGAGCTGGGGGATTTTTATCGACTCACATGCTGAGTTGACACCGTGAGGAAATAACACTGCGGCTGCAGTTTGGTTTTGGAACCGGGACACTCCTTCCTCACAGGGTTCCCTTCCCTATGACCGGCATTCCCATGCATGAGGCACCAGCTTGAATTTGACAGCACAAAGAAGGGATTCTCACACCATTAGGACTGACCTTAATGACTGTAAGAGCTGACTTTTAGGGCAAGGGGTGCCAAGAAATGCCAGGAATAAAGATACTTAGTCATCCCATCCCTTGTGACCAGGTGCTCTCCCCAGCCAGCCCAGCACACTACCCAGCTCCGAAACCTCCCCATCAGCAGCACAGGTCCCCAGCCCACTGCACACTTGAGCACAACACTCCAGTTTGACCCTCCAAGGTATACTACCCTCCCTTTACACACTCTGCATGTGTGTGACAGCACAAAATAGCCCAGTCTCTTTTCACTCACCTCCATGCTCAAACCCCACCACCACAGATGAACTTTTCTGAGGGGTTGCTGTTTTAAAATACTTTCAAGCAGCAGGGACCAAATATGTACAAAGGCCATTGGGAAAAGGTGTCTGTGGCCCATGGCAGAGGCAGAAGGATCTAGGAGGCCTCTGGGTTGTCTGAAGGCACACTGAGGTGCCCGGTCTGAACATGAACCCTGTGTGTTTGGGGCCCTTGACAAGGTACTCATTGAGCTCATCCAATTCAGACAGGTCTCCCAGTGAAGGAGGGTGCCAGCAGCATCTGTAGCAATGATAAGGGGCTGAACAACTCCAGGGACTTAGTTTCCTTCCTCTGCTTAAATGTGTTTTTTCCAGGGCACCTTTCAGAACCATTTTCCAAGAAAGACTCACTCAGCTGCTGTCAGTCTCGTTCCTCCAGCGCCAGGAATTTGCTCCCTGCCAGGGCTGTGTGTGCTGCTCCAGCATCCCATCAGGCTCTGGCTGAACCAAGGCACCAGCTGTGGGTACAGTGAGAACCCCCACACGGGGCCTTTGGACACAAGCCCAAAGCACAGAGTGTGTTGTGCAGTGCTGTTGAGCCCAGCAGAACCACTCTGGTGCACTTGCTGACCAGCCACCTGCAGTAGCAAAGTCACAAAGAGGGACACCACATTTCTGCCTCCTAGAAAAGGTGACTGCAAGAGGTTGACACAATCTCCTGTAAGTGAATTCACTCTTCATGGTGTGTTTAAGTGGTGCTAGAAATGAAGGTTGTCACTGGAAAACATCAGGGTTTGCCAAAGCCTTCCACAGCACAGTTCTGAAGGACCTCATGGCATTTCTGCAACACCTTTGCAGTTCTTGTCTTGCCTGCAGAATTCCAACTTGCCAGCTAGCCCTGGAAATACGTCTCATGGGTATAACTCTGAATTCTGCTGGAAGACAAAATCCAAAGCAATATTAGCTCCATAAGCTATTAAACCTGAAAGACACACACTGAGAAGCTACAGATATGTTAGCTGTTCCAAATCCTGAAAACTTCTGCAAATTAAATGCTTGTCACTGCCACTGGGATTTATTATAAATTATGTTTATAAATAGCTTACAGCATTAAATAATTGGCTGACAGGACAGCCTTAAAAAATGGCACATCACTAGCACTTGAGATGCTTCTGTGTGAATGGATTACTCCTACTGATGAGAACCATCAAGTTAAAGATTTCCTTGGCTCTGCACCTCCTTCCCATTACATTTCAAACTAGTTTACTAATGGACTGGAGGAGATCATGCAGGCAGAGAGGTGTGGTGTCCTCATCTTGGGTCAGGCCAGATCGGAAAGTTCAGATGGAATAAGGCAAATCTTTCACAAATGTCAGTCCCATCAGCAGCTCAGATCACAAACTACTATGAGTTTTTTTAAAGGTGGCCATGCCCACAGGCACACAGCAGAGTGCCTGGCTCCTTGAGAGACAGGCTTTAAATACGTTTAAAGGTATTTAAACAATCAACACTCGGGAATTCTTACTGTGAGACTTTCTGTAACACCTCAGATAATCAATATGCTATTTCTGATGCTGTTCCAAGATTTTCTCCTTTGAACTTTCTTCATTTGGGTTGGGGGAGGACTTGGGCTTTATCTTCAGGGACAAAGATGAGCTTCTAAAAGACATATGCAAGAACTTTTGATCATTTCACTGCTCATGTTAAAGGAGGATTGGAAACATTTTTCCCCCCAGTACCTAACAGATTTGAAATGTGGGGTTTAGGGGAGTGGTTGAGAAGGGTCTTCCCTTCATCTCCACAGCAGCCCAGGGACTGATGGGACTGCCCATGGAACTGCCCTATGTAAACCTACTCAGAAGATGATAAACAAAGCAGGGAACTCCATTTCTCACTGAAGCAAAACTGCAAGTACTTAGGTGAAGGTGCAGACTAAAAATCCTGGGCTTGTATCTCTTGATGTCAGTACAGTAATAAGAAGTCAAGTGCTTCTCCCATCTATTTAAAATGAGACAAAAGAGGAGTCTGAGGTCCTAGCAACAGATTGGTGACTGTGATTTGAAGATTTGAGAAGCTTAACAGTTCTATTGTCAAAAGAGAGGGAAACCAGAGAGGAAGGAACTCTACCAGGTAGCCTGGACCTTATTTTCTACCTCCAACATGTAGCACTATACTCCTTAGGTTTAAAAATAAACCCTCTGTGGTTTATTTGATGAGCCAGACATATGGAAGGGAGAAAAAGTGCCAGCAGCTCTGGTGCTCAGGATCTGCCTTTCCTGGAGGCACTCACCTCCAACTGGAAACATCGTGTCTGCCAGCATATCAGATGATTATCAAAGGGAAGCGATGGAAGAGTCTCCACAGTCTCTGCAAATGTTTACTGACGCTGTTAAGAGAAGCAGATATACAACCAAGTGAGTAGCAGCTTCCACATATGGTTCTTCTGTTGTGATTCACTTTTGACAGTTGCTACTCTAAGCCTTATGCTTCCTTAATTTAGGAGAAAGACAGAATCCATCTGGATTTCCAGATCTTTGAGAACTCATGGACCATGATAACTGTTGGGCAATTGCTTTATGTGTAATTGGAGATTTCAGTTACTCCTCTGAACAGTTATTAGGATTGCAATTATTCCTTCCAGTTTATCACTAGTACCTGTTGCTTAATTCCAAGCTGCAGATGATACCCAGTCTCTTCATCACCCTTAAAACTGTTCCACATTACATCAGCCTCCCCTGGACAAGCCCATCTGACAAGGGTCTCCCGTTCTATTATCCTGGCTTTGGTTCAGCTCCACAGCTCTATTCATCTTCCGACTATGAGATCTTTTAGGGTACTCTATGCAGTTCTGGTTCATAGAATTGCACCTAATTCACCCAGAGCTCAAAACTAG
>JAOXXN010000395.1:44915337-44928236 GCA_026770055.1 Myrmophylax atrothorax
CACTAAAATAAAAAAGATAGCTGGCCTATTCAGTCAGTTCTTCTGCCTCCTGCCAGTTCAGGGTTTCTCTCTGTCAAAGCTTGCCTGCAGTCTGGGGAGGTCTCCAGGCAGATCCCACGTCCACCAGCAGCTGTCAGGCATGAGCTGCCCTGCCAGAGTCCTGCACCAGCCACGCAGCATCACCAGGGCTCACCACAGACACTCCAAGACATTACCAGGTTCCTAAAAACAATAATTAAAAAATAATTAATGAAAAAAGTCTGCAGATATTAAGACTACTGAAACAGAATGACATGTATCTACCTACCTTTATTTGGAGAAGAGTTGACAGGCTGACTAAAGTTTCAGGATATGTCCAAAAGGAGACTGATGAGGAGGGCACACCTAATGCCTTCAGAGAGTCTGCAGGCAGCCAGAGCAGGGCAGGAATCCTGGGCCAATGCTTCCACAGGGACATTGTCAAAATTAACAGTCATAGGGTAACTCCCTGGGCACATTCTCTGCTCAAAGTCAGTTACAATAATAATTTCTATAACAATTTTTACCTGCTCACATAAAAAATTACCCTCAAATTACATTGTTTTTAAAATTAGTTTTAGAAGGCACCTCCTCCTAGAACAGATTTTAAAGCTTGATCCATCCAACCACCTGACCCAGCAAGATGATTCAAGTTTGCCTCCCGAGGAAGTAAGTCCCTGTGGTCTGACAGCATTTGGTATCACACAGAAGCCAGGAGCTGTCCTTGATATTGACAGAAAGGGGAAATCAAACCAAGGAATCTTAGAAAAATTTTGGCTGAATGGAAATCTAAATGCCTGGCAGATGACTGTGTTTCCTAAAGGTAAGGTATGCAGGAAATGTCCAAACAGCACCTGTCCTTAACATTAGTCTATCAAATAAAGAGGTACACTTGCAAACTAAGTGTCAATATATATTAGTATTCATGTTAAAAAATGGCTATTATCCACAAAAAAAAAAAGATTGATGAATACTTTATGAACAGTTAAAGATCATCAGATAATATACAATCTCATGAAGATGGCAGCAGGCAGCAATGCTGGCTCATTTATTAATGGCCAACAGCTGAGCTGAAGTCACTGTCAGCTGCTGGCTGCCAGAGTCAATACTGGCAAAGCTGAGCTGCCCAGATCTCATTCCCATAGGAAGTATTCTCCAGTCTGCAAGCATGAGAGAGATTTGATTCCTGCAGACCAGCAAGTTATAGAGAAATTTTCTTAGTAAACATTCCCTTCAGGTCTAACTAGGGAATTAACAACTGAAGTGGAAGAAATGGATAATGTCTACTTGAGAAATATGAAGAACAAAGACTGATAAAAGCAGTGTTAGAATTTACACCTCAGGGAAGGAAGCCAAGTTTTAGAAATACCAGACACTGCCAGGAGAGATTCAGATGCCATCTTCATCTTCACAATATTGTACTTATCTCAACAAAAAGAGAACTGCTACTATATAATGCTCCAGGCCTTCTTTGACAGGAACCTCATCTGTCAGAGATGATGCATCTTTCATCAAGAGCTCCACAGAAGACTGTTAATTAGCCATTCTGCAACACAAATCAAGGTGAGCACTGCGTCTCATACTCGCTAAGCTGGTGACCTGCAAGGCAGGAAATCAAAGTCAGTGTTTCATTTGGCACTGCACAGCTCTCTACAGGACTCACCCTACTTGTGTGAGGAGATAACAAGGTCTGTAGCAATGCTTGTCTACAGGCAACTTATTTCACTGAGACCTGGCCATACACTGGAGGTGACAGTGTACTTTCTTGTTGAGATGGTTTCTAAGCAGGTAAGGAAAGCCTATCACTGAGTCAGTACTCTAGATAAATCATGGGTCAAACTTATCAGAAAAGAAAACCAGCAGAAGAATCTCTGTCTTTCTTCACCTTTTACCTAGTATTTTAGAAACAATAACTGATCTCACTAAAATGAGTGTTATTACAAAGAAAAACCCCACAATATACATCCAGATGTGCAAGTACTCCCATTGCTCTGAGCAAACACAGGCCAGAAAGAACTTAACCTTTTATTGACTGCACAAGGGGCAAAAGAATAACTTTCATTAACTCAACTGTCAGTGAAGAAGGAATATGTCAGCCCATAACACCCTACTGTGGTGCTACAGCAACGATATCATGCTACAGACACAGGACTTTATCCCAGAGCAATCTTGTTTAACCAGTAGGTGGAAAAGGACAGAAGAACTTATAGAAAACATGAGAACTTAAACTGATAGAAAACAAGGGAACTTATACTTAACCTGACAGAAAACAGTAGAACTTAGACTGAAAGTGTATGGTAGATTTGACTGGGGCATCATTGCTTGAGCAATTTTAACAGCCTTGGTTTTTTGAGAAAGAATGAGGAAAAATGATCCACTTTCAGTTCAAGCAGCTCCTGAGAGATGCACTATTAAATGCCAGCTTCTGTAACACAACCACCCCAGCCACTTCCCAGCACTGGTACACTGTTTTATAGCTGTTTGATGTAGTGTGGCTTTGAGCATGAATCTGTAATTTACATGTTCTTATTTATAGCAAGATTCTTTACTGATCCACCACAGATATTAAAAAAAAGCTCTACAAAACATTCCCATTAAAAAACCCAGCTCCTGAAAGACTAAATGTTTGAAAACAGAATAATTTTATTTGGAGTAAAATACAACATACATATGAACAGGGACAGATGAACAAGTAGAATGCTCAATTAACAGGCTGACAAATCAATGCAAGGCAGAAAATTACAGGTAGAAGACTTGAGAGAAGCAAGCTGGTTTTTGGTGAGATTACATTAAGAAAGCAGATGAAAATACCTAAAATAACTTATTTCCCAAAAAAGCTTCTCCATGAACTTTCCTGTGCATTTTCAGATTATCACCTCAATGTTAAGAATACTGGCAAAATCAGAATCTGCCTTCTGATGTTGAAATTTGTTTCAGATCAATTCAAGTGAAAAACCGTGACTTCACTTAGTGGCTTTGTGTGAACAAGCCCAGCACTTCAGCTATAAAGCACATTTGCCTCACCAGCTCATGAACACCCTCTAGAAAAATGCTACTCACCACATTCTGCTGAGGTGTGACATGTCCTGTGTGAAGTAACATTACAGAATCAGTTTTTCTTTTTTTCCCTCCTATTTTTCACTTTGACTGATGCAATTTTTATGTATAATGCTACTTCATAACTACAATAACTGCACAAAAGTAACAACTGGAGTTTCCACCTCAGACACATCAAAATCCCTAGCACCCTTTTTTTTCCATTTTTTTAATTTTCTTAACAAAAATAAACTCCTTTCTTTGTAGGGAATGTTCTCAATTCTTCAGTAAGATCCTGTTAGCTGTTTCTCAAGGAATGCTGACGACTAACAATTAAAAACATGATTGCAGAAACTAATACCTATAAAGTGTAGGTTTACAAGGAAGTAAGGTAGGAGTTTTAGAGTGTTGTTAATATTAATAAAGAGTTATTTTAATCATTAGAAGCGAAAAATATACCATTTGAAACAAAAATTATTGAAATATAATACCAGTCTACACTTTCTTTCCACGGCAGCTTTCAACAGATCAGATGTTTTGTGGTATTTTAGTCCTCTGATTCATATCTGAGGATTAAAAAAAATAAACAGAAAAATCATTAAAGCAGAGTAGCAAATCCCCAGAGACATTTTGTCTTTAAGAAAAATTAAACCCAAGTAATAAATTGCACTTAGTAGTGACACATTGCTGTCAAGAGTCACTGTATGACAGAGAAATGCATGTACTTTTTAGACTATTTTCTCCTTGTAAAGCTGGCCAGTTTACAAACAGTACAATAAAGGAATGACCTACCCACAAATCCAAACAGTTGTCAAAGAATCTGGGACATCTCCCATCTGCATCTCCCTGTGCAGCACCCAAGGCCTCACCTACCACACCCATGAATATCCTGTATCCTCTCCACACTGAATTCTCTCATTACTTGGTACATGGTGGCTGCTCTTGCACACAGCAGTCCTATTTCCCCAACATCCATTAAAAGCATTGGCTTGTCAAAAATCCAAAGGGAATTAGACTAATAGAAATTATTTTAAGGGAAAATTCACAGACTGTTTTAGACACAGATTCACATTTATGACAACAAAGTGGGAGCAGAACGTGGATGCAGAGCAAGGATCTGTTTGGACAGACAGGAGAGCATCCCTTACTTGGAGAGCCTTCTGCGCAGATCCTTTATCTGCTCGTTCTTCTTGGTGAGAATCTCTTTCATGTTGCGATAGGCAGCTGTTTGCTGAAACTTCTTCTCCAGTTCCTACACAAGAACAACACCAACATATTATTTACATATTAGGAAGACCAACAAAAATTTCTATGCAGACAAATGGGCAATATTTAGGTATTCATCTAGTTATAATCATGCAGTTAATTGTGGTTTTGCTATTTTACTTATAACATACGTTTCCACTGAAATAACAAAATACACAGGCAACAGTGTAGCCTGGTAAACTCTGCATCCTACAGTGTGTGCTTGTTAAATTACTAACCAGTTAAAATGTGAGTAAGGATCTCATTTCTATATTACAAAGAAGTGCTCACCTTTTCAGCTGTGGATAGCTGATCCTGAACCTTAAGCAAGTCATGTTTTGTTGTCACCAAGTCCTCTTCCAAGAATTTCTGGTTTGCAGCAGTGTCGTTCAAAGTCTTCTCAAACTGGGATTTCAAAGCTGCCACTTTATTCTCCAGTTCAGTGATATCCTGGTTTGCATAAGTCTTCAACAGAAGAAATATTGAAAATACGTCAAATGCAAGAAAAGAAATATTTAAAATTTCAAGTGCAAAATTCCACACAAAGTAGGTACACCCTAATTTTTAATAAATACGTTCACACTATTCCTTTAAAGCCTAAATTAGAAGTGCTTTAACTAAAAATAATGTTAAAGCAGTGGCTGATTTATAACTTAAAAAAATTGTTAATAAATGCATTTTCAAGATGCATGGCTGGGATGTCTCTTGCCGTGTTGAGATTTCAAGTTCTTGTACTTCACTCCTTCAGGAATTAGGTGAAGCCACAGGATGAATTTACTGACCCTACAGAAATAATAAATTAACGTTTAAGATCTGAATGTCTATGGTACAATGTATTTTTGAAGGATTTCAGAAGCTGTTAGTGTAGTACAGGTAGGAAAGGTGAAAGTGTTAAGGCTCATACTCTCAGTCAGGTACCAACATTGCACTGTTCTTAAATGTCTTACACAGCTGCTTGTGAAACAACTTTCCAGTTTCCTTGTGAGAAGAAACACTTCAAACTCTTCAGGACTTCAGTTCCAGGCAACAAAATGTTACAATCATGTAACTGTTCTATGGATTTTCATTAAAAAAAAAAAGAAAAACTAAAAAACAAATACAAACCCCTCTCAGGTTTAACAGCTCAATTTCAAACTCAGAACTACAAGGGCTCAAAACAAGGCTGAACCACAGCACTTTGAAAAGAACAATAAACAAAAACTAAGGAAGCTCTGTTCCTTTTTCTGTGTGGAAGGCAAGACTTGAGAATAGGAAAACAGTTGATAATAGTCCCTGTAAAGAAGAAAAGCTTATTTTGAATGTTGAGACCAGAGTCCAAGGCTGCAATGCTGAGACCACATTTTGTGTGTTTCTCATCAGAACAGGCAATTACCATTTCTCTAACCCATGACTCAAGTCAATTACGAAAAAATCCCACATTCACAAGTTAAACTGTTCCAATGGAGCTGTTCCTCCCAAACTGTGACTCAGACTCTATTAAATAATAACAACAACAACAACAATAATATCAATCTGCTGAGTTGGTCCTTAAGAACTACTGTGGTTTGGCAGCCCAAAACCATTCAAAAATTACTGCTCTATAAGCAACTGGGTTTATATGATTTTACTGACAACCATCCTAAAAGATATGGAGTGAAATCACATAAAATTCAATATTTTCTCCAAAAACTAATACTGTTAATTCTGTAATTGATTAAACAAAGTAGTACATTTCAGCACTGTATCCAGTGGCTGGTTTCAACAACACACAATGCCTGTAAATAGAAAATGTAAGAGCTGGAGAAGAAAGTGACTGATTATAGAGAGCAAATTAGGACATGAGAGCTGAAGATACTCAGAGCCCTGACACTGAGGCCAATTCATGTTTAACCAGAAAAGCAGGATAAGATTTGGTTCCAATCTCTTAAAACTACAAACAGTATTAACCAGGATTTAATACAACCCTTTAATGTTTTAAACCATTAATAATTAAAGACTTAACAAACAAATATTTGCCATGACTGATAAATCGAGTTCCCTATTAAATAATACTGAACATAGATTTTTAAAGTTACTAAGTAAACTTAAAACATATTGAGAAAGACAAGTACATACCATAAACCAGTTAGAAAGCAAAATAAAAAGAAATCAGGATTAAAATATGAAACTTAAAATAGAAATGCTTTATGATAGTGAACCTCACTTCAAATCTATAAATACTGCAGGAATTTTAAAGTCAATTTCTCAAAATAATGGGATTGAAGTATAATAATTTTGTTTAAAGTCTGAACAGAGATGTTTCAAATTAAAGAAAAAACACAAGTGATACACACACATGAACAAACTTTAGAAAATTCTAATTATTGACAAAATAAAGGACAAACTTGAAAAAATACTGAGGTGATCTGAACAGATTTATCTGTGTCAACATGACTTCAGACTTCTTACATTTTTTTTTCTTCAGCAGCAACTCACCATGTCTGAATCCTTATTTATAAAACGATTAAGAACCTCACGTAGCAAAAATAAGCAGTGAACCATTTTTAACAGTATGCTGATAGATATGGGTAGAACCACATAAAATCTACAAGCAGCAAATTTGCTTGTCCATGTCAACATCAAGTGTGACAAATGCTTGAAAAAAATTAGTTTTACTGTTGCTGTAAAACCAGGTTAGACATCATTCTTTTATTAGTAAACATCAAGAAACAAACAGACATGAATTTGTGTCTGTTAATGCAAATATCAGCCCTGAGAATATCAACTCTGGGATACTACTTCTGACAGTACCTGCAATAACACTTTCTGACAATAATTTATCATGGTTTCTGTGACACAAAATACATGTAATAACATCAGCTGATGTTATGGATTACCTGGTGACTGAGGGACCAACAGGAACAGACAACACTAACCTGAACTTTTGCATTTGCCAGGCAAGAATTACACCATACACAACAACATTTTGGATGTACTGGCAACAGTTGTGTTAAAGAGGGGGGCATATCTTCATTGTATTTACCTTCTGATCTCCTTGGATCATTTGTAAATCCCTCAGTGACTTCTCAAGCTTGGACTTCTCATCCAGAGCAGCTGTAGCCTGCAACACATTCAAAATTTAAAACCTCAGAAACATGTTTTAATTGAAAACATAAGGATAATAACCTTGGGATTCTTATTTAGATATTTTTAAATATGTAAACAGCATTAAGTATCTAAGCTTGCAAGGAATTTACCTGTGTTTCTATGGTCTTGAGTCTGGTCTTCAATTTTTCATTTTCTTCTTGGAGACGAGCAACTGTCTTTGGGTCAATGAACAAGAAAAGTTTTGAATTTTCCAAATACTTTAGGGAAGAAAATACACTTCATAGCTTAGGAAAGCAAACAAGATCCTAAATGCTTATAAAAATGGCCTTCATAAGAAATCAGTAATTCATTTATTTATTGTGTTTTCTGCCTCAATCTGCAATCAAGTCTCCAATTCAATGGTAGCATATAGCACCATTCACTTAAATTTGGCACATGCTTTACTGAATAATTGAGACTATTGAGCTCAGCATCCTCTTAGTATGAAGACTATTGATTAAAAGTTGCAGGTTCAGAGATGTAAATTTCATTGTGTTCATCATTTGTACTTTTCAATCAATAAAGAATTTATTCATAGTTCCTGTTCCAAAGATACAAATACCAGGTTACTGCATATCATGTCCTGTGTCACAGGAAATAACCATGTTTTATCAGTCAATTTCCCATATGAACTTTGAATTATTTGGGGAAAAAAAAGAGAGACACATCAGATGCAAACAGTCAAAAAAAAATGTTATGAAAAATATTTTGAAACTATTTTTGAAAAAGAAATACATTGATATATAATCAAAATACAGGTCTGAATGCTTGAATGCTTTATTGTAATGAGTAAAACCACTTTGAGCAGACACTGTACTTGACACAACATTTTGGCAATGCAGCCCAGATGACAGAAAACACAACTCCTTGCTCATTATCTTGCCTGCCCATAACTTAAAAGTGATGTAGGAAGTGTGGCATTTTAGAAAAGTTTGAATCAAATGAGTTCAACACCTCGTAAAACTTACTGGTAACATTAAATACTAGGAAGTGTTTCATAATTCTGAAAACGTTTAGAAAGTGAGAAATCGGACATTTTGAAACATAGTAAATTCCAAATTCTTTACGTGTCTGTTTCTTCAGGACAACTTACAAAACAAAAGACAGGATGCAATGAGATTGAATTCAAGTGATACAGAAAATGTTCAGTAACCTAATCATTTCAGCCAGCTACATACTTTAATTTACTTCCTTGATAAAAAGCCAGCTAGCTGCATGTAACTCATTCACTAATTTACTCCATTAAATTAAAAAATAAACAACTACAAAGGCCAAAACGTCTTTGGTAAAAGAAGGGTCAATACTGCAACACTTGTTAGAGACCATAACCACACAATACACATCAGATGCTTTACAATATTTATTAATTCACTACCATTTCCCTTTACATTCTGGAGTATATTACCACAACATCTACACAGTGGCAGACACATTACACAACCATCACTGTACAGCCCCTCAGTTCAGTTGCATAAACAGAGTGGTCATTGACCACAACTGCACAAACACACAAGTTCTTACCTTGTTTAGCAGCTCTGACCCACCTTCATTTAATGGAGCCAGTTTCGGTTTAACGGGATCTGCAGCGGGCTAAAGAGATAATAAAGGTGGAAAAATTAAATTACACAGATTTCTGGGAGGAGACAGGTACTCCTGCAGTCTGTAAAATAATTATTGACAGTCAAATCAGCTTTCTTTGGTAAAGCAAATGAATGATCTTTCATTTCAAGTTCATTTTTTACTGGTTCCTTGGCTCCCAAGTTGTATACTTCACTTGGAGCTGAAGTTAAACAAAAATACTGCACAGAGACAGAGGAGGATTGCAAACTTGATTTTACAGAAGACTAACAATGCTGCAGCATCCAAAAGATAAAGGAATAAGGAAAACAGAAAAAATAATTGAGTGACTAAAAGAGTAAAAATATTTACAAAGTTACAAATTTTCTCCTTTTAAGTATCAAACAATAATATATATTAACTACATATACCTTTACACTACAAACCAAGTAAGTTGCAGCCATGATCATGCAAGATTAAAGCTAAAGTGGTATCTGCACTGTGCAATCTGTTCAGCTGTGATTCTGTGCTGGGACAAGCAGATGTCCCAGTCTTACCCCAGTTTCCAGGGGAATGGAACACAGGAGCAGACACTTCAGCACATCCCTGGCCTGGCTGACCTTGGGATGAGGGACACGAGGCATGTCCTGGACGTGCAGAACCTGCACTCTGGAAACAGCCAAGGCAAATCAGAGTGAGCCTTGGCTCCAAACTGCAAAGGTGACTTTCTAGAGACTTTCAAAGACTGTTTTGAAACAAGGGTGGTGTTGTGTTTTTGTTTTTCTCTCTTAAACACAAAGAGTTAGCACTAGGCATTTTAAACATCTGTCACAACACCACATGACATTTGATTATTATTTGATTAAAATAAAACTCTACCTTTTTGTTCGAAGACGTAAATTCTGACTTTTCAAACTCAGCAACCTGTTCCAATAATTCTCTTGAAAAGAAAAATAAAGTGGCATTTATTTACTGATGAAAAATAAAAAGAGGTATTCATTTATTAGGAGCTATGCTATGAAACACATTTTACCAGGCTGGTGCTATGCTTCTTATTGCATGTAAGATTCTTGTTAGAAATTTAAAATGAAGTCCTATGCAAACGCCATGAACACAACAGATCATGTCATGCAATGGTATGGTATATGCGTGTAACATTCTTGATTTTAATCCTTGATTAAAATGTAACCTAACCAGACAAAAGCTTTTTATTCAAAATCCAATGACTTGCCTTTAACTGATTCATTCAAGTAAGACTATTACCAATAAAAACATCTTGCTGACAAGTTTGAAATGATTTTTGTATCTTGCTGCTTTTACAGATTGAAGCCTTGCAACTAACCTCTCACTGATACAATATTAAAAGAACAGGTTTCAATGACTAGGAAAAGAATGCCAATAGTCAACATTTTGAAGTTTTCTTATTATTGAAAGGCACACTGCACAGTCCAGTAGGTGTTACCGATTCTCCAGGTCAGAGATGTCTGTCTGCAACTTAAGGTACCATTTCTCAGCCTGTGAGAAGAGCTGCCGCAGAAGTAAAACGTTGGTGTAAGTTGTATTTATGAGCTCTGACTCCACTTCACTGTGTACGACGCTCTGCAGTCCATCCAGCATGTCTGTCACCTCATCAATTGTGAAGGTCTCTTCAACAAGTCTAAACAGAGCAGTTCAGGTGAGTCACATAAGATACAGGTAATAATTTTCCACAGTTATGAGATCTCACTACACAGATACCACTCATACAATGCAAGATCCCTCTACAAACATCCACTGTCAGTAGTTATCAGATGACCATAGCACTACTAATTGGTTATTATCCTTGAATTTTCTCTTTAAATCATTACAATCACAAACATTCATTCAGCTACAGCCTTGCATCAAATTTAGATATCAGAAGCAAGACATAAAGCAACATCATGCTTTCAATATCTGTTAATTCTTAAGAATTTGAACAACTTAGTTTTAAACGCCCTTGACTTGCAACTTTTGGAAAATTACTGGTTCTTACCCAGTAAGAACATACAATCTAAATGTAAATGGAGAAAAGCCATGAAGTATTGAAACACACCCCCCCCGTTGTTAGCATATTTTGCTTTCTTCTTGCTCAGATCCACCCCACGGAGTACCTGCTGTCCTTAAGGTCCTGAAAACAAGAATCCACTGTTTTGAGACACAGCCCGCGCTTGAAGCGAGCGAAGCGCATGTAGCTGATCACTTCGTTCTGGTGGTGCTCATTAAGGCCCAGCTCTGCCTGCAGGGGAGGGTACAAGCACAAAGGCAAACACACAGTAAGCAAAATGCAGCATAAGTACTGAGAATACTTGCCCTCTGACTCGTTTCTGTGATTGCTTTCACAGGGTTATCATAGTAACTAGCATGTTGAAAAACAACCATACTTTCATACGTGTATCCCCGTATACCTCACATGTGTGATCCCCTTTAACACCACCAGTACCTGGGAGTAAGAGCTCAAGTGAGCAGTAGCCTCAAACAAGTCACACAAAATCTAAATCAGAGGCAATCAGAGGGTCAGAACCAGAAGGATCATAGAGGAAGCTCTTGGATAAATCTGTCTTTGTACTATATGTTCCTACGTGTAATGTAACTGAATGATGTATCTTTCATAGAGGTACTAACAACAACAAGAATAACAGCAAAACCACAGGAAAGTATGCTACTCTTTGTTAGTTTATTTGCAGAACCTTGAGACTTCTCATACAATCCCAGAATCATAGAATGGCTTGCATTAGGAAGGGACCTTAAAGATCATCTAGTTCCAAATTCTCCACGGTGGGCAGGGACACCTCCCACTAGACCAGGTTGCTCAGAACCCCATCCCACCTGGCTTTGAACACTGCCAGGGATGGGGCATCCACAGCTTCTCTAGGCAACCTGTTCCAGTGCCTCACCACACTCACAGCAAAGAATTTCTTCCATATATCTAATCTAAACCTGCTCTCTTTCAGTTTGAATGCATTTCCCCCTTGTCCTGTCACTATGTTTCCTGATGAAGAGTCCATCTCCAGGCTCCCTGTAGGCCCCCTTCAGATACGGGAATGTCGCTATGTGGTTTCCACACACCCATCTCTTCTCCAGGCTGAACAGCCTCAACTTTCTCAGCCTCTCTTCGCAGGGAAGGTGCTCCAGTTTTCTAGTCAACTTCATGGCCCTCCTCTGGACTTGCTCCAACAGTTCCATGCCCTGTTTATGTTGGGAGCACCAGAACTGTACACAGTACTCCAGATGGGGTCATACAACAACAGAGCAGAGAGGGGAATGACTTCCCTCCACCGGCTGGCCATGCTGCTTTTGATACAGAAGCAGATCTTAATCTTAGGTGATAATCTGCATTTGTTTCTCAACAGCCTATTGCCCAGAAACAAATACTCCCAGGGCAAATTAAGAAGTAAACAATTTTAGATGTGTGCCTCTATTTCAAAGGAAGGACTGTTGGCACGGACAGTTACATAAGAATAACCTTTGCTAACACAGGTAGCACTAACCACAAGCAAGAGCAGCAGGACGTGAATGGGAGTTTATCCCCACATTCCCTGGAGAGCTGCTGCCACCACAGGCGAGCCCGTTTCACTCACTCCGCTGTACTTGGTCAGGGTGGCCGTGCCGGGGAGGGGCAGCGATGCAGCCGCTCACCCAGAGCAGGGACTCTGATCCCCTTGCCCTCAGCAAGGCACCTGCGCAGGTAAGTGCCAGTGGCAGGGCAGTGCTGGGACACCTGGACGGACAATCCATCATCCGGGCACAGGGCTCCACTGCCCGGGAATTACAGGCGGCCGAGGAAGCAGCAACAGCAATGAATAAAACCAACAGTAAATAAAACCAGCTCTCACAGTGGCTGCAAGCCCCTGAGGGATCATATGGAAAGCTAAATTAACGTTCCCTTTGCTGTTGCTGGGGGGGTTTAGGTGCAAAGCTTC
>JAOXXN010000395.1:44934458-44946143 GCA_026770055.1 Myrmophylax atrothorax
GAGTATTTCCAACACGTGGTAGTAGGTGAAGTGGGGAGGATGGGGAGTTTATACTGACTTGCCAGCACATTTTAAATTATCACTGTTCAGTGCTCACTGAGCATTATACTCTTACTGTGATTGTAACACTTCTCACAGATGGGGAGAACAACCTTACCTGAGTAGAAGTTCACCAAAAATTAATGCCAACTACCTGTCTAATGTTTGAGTGTGATAGTTTAGGTCGACATTCACATGTATTTTGGAAATTTCTCTTTTATCAGTGTCCATTTTTAACCTCTCTTGTGATTGTGTACTTGTAGTTTAGTACAAGACAATATCAGTGCATTTTTCTTAAAGAAAAGCTATCATGTTAGTCACTAAATGTAAGAACTGAAATACATTTTTCCTTGCCTGCACTCATCATTTCTTACTGTGTGTCAAAGAAAGTGTAGTAATTTATTCTGGCTGGGAAGTGCCTTTAAAGACAAGGAACCAAAACAGATTGCCTGGATTTTTTTTTCTCCACAAACTATATAGGATTGTGCATCTGTAGGTGCTTTATATCCAGACTGGTAAATTAGATACAAACTGCATATAAAAGGTTAGTTAATGCAGAAGAATTGCAGAAAAATAAAAAATGTTAGTTTTAGAAATTCAATTGTAGTTTAGTTTAAGGAGTTTTTTAAAATTATATATTATTTTAACTTGGTAATTCACAAGAGTTTAAGTACTTTGTGTAGATCATTTCTGCCCGAGATGCCAAGACAATATTCTGTATTGATTTTAGCTCTGAAATCCATCAAGAGCTGTCTGCTCACAGAACATGACAGTCTGAACAGGCAGAAAGCATTACCATCAAAACCCCTTGACAGGTGTGAGCAGTATTTCCAGCTGGAATGAAGATCCATGACACTTGGAAGAGTAAGAGATGCTTGGCCATGCTAGTTCATGTTTTATGTACTTCATTTTGAAGTCACCAAAGAGTTTATCTTTGAATTTGGATTTCATTTTGTTGAGGAGTCTTGTTTAATTCAATTGATGAGACAAAAATCTGTACAATTTTCTCTGGCAGTCAGCTCTGAAAACTTGCATGTATGTCTCTGTTCCTATTGACTACTGAGCTTTATTAAAAAAGATTTCTCTTATTTGCAGGCATTTTTAAAATGCATACATATATGAATATATTAATAACAGACAGGGAAATTGAAGTGCATATTTAGCATGCATATGCATATATGCATGGTTTACATTAAAAGCCATTATATTTAAATTAAAAAATGAGCTTCTCTTTCCTCATTCTGTGAAGAGAGAGAAACAGAGGTGTGGGATAGGTCTCTTCAGCAGTCCCATCACCCTGTCATGGTTTGCCTTGGGTTTAAAATGGAGGGTGAGAAGAAAATAACTTTTTATTTTTAAGTTGCCTTCCCTAGGAACACTCCACAGTTTGTACACACAGGCTGAGAGAAGGTTTTTACTTAGACTGCAGCTGTTAAAAATCTCAGAAGTGATAGAATGGAGAATCTCTATCCCTCCATTATTATCACCTTTGTACATGTGCACTGCTCAGTTCCAAGATTTTCAAGAACTGCGAGGTTTCAGCTTTTTTTTTAATTTATTTAAGGCTGCTCAGTGTTCTTATAATACATTCATTTAGAAGTAATGGTTTCTTTCTGTGCAAAGGATTCCTAAATGCAGTTGATGCAAGTCTGCAAACTGAGCTGTAGAAATCAAGCAGAACATCCAGAGGATGGGGGAACAGTTGGGGTGAGTTTCATGTGCATTAATTCAGTCATCTGCAAGTTAGACCTCGAGGTCTGAGCCAGCTCTCTTCAGAGAGGATGGAAAGAAACATATCAGATGAATCATCCTCTGCAGGTGTCCATTTTCCCTGACTATGCAAAATGCTTAGGAAAACTGCCTTGGAGATCTTGCTTTTTGACATACAGTCAGCTGACGTGAATCCCACCTGCAGTGACTTCTCCTTTAGTTTGAAAAAGTCAAACTGTCTCATCACTGGGAACTCTGAAGCTGGAGGAAGGATGGAAGGAACTCTTTCAGGGCATTGCATGCTCTCCTTGTATTGTCCTTTTTCTTGTTTCTTTGTTACTTCCACCCTTTTGGTGGTACTTCTACAAGCAGCAATCTGTTAAACTACACAAATGTGATTCCTCCTTAGAAACCAGTGTACTTCATACATGGATCCTCTTGGTGGGCAGGAGGAATAGTATGTCAGAATGTAAATCAGGCCTATCATAAAGTATTTCTGTAAAATATTTTATTTAGGGCCACTAAAGCAATCTTAGTTCTGTTTTATCTGAGTTTTGTCTTCTCCCTTATACACACCCATGTGTCCAGAAATTTGTTAAAACACATTTTTGAAAGAAGCAGACTAACTGAAAACAAGAGATCATCAGCATCACGAATGCCTGCTGTGGTTGTTGCATTTGGAACAGACAGAGCCTGCAGAAATCCTTGCTGCTGGGATTGTCTGAGAGCAGCTGAGGTGTTGGTTGCATGTTGTGAGCTAGAACAAAGTAGTTCAGCAAATTTCATGCTGTCAAAAGAACACAGGAGCCAGATCTCTCTGCTTTATTTTGGACTTTAGAAGGGAGTGTTCCTTAGTAAATACATGTTTTTCATATAGCTTAACTCGTTCTACTCTTCTTTCCTTTGAATTTGTCTTCTGATTTTTATTATTTTGTCTGGAATGCAAAATACAATTGTAGTTCTATAAGTGCTTGGAAATAATGATGTGTCAGAGCCCTAATTGCAGTATTTCCCTGTCAGGAGTGATGCTTTGAAGGCATTTGCTGGAATCTGAGGCACTCAGGGTTTCCTCAGTATTTGATGGAAAGAAGCTCCTGCAGAGGATGAATCTGAGTCCCTCTGTTGGCCATGCAGGGATAGAGGACATGACTATGTTTCAAAACTTGAGAACTGTGTGTTATTTATTGCTGAAGTTGCTCCTCCTGCAAGAGTCCAGTAATAAGTTTGTAAACAGTGTTTTCAGCCAGCCAGTTTGAATCTGAACAGCAGCAAATGATGTGATATTGTAGACACTTTCATGAAGCTTCTAACATTTTAACATATATAATCTGTTCTTATAAACTGTGATTTGGAAAGGGTAGCAGGGATGTATATATGTACTAAATGGAAAACAGTTTCTCTGCCTCTTGTATGGATGCTACTTCTAGTGTTTCTCTCTCATTTGGAAGGGAAATGCTCTTCTGTTTTAATTAATGGCATGTTTTTTTCTAAATGATTCTCTGGATTCTTGATAGCTAACTACAAGTCCAGGTCTGGATTCTTTCTTCCTTCCCTTACCAAAATTAATCCTTTTTCTATTGCATGTCTTTTTTTTCTACTCTGTTGTGTAATTGTTCTTTGTGGGTTACTTACTTTTAGCTCAGGGTTTTGTTCTTCCACCAGACCCTGTGTCTTTTTGTGTATATTTTCAAGAAATCTTTTATAATCCAAGTGTATTGGGTTGGCACAGCCAGGTTTTGGTAGCAGGAGGGCTGCAGCAGTGGCTTCTGTGAGAGGCTGCCCAAAGCTTTCCCCCTGTCCAGCAGAAGCAGAACCAAGGCCCAGGCCATCATGGATGGTGGTAGCACCTCTGGGATTTAATTACGATTTTTAAGAAGGAAAGAAAGTTATTGCACAGAAACAAATTGCAGCCAGAGAAGAGAGAATTGAGTGTCTGTGAGAGAAACATCCCTGCCTACACCAAGGTCAGTGGAGAAGGAGGGGGAGGAGGTGCTCCAAGTGCAGAGCAGAGATTCCCCTGCAGTGTGTGAGGAAGACCATGGTGAGGCAGCTGTGCCCTGCAGCCCATGGAGGTCTAGGGGGAGCAGAGACCCACCTGCAGCCCGTGGAGGTCCAGGGGGGGAGCAGAGACCCACCTGCAGCCCGTGGAGGTCCATGGCAGAGCAGAGATCCACCTGCAGCCCGTGGAGGTCCATGGCAGAGCAGAGATCCACTTGCAGCCTGGACACAACCACATACCAGCGCAGGTGGAAGCCCAAGGGAGACTGTGGCCCTGTGAGGAGCCCATTCTGGAACAGGTGTCTGGAAGGACCTGTGGACCATGGAGAAAGGAGCCCATGCTGGAGTAAGCTCCTGGCAGGACTTGTCACGCCACCGGGGACCCACGCTGGCATCTGCTCCTGAAGGGCTGCACCCTGAGGAAGGGACCTATGATGGAGCAGTTCATGAAGGAGAACTGCAGCCTGTGGGAAGGACTGTTGGAGAAGTTCAAGGAGCAGCCTGCCATGGGAGGGACCCCATGCTGGAACAGGGGAAGGAGTCCTGTCTCTGAGGAGGAAGTAGCAGCAGAGACAATGTGTGATGGATCATCTGAGCACAGACCCCATTTCGATCACCCTGCACTGCTGGGGGGAGGAAATGGAGAATTGGGAATAAAGTTATGTCTAGGAAGGACTTAACCCAGCCCAGAGTGAGGAGAAGTTGTTTTCAAGATTTGGACTTACTTCTTATTGTCCTACTCAGATTTGATTCATCAAAATGTAGTTTCCCCAAGTCAGATCTGTTTTTCCTGTGGTGGTAATTGTCCAGTGATCCCTCCCTGCCCTCATGCAAGACCCATTGCTATTTTCTCCCCCCTGCCCAGCTGAGGAGGGGAGGAATAGAACAGCTTTTGTGGGAACCTGATGTCCAGGCAGAGTCAACCCATCATATCGAGGAATAAGAACATTGAAGTTGACACAGCAAGTACCAAGACTGATTTCTTGAGACGTTTTCTTGTCCTTCATGCTTTTTTCTTGAGTTGGGATGGTTGTAGACAGAGCGACACCCTGTGTTAAAGTGAAGAATTTCACTTTTATTTCCCATTTCTTTTTTGGTATGCTCATCCTTTACAGTTTTGGTGTTTTTATTTTATTTTAATATCAAATGTTAAGATTATCTATAGTCTTGCTTCATCATGCTTTTTTGTTTTCCATGTGTACATTTACAACTCACTATTTTATAAATAATTGTCCTTGAAGAGAAGCTACAGTATTAATAAACAATTTCTTTCACTGATAAATTTGTGCGTAGATTTTATTCAGCAATCTAAGAAATGCCATGGCTGGAAAGCCAGAGGGGTCTCCATAGATATAGAAGAACATACTGTAAAGATGCTGAATGTGGGGATCTATGCTAGACATGTGTAGTGTAGTGCAAGGAATGGAAAAGTTGTCCCTGTTTCTAGGAAAAAGAGGTAAATGGCATTTCTTGGGGAAGGGAAAAGAAGGTACTTCAGGCCAAGTGTAGAACACATTGCAGTCAGGGACATAAAAATATATAAAAGCAGTATTTTGCTGTTAGTGTAGTTTTTGAGATTATTCAATGGCCTCTAAGGTAGAATAGAGGCTTGCATGTGCTAGTGTTTGCTAGTCATGAGCACTTGAGGGGCTGAGAAGTCAACTCTGGTTTCAGGATGTGTGTGCCCCAGCAGTGACCCCTGTTGACATTTCAGGTGGGAACGTGCTGCTGCCTCTGTGCACACAGAGAAGGAGGAAGGGATGCAGCTCCTGGGTGATGTTTTTTGCTTGAAGATCTTTTCCATTTCTCTGGAGGAAAAGGAGTTAGGCTGGATGGAAGCAGTGTAGAAGCCAAATCTGCCCAGGGCCTGTCAGACCACATGAGTCAATGTGTGGATGCTTTGAGGGAGGAGATAAGGAATGCTAGCTTGTTTCATACCAATGGTAAAGAAAAGGTGCTAGTCTGAATCACAGAGGCTTGCTTGTTTGGTAACTATAATGTATTCTCTCTTTTTCTCTCCCCTGTTCTCCTTTGTTTGTTTAGGTTGAATTTTCCTATCCTCCCCTAAAGCCTGGAGAAGGACATGACAGCCACAGTTTGCCAGAGGAATGGAAGTACTTGCCATTCCTTGCCTTACCGGATGGCGCTCACAACTATCAGGAAGGTAAGAAACGTGAGAGAAAAGTTATATGAACTTAAACTGCAACCTAAAGAAAAATGCAGTTCCCTGAAGAACTGATCAATGATTCTTTTTACTATTAGACTTCCTGCACTTTTTTTTTTTGAGTTGCAAAATACATTGGCAACAATATGTTGCTTCAAAATTTAATGTAAAAATAGATCATAAAGGTGTGCCTCCTATAAATCAGATGTCAATAAAAACTAAAGGGTTGCATATCAATTGTGTGTAGTTCTAGCACAAAGCAAGGCTGCTGCCTTCCTCAGAAGTTCTTTGAAGGGTGAATAAACTCTTGAATAAAACCTACGCCAGTTTTGAGGGAAAAATAAAATTGTAAAATTCAACTATGTGATTTATGTAGTAATTACGATTTTTTTTCCCCTCCACTCTATTAAAGATTCTTAAAATTACTTGCAAGTCATGTCATGTCAGGAGAATGACATAAGCTTTAGTGTATGTGTTAGCTGAATGAAGATAGAAATATCCCTTTGTCATAGAGCTACCAGCAAGCTCACTGCAGTTTTTATTTTGTTTAGTATTGCATTTATTTCTTTGTTTATTTGACAGCAGGATTGTTCATCACTGTGACATTTACATTCATGTTCAGTTGTTTCATCTTTTTTCTGTAAAGCAGTGGAAAAGGCAGTCACTTCACAGAGCAAAATCACAGAAACCCTTTAACACTGATTTGAATAAGATTTTTTTTATATTGATATACTTATCTTCCTAGTTCTCCAGCTTCCCAAGACCTTGTATGGAAGTGAAGGAAGCCTTAGCAAAATAATGTCCTTCCTGGCAGCAATTAAGAGTCTCTCTGACTCTGCTCTGGGTCACAATTTTTGTAGAATTTCTGCATTGTTAAGTACATAATGAGCAGTAGGGTACATTCAAAGCTAGGAGAAGCATATGCAGCTGCATTTACCTGTGCTCTTTGTCTCAGCACCATCCCAGTTAATGCTCAACTTTGAGCATTTTTGTTGCTGCACTAAGATTGTTAATGTGTATTTTTTTTGGTAAAGAAAAAGAAAAAAAGGATTTGGCAGCAAAGCTGATCTATATCCCTGTGTTTTGTGGTAAGAATACACATGAACTTGAAATAGGCGAATAGATTTCAGATAATAGTTATGTTACATATACTGTAACTTTATTAGACATCTGGTTTTTGAGTTTTAAACTGATTCTGGCAGATAGTTGCATATTTGCAAAGAGAATGACTGGGTACAGGAAACAGTCTTACAGGCTGTCTAACACCTTAGGTGATCTCCATCAGATAAACCTGTTCAAAGGAGTAAGTTTTGTTATAAACAGTCCTCCTCTCTTGGACATCACGCATAAGGGATTGTCTCTGCTGTTCATTTTGTTACTATGAAGTAAACAAAAAATTAATAGTTTGTTTCAGAACAGATTTCACTCATGCTTTGAAAGGCAAACAGCTGTCCTGTTTTACTTTGTAAGACCAGGTTTCCCAAATTATTTTTGTTAGAGTATTGGTAGTACACGGTTATCTCCTTTGGCAATGATAGCAGCTACTCTGATCTTTCAAGTCTGTGTGTCCTCCTTGGTGTTTGGGGAGGTTTTTTTGCTATTTTGATTGCATTTACCTCCTTAATGACATCACATTCCAGTTGTACACCTTGACTCATAGTGCCTTGCCTTTGCTCCTTTGCCCTAAACTGGGAAAGTAGCATGCCTGTAGGTTTCAGAGGTGCTCCTCTGCTACCAATAGCTGCTTCTGAGGAGCCATCAGTTGGCTTATAGCAGCATGGTTTGGGTAAACATGAGGCTGTTGTCAGAATATCTGTATTAGCACAGCTGGAGATTCATCCACAAAGTATCTTGCAATGCGAGAACTAATTTGAGTCCAGGAATTGCTTTATAGGTGACTTTTTAAAGTCTCGGAAAATAAATGCATCAGTATTTTCAGTGGTAAACATCTTATAAATAAGTGATGCTGAAAATAAATATACTGAATTCTTGTTAGTGATTTATGGTCTTTTCTTTCTCATAGATACTGTGTTTTTCCATTTGCCACCAAGATGTGGGGACCGAACCACAGTATATGGTGTCTCTTGCTACAGGCAGATTGAAGCAAAGGTAACTTTCCAAGTTGTGAATTAATTATAGTAATTAAACAGTAGGCTTGGTGCATTAACAACCCTAAAATTCAGTGGCCTGCATTACACCATCAGTCAACTGCATGACTGGCTTACACTAAAAGTCTGTAAAAATGTGCACAGTAGGTAGCTACAGAACTTGGGAACTATTCTTTCCCTTACATCAGCAGGCATACTGTGATCTTTTGAAATGTTCAAGGCAATTGGAAAATTTATTTTGTTTCTTGAGAGCTAATCCAGCCATCAGCAGCAAGGAGCAGAATGCAGCTGACTGTCTGTCAGGTGGACAAGTCATGTTTCCAGGAAGGGGCCTCTTGAGTGGAAAAAGTTGACATTTCTCCAGTGTGTGACCATGAAGAATTTGAGTATTTCCTGGGATCTGGCCATGCAAGTGTAGGGATGTTTGTCTTCAACTACATCCTTTGCCAAAAGTACCCTTGCAGAGTAGACCAGATTCTCCCCATTAATGGCAGCTGCTTTACTGATACTGAACTTAAGAGCAGAAAAGCTGAAAAGTAGAGGGGAGCACCTGATCACACCGTGACAAAATTGTGTCCTTGAGCTACTAAAATCAGTCCATATTTTCAAAAGTAGTAATGGTAGGATGATCTGTGCACTTAGAATTGAGAAGTTATAGCGAGTTTCTTTAAAAATCACTTCAAGTGAAATGCCAGGAATCTGGGGTGTCATGTGGGTTTGAGTTATAATGTACATGTTCTGAATACAAGACTCATTTATGTAGTCTGTTAGTGTTACTCATACCTTGATTATATTCATGCTTTATATATTCTACCATTGAAGGTAACCCGTTTTAGAATTTTGTTTAAACATGTATGTGACAACTAGACTTGTGACAGGATTCTTTTGGAAATGTACGTGTGTAAAAATCCTGTCATACTTCTATTTCTTAGGCACTAAAAGTACGGCAGGCAGACATCACCCGAGAGACAGTACAGAAGAGTGTCTGCGTTCTCAGTCAGCTGGTAAGAATGTTTGTTCAACTTCCAAAGCACTTTCAGGTGACATAAACAATTATTGTTCTTCCATGTTCTTATTTGGAACGCCTGGCTCCAAATATCTCCTGATCATTGTGGAGGGTAACAAAATCCTGAAGTAAAATTGTATCAAAAGGCTGTGGCATTGGAGTGAGCTGCCTTGGATTGTATCTCCTTGTGAGAGTAATTGAAAAAGTGTCTGCCTGTCATCGGGGATGAGCATATCTATTTGCACTTTTGATTTTTCTTAAGTGCCACTAACTCTTATTTCATGTGGTAGGATTGGAGGGTTTGGCCAGTAAAATCATAGGATGATTATAGGGTTGGAAGGAGCCTCGGAGATCATCTAGGATAACTGGAGAGAGTGGCTATTGACCTCTGTGAAGGAGGTTTCAGGATAGTGACACATGGAGCATGCTCTTGTTTTGAGGAAACATTATTTCTACCTATTGAGCAAAAGCTGCTGGTCACCAGGCAGGGAACAGAAATTCTTTTTTGTGCTTAAAGCTGAAAAAAGAATTATTACTGGTCTGTATGAGCAGTTGAGCAGTTAAAGCAGGAAAGTACTTTGCCAGGCACATGTTCAGTGATTGTATAGTACATGCAAGTGGAAATAAAATGGAATTATCATAATTTAACATGAGCACAGGATTAAGATGCTGAGAGCCTCTGAGGACTGCTCATCCATGAACTCTGGGTAATAATGTGTCACTATTGCAAGATAAGCATGGGAGAAGATAAAAGTTCAAAATGAATGACTGAGTAGTTTTATTCACTTGCTTTTGTGCTTATTTTCCTTGCAAGCCTTTGTATGGGTTACTTCAGGCGAAGCTGCAGCTCATTACACACGCGTATTTTGAAGAAAAAGACTTCTCACAAATTTCAATTCTAAAGGTAACTTTGCAGTAATGACCATGTGGAACAAAGCCTTCAGTGCATGGCTACAAACCTCAGTGTTTTTAATGAGTGCTGGAGTATTCCCTTTGTTTATGTTATTCAGTTATTCAGTTTTTGTAATACCTTAATGTGAACTAAATGTACTGACAGAGGGTCAACTTTCTGATTTGTAATGAAATGCCAGAGTGTGATTGTCAGCCTGTATCTCTGTTGACTGCATTAGTAAAATTTTACTTTCTTTCTGGAATAAGCCATTGAAATCCTTGAATAAGTGAATATTATTTATTCTGGATTGTGTGTGGCCATGTGCTAATAACAGATTCTGGGGTTTTTGTACCTTGTTCAAACTTTTACAGGAACTTTATGATCATATGAATAGTTCCTTGGGCAGTACTTTGCTAGAAGGGTCACAAGTTTATCTTGGTAAGTGACTTGTTTTGTACAAGCAGCAGAGATAATGCTACACTAAACAAAACATGCCTCTCCTGAGCTAATTTGTTTGTGTGCATTAACAGATAAAGCACTGGAGGTCTGTGTGCCTGCATTTCTTTATTAATAGATTTAAATAAATGTAAAATGTAGTGTTGCTTTCGTAATAGCAGTTAGTTGTATGTTGAAAGCCATGTTACTTCTTGACCCAAGAGTCTGACTAGTAACTGCTTGTCTGCTTTTGGGAAACAGTACCTTCCTAATTTTTAGGTTGAACTATTTGATGGTGTAGGGTGCCCAAGCTTTCATCTGCCTGTTAGTTGGGATATCTGCTCCCTGATTCTGCCTCTTCCCTGTGTTTTCTGAATGCATAGTGTAGTATTTACTTTAGTGTTTCCCTACTGCTGTTTGATATCCAACAGCAGTTAATACAGAGCACAACTATTCACATTATTACTGTCTCCATTGTTGATTTAACTCTTGCTCCTGTTCAAAAGAAAGAATTTTTAAAAGTTCTGCTACTGGAATAACCAGATTCATGTAGAACCCATAATGGGTATGTCCTTCCTGCTGAAAAATGGTGACAAGAAGTAAGTTAGTATCTCTACTAGCTATTAAACTGTAATAATTGCTCTCTTTTTGCTGTCTCAGGTCTGTCTCCTCGGGATCTTGTTCTCCACTTCAGACACAAGGTAGGCATTCTCTGCTAGATACATAGAGGACAACCCCTATTTTAGGGAGTAAAATTCTTTGTGAGGAACAGAAAAATAAACATGTCTAGACATACCTGAGCTAGAAGTAAGGCAACTGTTTCCTGAGTACTTATGGTTACAGCCCCTTGATTTTCCTTCCTCTTCCACTTGCATCACTGCCGTGAAACCAAGTTCCAGACTGAGGAGTTGTGTCAGTCTGAGGGATTCCTGGAGATTCTGGGTTTGTGTGATGTTTTTTTGTCCTGTCCCAAAGTGCAAGTGGTATCTCATTTCTGGTCTTGTTTCTCTTTCTCATCTGATGAAGAGTATTGCTAAAGTCTGTGCAGACACAACTGGAGCATTTTTTCCTATATCTTGTAATTTTTGTAGCCTCTGCCATTATAGAACCTGAGGGGAATTGCACTTCTCCTTTTTCCTGTTGACTATTGAAATTTACTGTGTGTCCTATAGGTAAGGTACAAATAACATTTAGAATCTTGTAATTAACTGAGATGCATCAAGGAGACAAATTTGAGAGTCTGGATTTCATGGTGTTCTTGCCCCTGCTCAGTAGATTTTTAAGGTAGAACTGACTTCTGTTTAACTTGTCTGCCAGTCATGTCCCAGAAGCA
>JAOXXN010000395.1:44946181-44959421 GCA_026770055.1 Myrmophylax atrothorax
CCTTGAGTGTAAAGAGCCACTTCTGGTCTAGATGCCTGATCTGTAGATGCCTAAAATTAGGTGAGGTGAATGCTCTTCTTGGTATCTTGCTGGATTCTTTTCAGTATTTCTGTGGAGGAACTCTTTTATGTTTGTGCAGTTTGCTGGTTTTTAAAATTCTTTAATTGCACAACATGTTCTGTCTGATAAGCTGCGTGTGATTCAAATTACACAGTTCTTGTTTGTGGAGGGCTTTTTTTTGTGCATCTCATGCTATTTTTAAATGTGTGCTCAGGTGGAGAAAGGGTATTGAAACACTTGTTTTCACTGGTCAAATGTATTTGATCATTTAGAACAGCCATGCAGTGATTAACATGAAACCTTGAATAAGAGATTATGCTTGCACAATATTTTTGATGAATGACTCTGGTTCACTCACTGTTTTTTTTCTTTTTGTGTTTTTCCTCAGGTCTTGATCCTTTTTAAACTGATTCTTCTAGAGAAAAAGGTAATATTTTATAAGCTGAGGCAGGTAATTGAAATAGAAGTGCAATTGTTAAATTTTTTTGTGTATAAAGCAGAAGTATCTGAAGTAATATCAACAACTTTGCTTCAATATATAAACTGGGTTCTTAGGCCAAAAGTAACTACTGTGTGTTGATGTATAAATTTGCCTCCTCTTCTGTTCTATCCATGCTCTGCCTCTGTCTGTCCCAGCCAGACTCAGTAAATGTGTTGAAATGTGAGCAGGGAGAGTTAATGTGCTGTAAAAGACAGGAAAGGATGCAAGTCATGCAAAGAGGTACCTGCATGAAGGAGCTGACAGGAAATGTGGGTACCTAAAAGGGCACATACAGCTTTACAGGCATTCAAAGTAAGTAGAACTTCTGGTTCAGGATTTAAATAGACCTGCCAAAGGAAACAAGTGCTGAAAGTGTCCTTCAGACCTGAACTGCATGGACCCACAGGAGACAGTGTAAAGAGCCATATCTGTTAGGTCAGGCTGTACTCTGATTGTAAATTGGTAAAAACTGCTGAATTCTAGGCCCTGTGTTTGCCTTGGGCTGGTTTACTGCCTCAGAAGCAATGCCGTCTTAGTAATTGAAGTGCAATATGCAAAATGGGAAAGCAGATGTGAAATAGAGATTTCTGCTGTGTCCCTGTTAATGGCCTAGAACAAGAACTGTGACTGAAATGACTATGTATCAGCTGCCAGACACACATCTGTGGAGGGATTTTGGTTTGTTTTGGTTTTAAAGTTTTGTTTCAGTTTCCCAAATGTTACTTTTTCTTCAGTGAACCTGCTGTGTTAAGACACAACTACTTCAGAGTGCTGAGAAGGAATGTTAGAATTTCCTGTTAGCAGCAAAGTCAGTAGGATTTAATCTGTAAGATATCAAAACAGTTGTGGGGTCTTTTTAAGTCTGTATCCAAGGCCTAGGTATCTTTTGTGAGGCAGGAAATACTCTATTGTATTTTAAAATAGAAGTAGCAGCTTCTCCTAAGCTTTTGCACTGGTCATTAATTCTGTCAGTTAGGAATACTTTGGCAGTTCTAGGTATTTATTGGTGAGAATAAATGCATTTTCTGCATCAAAGAGCCGTATTAAAGGCTATGCAAAAGGTATACTTATATAACTGGCATAGTAGGAGTACACATGTAGAAATGTATGTAATCAAGACTCAGTATGCAACCTTTTTCCCAAAAATAACATCATACACTCTGAAAGTCAGCAGTGATTTATTTTTTAACAAACTGTAAGTGGAGGCAATATTTTCCAGTTAATATTTTATAAAGTATCCCTACTGGTCTGTTTAAAATCTTATGCTAACATTTCACCAGGTCAGTTCAGCATTTGGACATACATTTTGCTGGGCTACAGCTCTTTCTGAAACTGCTCAAACCACAAGACACAAATGCACAGGAAAAGCAGTGGGGAGGGTTTCCCAAGCATATTCATATTACTCAAACATATGAAATTGTTTTGGAAGTAACTGAATGCTTGTGGAACAAACCTGCAGGTTGCTTTGTTTCTGTTTTTCCCTAAGCTTGAACAGGAAGACACCACATGCAGTTTCAAAGGAAAGTTTTGGTTCTCTGGCACTGCCTGTCTTCTGGCAGATGTTAAGGTTCCAGAATAACTGTGGGAATCTGTATGTTCAAAGACTTTCAATATAATATGCAAGAAGCCACTAGTAATGCCAATTTTCCTTGAGCTGAATATGCCACAGACCAATTTCCTTTAATCCGCAGCGATTTGGTTGATATTTCTCCACAGGCTAAAAGATTGGGGGTTTTTCACCTCTCAGCTGTTATTAGGCTGGAAGACTACTTCCAGATGGTGATCATTTGCCTTTCTGCTGCCAGGACCACCCAGTTTGTTGATGAAAATGCTGTGGGCTGTATCGTAGGGTTGGGAGGGGTAAGGAAGTGTGATCCCTTACAGACAGAAAGATGGCAGAGGGACCTGATGGAACAAATATAGAAAAGTATTGGCCTTAAGTAATTGGTCTGCTCAAATGAAAAACTAGACTGGAATAAACTTCTTGAAAACAAGGTACCTCTTTATAGGCTTAATTATTTCTGTAGGCTTAAAAATAAGTGTGGCTCGGAATGGATGGTGTCTGAGAATCTCAACCTGGGGCAGTATCACAGGGTTTCTGTTGTTCACTGCTATTACATCATGCATTTTTCATACATACTTTATAAAGCAGCATCTTAAAAGAAGTTAGACATTTTTATTCCCATTGTAGTCAGCCAAAACACTTCCCACAGATGATCTGCTTGTTCTTCTCATCATACTTTTTCTGGGGTTGTTGCAACTTGAACTCACCTGTCTTGTACAATTTTTCTTTTTAATATGTTTAAGATAATGTATGAAGACTCTCTATCTGAGATGCCATTAAACATCTTTTGGGTTGTGTTAAAACTGTGTAGGTCTTTCTCTTGGTTCCATCAATTCAGTGGCTTATAGGCTGGCAAATACCAGTGGAATATGACTTACTATTCACAGAATCACAGAATATGCTGAGTTGGAAGGGACCCACAAGGATCACTTGAGTCCAACTCCTGATCCTGCACAGGACCATCCCCAAGATTCACACCATGTGCCACAGAGTATTGTCCAGTTTCTTCTAAAAAGTGTCTTCCTAGTTTATGAGCAGAAGTCTCTTCCTGAGTCCACAGATTTGCACTTTTAATTTCATCATATACCTATTAACCTGGACTGCAAAGTCCTCAAGTTAGATTATTCTGTATTCCTTTGCATTCTTGATTCCTTGTAATGCTCATGTATGGGTTTTTTACTAATATTGTGCTGATTAAGGATGTAAAAATGGCATTGTTAAACAAGTTGACTTTTGTGAGGAATTTTGGGGTTTGGGTTTTTTGTGGGTTTTTTTGGGCTTGTGTTTTTGTTGTTTTGTTTCTTCCCCTTTCTTTCCCCCTGAAGGCCTATTTTGGAGGAATTTCAGTAGTAATATTCAGTCTGGTTTCTGTTTCTTCTTTTGTTGCTAGTCTTTGACACCTCCTGTTGAATTCCTAACTAATTTACTAATCCCAGTCTCTGATTTAATTAAGGAGATTCCGTTTTCCCATGTTATGCCTTAAGTTCTTTACCAAAGTTAATACCAGTCATGTCTTCTGTTTCCAAAAAAATCTTTTGTTACATAGGAATACAGCTGTAATAAATGCATGCAGCATTTATCCTGCTTTTCATTTATCTACATATCCTTAGTATAACTCCTTAGAAGAGATGTTTTTGCATAGGGTTTTGTCAGAGTTCTGGAATGGAGATTATTTGGCCTCTTTGATTTATAACAGACATTTTAATGTACTACAAATGAGCAAGAATTTATGCGGCGTGCCAGGAGCAACTTTTTTCTGTCAGTCATTCAGTAACTGGATCAATTTGGAAAAAAAAATCTTAAAAACTGACAGAAAAATCTGCATCACTGTCAAATATGTTACACATGTGTATTTGTGTCTCTGTGTGTATGACATTTATTACAAATATTATAAAACATAAGGATACTATAGACATTTAAATATTCACTTTGAACTATTTAAGAGATTTTGTTAGCAAGCAGGCTTTCTAATACAACATAAAAACCAGTGCCTTGAATAGTTTGCATGTGTTCTGTCTTTGTCATGCATAGTAATTTTATTTTTCTCCTTCTCCCCTCCCTAATTCCCCTTTCCTCTCTTGCATTCTCTCTTCCTCCCATTCCCATCCCTTCTGCCACCAGGTGCTGTTTTATATTTCCCCTGTAAATAGGTTGGTGGGAGCTCTGATGACTGTCCTGTCCCTCTTTCCTGGTAAGAAAAGACGCTTGGACTTCTTTTTATGTGCTTTCTGGTGATAACTGAGACTGGCTATACTGTGTCATCTGGAAATAAACTTATGTGATAATAAAGTTAGGTTGATATGTTGCCTGAATATTGGGTGGCTTATGATCATGCCCATGTACTGTGTACACACCTGATACTTACTACTTGCACTTTATGGGTTATTTCTTGTGCTTAATTGAAGCCACTGGATTTTCTGTATTGCCAGTGGGCAACAAAGAAGGGACCCTGAATAAGTCACACATTCCTGTTGAGTTCCTTAAAACCCAAAAATACAAACTTCTCTCTTCCTTCTACATCCCCTCTTAAAAAAAAAAACCAACCATAACCCCTAACTTTGCTAATTCTTAGCTTCTAAGCAGTCTTCTCAAAGCAAAATGTTGGGGCAAATGCTTTAGGAGAGAAAGTGTGGGGTTTGAATTTGTTTGGGGTTTGGGTTTTTTAACACACCCTCCCCAAAGGAGTGATTTCAGGTACATTATTTCCACTATGTCCACAAGAGCACTTTGTTAGGATTTTTTTCCACAAAAATCACTTAATTATCTGTTGAGATGCTGATACTCGTGTGCTGTCACTTCCCAGGTATGATTGAGCATGGTCTAAGTGACTGCTCACATTATAGACCAAGAAAGAGCATATCAGAGGATTCTGGCTTGCAGGAAAAGACACCACAGTTGGATGACTATGTTTCTGTGTCTGCTGCTGATACTTCAAATACAAACTTGGAAGTGGGAAAGGGAGGCAGGAAGATGGCAGGAAACAATTCAGTGGAAGGTGAAAAAGCAAATGTGCCTTTCTCCCAGTCAGAGAAGACTTGCAATGGAGCTCAGTCCTCCAATGGCACCGTGCAGCGCCTGAAACTTCCTTCCCGCGCTTCTCCAGCATCCTCCGAAAGTGACTGGGAGACCTTGGATCCCAGTGTTTTGGAGGAGTCTGCTTTGAAAGAAGGAGAACGTCCAAATCCAGTGTCTGAACAGGCTGAAAATCTGCAGAGCAAAGGCATGAGCTCAGGGGGGCTCCCAATCACTGTGCAGCCCCAGGCAAACACGGGGCACGCAGTGCTTGTCCAGGGACTGGTGTCTGGGCTGGAAGAGGACCAGTACGGGATGCCACTGGCTATTTTCACAAAGGTGAGCATGTTCTTTGTGGTGCCTGGTAACTCAAAAAGGCATCTGGGTTTCAGAAGTGGGTAATGATTCTGGTTACTAAACTCCAGGTGGACAGTAGGGTGCCACAAAACTGTGAGCACGGTGTCTGGCAAGTGACTGTGTTCCTGGGCAGGTGGAAAGGTGAGTGCACATCTGGGAGGGTTGTGCACGTGCACATTCCAGTTCTCTTTCATGTGTATACTTAAAGACTATTTGCAATTCTGTGTAAGGGTAAGCAGCAACCCCACTGTTGTTACTAAACTCTGTGTATCAGTAACTACTGTTTCCTTCCATTCTGGAGAATTGTTGATCTAACCTATATGGGTTACTTGAGATTAGGGTACTTGAGAAGCATTCATGTACCTTAATCTGAACTAAGACTCTGAAAGCTCTGTCTTTGCTGAAACCTAAGCCTGTGTTTTCCTCTACTTATGTATTTTTGAATGCCTGTATGTGTATAAATGCACAAAATGTGTATATAAATGTGTGTACATATACACACCCAAAAAAAAAAGATAGAAAGTCACCTTTCTGTATGGGATAATTTTTCCTTTTTGTCTGTGTCTCTTTCTCTGTGTATGGTGATGAGCTGCTGAATTTTAAGCTTGCACTGATGTCTAAGTGAACTCCAGGTATTCCAGAGTCTCTCTAAGGGCTCTGATGGGCATAGTCAGATAGCAACCAATACTGCTGATTATAAGGGCTGGTTTCCCATAAAAACTAGGGAAAATATCCCTTTTAAAGATAGTTCTGTCAGTAAAACCACATTTTATTATTTTATTTTTAATGTGATAAACATTTAGATGAACATTTAGATGAACTTTTAGGTGAAGATTTGCCCATAGTAGAAGATAGAAGATTCAGATTTACTTCCTCAAGCTGGTGAGGCTCAAAGTGGCTTTTCTTCCTTTTGAGGGGTTAATTTGCATTTCCTTGCAGACCTTTATATTTGATGGTTGTGTTTGAGCTTCTTAGAGTAGCTTTCTTTGGAAATGCTGCATTGTGTGAACCCAAGTGAGCAGCTCAAATGTCATTGCCCTGTATTGCCTCATGTCACCATTAGAAATGCACCTTCAACAAAGATCTGCAGTCTGGTGTTTGTCCTTATGATCTGTCTAATGAGAAAAATAGCCTGTAAACTGTATTTAATCTCATTCTATTGAAAATACTAGATGGAAAGCAAGAATAAGGTAACTGATAAGGGGCTCTACAAGAGCAAACTTCTCTTGCTACTAAGTTCATAAAATAGAAAACTATTTTAAGGAAGCTGACAGTGTCTACATGTTTACCTTTTGTTTCACAAAGGCATTTTCCACTTCAGTTCGTCCAATGTAATTAAAGCAGAAAAGGCTTTGCATGTCTGAGTTAGCAGAAAAATCTGATTCAAAATTGCAGTTTTAGCCACTTACTGGAAAGTTTGCATCTCTTTTAGACCTCTCATCTCAGGGTTGTTTTATGCCATGCCATGGAAAGACTAGTAAATTTGACAAATTTGAATGGGAGGAGATTTTGCCAGGTGGCATAATGCATTATCCAAGTACACCTGAGCATAAGGAAAAATAGCTTGTGATGCTTGTTCCTTCAATACCAGTTCTTTAAGATCTAATAGTAATTTCATTTGCACTCTTTTAAAATAGAATGGAACATGTTCACAGAAGTAAAGTTGTTGTACTTACAAATGTGCCTTTGGAAACTGACAATTGATGCTTTAAGTAGCGAAAGATTTCCCAGACTTTGCTACTTGAGTATACAGTCATTAAACCTTCCTTTGCCAGCTTCTTAAGCTGTATTTTTTTGAAAATTTTCCACTTTAGGTTGGTGATTCCTCTCAAAGCACTGTTGTTCCTTTGACACAGACTGTTTGTTTTCAGCTGATAAATGCTTGTCATTTGGAAGGCCATCCCTGTGTCTAATATAACAAAGAGGAATAGTTTTGCTACTTTCTCCCATATGATTCCAATTGCCGCATACTGTGTGATAAAGTTTGTGTGCTCTTTGTTTCTGTCCAGTGTGCCATTAGCCCTAGTGAAAACATTGCTTTGTGCTTTATGCACTTGAACAGCTGGAATAGGCTTCAGGGGTATGTTGATCCTATCTATATTTAAAAGGAAAATTACCTACATCTGCATCTTGGTGATCTCTCAATGACTAACTCAGGACATTTCTCAAAATGTGTGGGGTTTTTTTTGAATTGGCATGTAGGATACCAAATTAACTTGCAACCATGAAGTGGCAAAAAAGCAGTGTATTGTTTTCTGTCCTGCTCCTTCTTAAAGCAGGCATGCATGTGCTTATGAAAAATTGATTGCTGTCTCTGGTGTCTGGAAATCTCTACCTGCAAAATGTGGGTAGCACTCTCTGGCTTTCCTGCATTATGTTGCTCACAACCACCAGGACTGGAGAGATGAATCCTTCTCTCCATTGACTTCTTGTCTCTGAACTGACCTGAGACCTTACTCTTGTTGCTTAGTTATTACTCTTATACTGCTTATTCTGCTGCCTTATAAACACATTGAATTCCTGTCCTTTGCGTTGTATTCCAGTTTCAGTCCTGAGACTGAAAGGCAACACAGTCTCTTGAAAAATTTGATTTGTGTGGTAACTGGTGGCCTAGACTATTCTTTTTTTAATGCTAATTCCCTAAATCTCTCTGTTGCTCCAGGGGTACCTCTGTTTGCCCTACATGGCGCTGCAGCAGCATCACCTCCTCTCAGATGTGACAGTCCGGGGCTTCGTTGCAGGAGCAACCAATATCCTGTTCCGGCAGCAGAAACACTTGAGTGATGCCATTGTGGAAGTATGGATCTTTGCAGCTGGGCTTCTGGAACTGGGGGGATGGGGGAGGCAGAGGTTGCATCCTAAACACAGCTTTAAAGTGTCACTTGCGTGCCCAGATTTTGAATTCCTTCCATATGGAATAAATTCTCAAATGCAGAAGTTTATTAAATTTCTGTGATTTGAAAGGGTAGGGTTAGATAAGCTGTGCAAACTAATAAACATGTTTTTATGTATGTTAATTTGCAGAGCACTTGTTAAATTTTATTTTGATGTTTTATTTTTCATGTCATGGGTTTTTTTCATGTTTTGTAGTAAGGTCTTCAAAAATAAGCACTTGCAGCTCAGAAACAGATGCAGATATTGATATTGCCTTCCTTCTGATTCAATCAAGAGGGTAGAAAAATAGTATCTAAAAACCCACTTTGTCAATTCTAGCAAACAGACATGCCTATATAATCAGCATTTGCTAACCTAAGGAAGCTCCATATAGATAATCAACTAAATAAATTGAGGTGATAATCAAAGGGCCTCTAGGGAAATACTTGTGAGCACCGAAATTCCCCCTGCCAAGTCCTGTCAAATAGGAAGCTTTTACTGTGTGCCAGGGAAATTATCAGATTCTGGATTTATCAGAGCAGTGTCTGACTTTCTGAAAAACAGTAAGTTCATTGTTTCTTTGGCTGTTTGTTTCTTCTTGGTGTCTTGGGGGAATGAGGGTTTAGATTAAGGTAGCAATATATAATCATGTAGGTATGTATAAGCAGTTTTATTTAGATGGCTGTTTACCCTTGGAATTATTTCAAACAGATAGAAGATGCTCAAGTACAAATCCACGATCCAGAACTCCGGAAGATCCTGAACCCAACAACTGCTGACCTGAGGTTTTCAGATTACTTGGTGAAGCACGTAACTGAGAACAGGGATGATGTTTTCCTGGATGGCACAGGCTGGGAAGGAGGAGATGAGTGGATCAGGGCTCAGTTCAGTGCTTATCTTCATGCCCTGCTTGCTGCTGTGCTGCAACCAGGTAGAGCAGATACCTTGTCTAGGGATGGATATGAGGGTGAATGTAATAAGCAATTGTTGTGTTGCTGTGGAAGTGTGACCTGTCATTGGATCTCCCTCTGCCGAAGTTTCATTTTAGGCTGCTTTTCCAGTTGTCCTTGGCTATCCTTGTTTTTCCTTGACAAGCTCATTACTTAGTTCACAGCCTTACAGACACTTTCTTCTTAGACTGTCTCCTTCTCTTTTATTTAATTAAGTTTTCCTCATAAGTAGAAGTACCTGAAACCCCATTTATGATGAGACTGTTACAAACTTGGATGTCTTACAGACTGTATTGCAGCCTGAAGTTAATTTTGGGAAACTAATTGTATTCAAGGAGAAACGAAGTTAAGTGGCTGTCTTCAGAAGTTTTTCCAGACTGTTCCAGCAATTTCCCCTTCTTTGCCATGGTCCTTAGTAGGGACTCACATAAGTGAAAAGTGTCGTCTACACTCTTTATAAGCTTGTGTTTCCTGGAGCTCAGCATTTTTTGCTTTAGGTCAGAGGGAATTCTCAATGTTCCAGCCTTTTGTGCGAATATAAATAAAAGAACCGGTGTTCTACTTGTGGAAAATATTTAGTTTGCCCAGCACTTGCCCTGATAACGTCATTCTCTTCGAATTATTCTCTCTTCATTCCAATTAACAAATTCAGATTTTGTTTTGTGGTATTTGTGAGAAAACAGGGGATTGAGAACTTGATTTTAAAGTCTGGAAGATGCCAAGTTCTTGGTCTGACAACATTAATCATTTATGGTGATTACCTGGTTGATATGAAATGTCAGGGTTTTCTGGGAACTCGTACATTTCACTGGCTCTAAAATTATTTCCTGTAGTCTTCAGTGTTTTAAAAGGGCCTTTGTTATGATAAGTTTATTTCACAGTGGTTTCGTTCCTGCTGTAGTTTTGGAGTGGATTTGGGGGTTACTAAATTTGAATGAGTAATAACCTAGTACAGGAAAGCCCAGTGTATCTGACCAAGATTGGTCCAAATGGTGTTTTTGTACTTGGTTACTGTGTGGCCATTCTCTTCTCTTTCCTGTCTTTGCCCAGAGAATAAGTCAGGAGACTTATGTTTGGATGATTTTTTTTTCCAGTTGAGCTCATTACTTAACGCTTTATAAAGTAATTAAAAATAAGAAAACTATTTTTAAGCTTCCCCCCTCCTGAGCCCCCCCCAGCCTTGTCTTGGAATTGTATGTTTTGGACACTTCAGTATAAAAATAAAACATTTTTTAAGTAACCCAGTTCTTATAACTGGAGTTTTAATTGTCTTTGACTTGATAAGAGCCTGGAAAAATGAAATTTTTCTTTGCAAGAAAAAAAGGTAATTTGTCTTGTAATGGCATCTCCAATGATTTCTGCAAATTTTCATCTTTATTTTAATTTATCAGACAATGAAAAGACGTTGTCAGACTTCGGAACAACATTTGTAGCAGCCTGGAAAAACACCCACAACTACAGAGTATGGAATAGTAACAAGCATCCTGCTTTTGCAGAGGTAAACTCTAGGTAAGGAAACTTTTTAACATTTACTCTATTTCTGAGCAAAAAAAAGAAAAGTATATCCAGAGTCAGGACAAGTGAAACTTGTTCAAGTTGATCGTCAGCTGTCCCCAGCTATGGAAAGTTTGTCATTCCTTAGGAATTGTCTTCAGATGGTTCTGCTTGTTATGAACTGCTTCCAGGTGTACAGGGAGTAGCTGTGTCCAGGGCTGTCACTGGTGGGTGTGGAGGGGAGCTGGCTGTTTCATGTTGCACCTTCTGTACTTAGGATTGGTTTATGGGTATTTTACTGCAGGATTGGGCGATGCCAGGCCTGGGAGCACTGTTGGCTGTGTGTGTTTTGTTTAGTGTGGGTTATGACTGTACTGCAAGGAGTTTTGTTTGCTGTTACTTTGTCAGCTGCTGTAGTCTGATAAAGATTATTCTTTGGCCCTGCAAAGTGATTTTGATCTACTTAAGGGATATGTTTTATTTGCTCTGTGTTGCTGACAGGACATGCTTTTGACTTAGTGTGAAAATGTTGTTAATACCTGCTCTGTAAATGGAAGGCACCTCATAGGTTGAATAGTCACTGGAACTCAGCCTTCTGTGAAGTGATAGGGTAGTACATCTGCAAAATATTTCTTAACCTTTTTTTGGTAAGGCATAGATAAGAGGTCAGCTGATAACTTTGTAATACAAATTCCTTGTGAAAAAAATAAGTATTTAATGTTTTCTCATGGTTTTCCTCCTCTTACAGCCACCCGTTCCAGGGACAGTACTCTGTGTCAGATGTTAAGTTAAGGTTGTCACAGTAAGTACATAGCACTTTAATTTGTATTTTTTAAAAGTGTAGTCCAATATTAATAACTGTGTAACTGTTGCTATGATGACCTAAACAAGATAATGATTCAAACTGGCCACGTCCATGAAACTATACACAATGTTCTCTTGCAAAACATTGCCACATCTAAAGATGAAACATTTGCCTGAAATAAATAACAAAATGAAAAGCTAATGCAATGTTTTGTGTTGGACTTTACGTAATAGAGCCTTGATTTTTTGTGTGTTGCAATTATAAGGCTTTTTAATTTGTCATTTGTAATTTTTAATTGGTAAGCTAATGCTTAAGCTTTTAAAACTTGCATAAGTGGTTTTCTATATGCTGACTTAGCTTTCATTATTAGGAGACAAGAGCTTTTTTTTTTAAGTAGGTGTTTTTTAATACAACACTGTTCTAAAACTCAAAGTTTGCAGTATGCATATTGAGATGTCGTTCAGTTTCTTCAGTTTACAAGTTTAAAATGAGTTTTGCACAATTCCTTACTGCACCAGATTTAGCTGAAGTTGGTCTCAGCTCCTGCCTGTGGTATTCAAGTCTGGAACTCAATGGTGCTTCTTATTGCCGTAGCTGTTCACCTCTAACTGAAACCAGAATTTGGCTGTGGGTTTATGCACCAAGCAGAATGGTTTTCTCACTTAGCTGTGTTGACCATAAAGGATCAGAGCCTGGTTCCTTGAGATGCCTGTAAATCAGCAGTGGGTACACACCGGACTCTGTGCCTGCCTTGGCTGTAGGGCATTGATTTCAGGACACTGTGGGTAGACCTCAAACACACACTGACAGAGAACAGCTTGAGGAATAAAAAGGTTCAGACTTCAGCTGGCTGAATCTTTTTGTTGCTTTTGTGGACCAATGGCAGATTAAATTTCCATGCTGGCGTTTGAGAATGCAAATGAGTTGAGATTTATCTCAAGGTAATTGCCTTCAACAAGGTGCATGCTGATGGCAGCTCTTATTATTAGTGGATGATCTTTGAAAGATGTGTAGATGTCTATAATGTTGCCCTATTTTTGTGTTTGAAAGGCAAGCTACTAACTCTTCTGGATAGTGTGAAATGAGTGAAAAAGGACGGTTAGTTCTTAGTGTGCTCCTAATAATAAGTGTTTTCACAACAGTGCCTTCGTTCTCCAGGTGGTACTTTGCTATCAGATACTCATCAAAATTACTTGCTTTTGCAAACCGAGCCAAAACTTGGTTCTATTCTTTCTGCTTTTTCCATCTACACTGAAGGTTTTGAAAGTGGGAAGTGGAATGATGTGTTGTTAAGTTTCACATTAATGGGTTTGCAAGGCTTGAAATGTGAACCTGGAAGTTCAATTTAAATCCAAATGAGATTATTTTCAAGTGATTGTGCTTATGTGGTAGAACTGATTGCTTTTGTGCTTTTCTATCCAAATGATGATAATGTCTGTCATTTTTTTTTTGCCTTTTTTTAACAAAAGCATGAGTGTAAACTGTCCTTGATCAAATCTTTAATCTTGAGAAAGATACAAAGTAAACTCTGTTAAGAAAAAAAATAACTGGTCAGTAACACTGTTTTGTTTAAAGGGCTTTATTAGTGCTAAAATTCCTCAGAACTACTGCAAATCTGAGTTTAGAATTTAGAACATAAGTGC
>JAOXXN010000395.1:44959521-44976673 GCA_026770055.1 Myrmophylax atrothorax
TTAGGAAAGGGTGATCAGATGTTGGAATGAGTCACTGTCCCTAGAGGTGTTTATGGAAGGACTGGATGTGGCACTCAGTACCCTGGTCTAGTTGACATCATGTTGTTCAGTCAAAGGCTGGACTTGATGATCTCAGGGGTCTTTTCTCACCTAATTACATCTGTGATTCTGTGAGAGGTTTAAAGTGTGCTGTATAGAAATGAACCGTGGGGTGTTTTGACAGCACCTTTTCTTCCTCTGATCAGCTAACTGATCTGTGTGGATAAGATGCATGCAGGAATTATGGGCTTGATCATATCTATGAACTACATATGTGTATGCTGTACAAATCTGTGTAATTATATGTACTTTAACTGTGTATTTTATTTACACCTGGGAGGGAGCAGTAAGAAGTCAGCCAACTAACAGTGTTCAGCATCTCTCTCGTTTAGCTCTGTGCAAAACAGTGAACGTGGAAAGAAGATTGGAAATGTGATGGTTTCTACCAGCCGAAATGTTGTGCAGACAGGAAGAGCTGTAGGTAAGAATTGTGTTTAAAATCAGCTTGCAGCTAAGCCATATCCTTTTTGAAGAAGCACACTATTTCTCAGTTATATTTTCTTTAATCTAAGAGTACTTTATAACATACACAAGCCAGAGCAACATTTTCAAAGGTAGTGCTGCTGATGGAGGCCCTGTATATTGTGTAATAGTGGAAAGAGAAGCAGCTAGACAAGAAATTAGTGATCATTCCTTTTTCAGTGTGGCCTGGAGATGAGTGTTGGAAGGGATGTTCAGGTAAGAGCTTTCATGTAATCTGGAAATACTTAGACCACACTACCTTCTGCATTGAGTTATTCTCCATTTTTATATTACTTTGACTGGAACTATCCAGAGCTGATTGAGATCAGAAAAAGTCCTTGTGTCACCTTCTGCAGATCTTGCAGTAGTCTGCAATTTTGCTGGAAGAGCACTTGTTGCACTTCAACAGGGGATTTGACATCAGGACTTTAACATCACATTGTCATCTTTCAGTGCGAGATGATGAGAGTCCACCCATTACAGGGTTTGATAGTTGTTTGGCAATAGCTTTGCCAAAAATTGTTCAACTTCCTCTTTTTTTTCCCACTGGAGTCTGTCTGCTCTTTTTGCTGTTGTCTACTCTGGCAAGGAATGCCTTTTGGCCCAAAATCTAGCAAAAAAGGGGCATCGTAGGCCATTTCTGCTGAACTGCTCTGTTCGAGTTTGTTGACTATTTCCTGCCACAGGTTCTGGAATTGGGTTTTAAATCCCAAATTGGACAACTGATTGTGTGATTTTTATTTTTTTGTAATATTTCTTTGTAGCAGCTCAGTAATGATAACACTTCACTGTTGGTCTTTGTTTTGTATTGCAGGTCAGTCTGTTGGAGGAGCCTTCACAAGCGCGAAGTCAGCGATGTCATCCTGGTTCTCCACTTTCACACAGTCACCCCAAAGCCTCGGGGACTAAATGCTGGTCTTGCATAATGCTGTTGACTATTTCAGGTGCAATGCTTTCTCTTAGCTGTAAAAAGACTGCTCCAAAGTGTAGGAGTGGAGATTAACTACCCAGGACCAAAATAAGGTATATGTTGCTTGAAAGCAGGTGTGGAATGTGGTTATTCAGTTTCACTGGAAGTATAGAAGAATGGTGAGTGTCTCCATGCAATGGGATGGCATTTGCAGTATATTGGTTATATTTAAAATGACTACTTCTCTTTAAAACTGAGCCTTTATAAAGACATTAGGAAACAGGGCTTGTTGCAAGCCAAATGTGTTTGACTTTAGATTTGTACATTTTCTTGGATGTTGAAAATATTTATGTAAACTAGTTATATTTTTCAATCCAGATAGCCAAATGTTTTTGAATTCTTGTTAGAAATAAGCAGAATATAAATACTGATTCCTCTTTCAGGTTGGATTTGAGAGAATCTCTGGAACCCTTAAAGGGTTCTAAGCCAGGTGGAACTTTCTTGCTTTCACCTGCAAACTAAACTCAACGAGGTGCAGAGTAAGACTGTGGCTGACAAGGATTTTTTCCTTTATCTTCTGTATCCATGTAGGGTTGTTTGATTTAATCTGTCTCTGGCTCTCTTTGTGTCTCCAAATCTATGTGACAGTTGCAAAATCAGTATTTTTTTTCATGTTATACAGTAGGCCTTCATAACTTTGCGTGTGTTTTGGCTTTGATTTTACCCTGGGGCGTGAGTGGGATTCCAGTTGGAGAGATTTCTTCAGGGAAAGTATTACAAAACATTTCTCCCAAACTGGGAATGGATCATAGACCATTTTATGAGGACTTGCTCTGTTAGGATGAAACTACAGCTTAAATGCAGTTGCATACATATGAATACAAAGTACTAAACCCACCCAAAACTAGCACAGTATCAAACTCTGCGTGGCTCTTTTTTTCCCCCCAGTAAAGTTATGAAGATTCTTCCAAATGAAAATCAGCTGTATCAATTTTCTGTGTCGACTCAGGGAATGTTCCTTTTGGATAACTACTTTTTTCATAAGGAAAGGAACATTAGAGTTGAGAGAGTAACTGAACTGTCTCAGTCTCCTTGTGTGAAGAGATTTATTTGGAAAGATGTGGCATGATGCTATGTTTCCTACGTAACATGCATGCGGCGTCCTCTGTATGCAAGCGTATTGCACTTCCTACATTTCTTGATTCCAAGGGAGATTATTTCCTGTTTTCTTGCAATGTGTGTGCCTCTATATGCCTTCTGACATCCCCACATGGTGGCTGCAAACATTTTCTGTGTTACATTATCAAGCGTTCCAACTTTTCTTTACCACAAGACTCTTTGTTGCCTCAGTGGTATCTTGTCAGCAATTTGCCATGTTCTTTTCTGGGGCCAAGATTTCTAGTCATGGTTATTTCTCCTATTCCTCAAGTGAAATGCAGCAGCTGTGCAAGGTATAAATAAGAAGGCTTGAATGTAATTTGTTTTAAGAAATTATGTTCTAATTTCTTACATGCATTTGTAAAACTAATAGAAAAGCAACACTTGCATCACATTGTCACTGTCCAGCGACATGGTTTTCAGTTTTATTGCTTCAGTGGTTTGAAAATGCAGGATCTGGTTTAAAGCCTTCATTAATTTTTTCCAGGACAAACCAGATAAAAAGACTGTGGAGAACCTGAAAGTATACAGCTTGTTGGAATAGTTTGATTTGAGAAGGGCAGAAAAGGGCGCTAAAGCTCTACTAATCTACTGCTTCTGACACAACGATGAGATATGTCTATCAAACTGCAACTATTGCTCCTGGTCTCTGTGTGTATTTGTGTATCTCCTAACACTTCTGATGCTCCTTTCTGTTTTATTCCACAACTCTATAACAGACATTTGTATCTTTTCAAAGACTAGGTGCTACTTTATGTGCAGTGAAGTAAGTTTATTTTGTGGTGAGTCTAGAGCTGTCTGATTCAGCATGCAGATAAGAAAATAACCAAAAATAATCCCTTGCTTTTGTGAAACAGCTAATGTATTATCTGGTGTCTGGGATTTAAGTGGTTAGGGTTCATGTTGTAACAAAGGCTGAAGAAAGATTCATAAAGGACTTAAGCACCTATAAAACGAACTTCTGCAACTTAAGGCACACTAGGTAGATTTAGGCTTAGGAGCTCAGTGAGTTCTAGAAGCCAGGCAAGTGGTTGGTATTTACATGTACAAGCTGTAGAACAGGACCTTCAAGGATCTCTTTTTAATACCCTTGTCTTTGTCACCTCCTCACCTGAGTTTTCTCTGTTGAATTCTCCTATGCTCCACATTTATATGGCAGATTTATTAGCTCTCAGCATTGCCCTTTACTCCAACAGACTCCCTTGCTGGCCTAGGGATATTAGGAGCTCATTTCTGTTTGGTTTGTGGTGGATTGATCTGAGGAAAGGCAGAACAAAGTGCCCTCTGCAGTGCTAAGCTGATGCACGGCCACTTGCTGCTTTGTAAAGCAACTCTGTTGTGATACTTCACTCTTATGGGAAAGACAGATCTTCCTCTGCAGTCTTATTCCCACTGTCCCAGCTGTCCCTGTTGTGGAGCCAGACATACAACATGATTAAGAGTATTTCCCTTCCTTTGCAAATGACAGAATAAAAACCTTGTATTAATTTTCAATCTTTTTAAGAACTGGCATCCTGCTAGCAAGTTGGTCTTGGATTTAAACTCACACAGTGATTGAGACTCATGGAGCGGGTAGAGATGAAGTGATCTTCATAATTAGTGGTCTTCATTAACATCTATGCTTGCTCTTTAATATTTGCTTAAGTTTATTTTTGGGCTGTAGGAAGGCATGCAGCCACTGAGGATCATCTAAGCTCATGTAGTTCTCTTCTTAATGTAATGCTTGTAACCTCTTTAGTTAAATCCAATGCTAATGCAAGCTATTTTCCTCTCCTCTGTTTTAAAATTTCCAGTGCAGGCATTATTAATTATTCAGAAAGATTTAGGCAGCCAACTTCCATTTCAAAGACCGTGACATCCATTTCTGTGCTGTAAGAAACAATGAGCCCTAAGTGAATTGGTGGTAGTGCCTCTAGTCAGTCAACTGTGAAGGTTTTATTACAGCTCTGCTGCGATTTGATGTTGCAAAGGTATTTCTGGCTGTCAACATGCAGCACACACTGACTTACAGGTAATACAATAGCACTTCTCTCTACTTCCTGTCATCAAAGGCATCAGCTGTGGCTTTTTGTATGTCCCAGCATTTGAGGAACTGCCTATCAAACACAGGTATGAGATGTAAGTCCCCAAAACCCCATAAGACATAAGTATTGCTGCCCTAGTATTTAATTTGACTGAAGTGTTTGACATCTTTTATCAGTCATTTTCATGTCATAACCGTAATTCTGACACCAGTTTCCCAAATGTCACAATTTAATTAGAATTTTTAGGTCAGTGTTCTAGTACATTGCACTTGTTTGACCTTGTATATCTATGTTAAGCACCTTTGTAATTAAATATAATATTTTGCCTAAACAAGCTTTTGATTTCCATACAAATTATTACTAAGCAGAGAAACTTATGTGGCAGTATTTAATTGCAAAAGTGAAGGTGTGAATGCTGTTTTTAAACATAGAAACTGTTGCTTGATAATTGAACATACAAGTAATGGATTGAATTTTTCTTGTGCTGCTTGAAAATTAAAATACATCCAGCCTATCTGAAGTTCGGTCTGCTCAAAGAGCTGTACTATTTTAATGAACTAATCCCACCAGCAGACACTTGAAGGCATCTGGTTTTAATATTGGTAGCTGCTTGCAATTCACTGGCATTCTTTTTGAGATTTTTCTTCCATTTAAACAGATTGTGGATGCTGCTTTTTGCAAATTTAGGACAAGAGGATCCTCTAGTGTGACATTTGATTCCCTACAGGGTGCTGCTTGTGAATTGATTAAAGTCTTCAGGAGAACTTTAGGTACAACTACAATGTTGGTGTAGGTTTAGCTTCAAAGTAGCGCGTAGTTCCCATGGATTGTGACATCTGGTAAAAATCAAGATGCCATCCAGTTCTCTGCCATAGTGAGGTGGTTTGAGTCTTTAAAACTTCTGCTGAGAATGATTTGGTAAATGGGTGTTCCCAGGGGGAGGAGACTTTAACTGCCTTGGGTAACATTCAGGTGTGAATTCAGAGTTCGTGTCTAGTTGCAATTCTCTAAAATTTGTTAACATTTTTCAGACTATGTGCAAGTAGTTGTGCAAACGCACTGAAAGATAAATTCACATCATGTTTTTATGCACTGCAATTTTACTTTCTTGCAGGTATTTAGTTTTCATTTAAAAAAGCAGCATGGAGAGTATTCATTAAAGGGAAAAACACTACATTATTGTATTATGATTAAAGATGTATGACAAATTGCTTTGTGGTGTTTGGAGTCTTTAATATTATAGTAGAGAAGGGACTGACTTAAAAAAGCAGGCACAGAGCTTTACTTCTGTGATGTCTGGTCTTGACCCCATTTTTTATCAAACATTAGAAATAGTGTTTGGATTCATAAAAGATACTGAGATGGATCCCTTCTGTCAGTTAAACTGTGAATCCTACTCAGATTACCTTATTCCCTGTAAATTTACATTGTATATGCATAACATCTGTACATGGGTGGCTTAGTCTCAGTTGTGATGGAACTTGGAAATCTAGCTGTCGTGAGTCCTTCTGTATAGGTTCAAAATTGCTTAATCATACATTGCTCCTCTTGAAATAATACTCCAAAATCAACTGATAAAGTGAGATTGTTTTTAGTCCCCCAACTGAATTTACTGACTGGTACTGATGAGAGCTTACTGTTTGCCTCAAGCAGCAGAGAATACCTTCAAAATCTTTTCTTGTCTTAATCTAGAGCACCAAGAAAGCACCACTGCTTTCTAATCAGGTGAGCACAATCAGGTAAGAATGGTTAGAGTGAAGGAAGAACAGTTATCTAAAGTGAAGGCAGATGCACATGTGTAGTCTTGTCTTAAAAACAATATGGGTAATAACATCACTTGCATACTGTATGAAACAGGTGGAAAATACTGGAGAAGGAAACTCAGTTGGTTTCTCATCTCTGAATTCAAGGAACACAGTGAAGAATTTAAAAGTTCAGGCAAGTGGAAAAAATAATGCTGAGCTTAATATATTGTCTAACATGACCTGTGGTCCCTGACCTTTGCTGCTTTGGATTATTATGTGTATATGAATTTTGGCAAGTGTAATGCTGTGCCAGGGAGCTGGCTGAAGTGTGTGTCCACTCTTCAATTTTGGAAATTGTTTCTTAATTCTTTTTTTCTCTTCAGTAAAAGCACATGCTCAGAGTTAAAATTAGCCAGCTGTGCTTCTTGCACTTTCTAAATCAAGATTTAGCTTGATGTTTAACACATGATACAAATAGTCTTCAAGGTCTACATTAAATCATTACCTTTTATTAGTACCTTTTACTGTCCTCTTTGGCCATATTAATGCAGTGGAGTTCATGTGTGTATTCAGTACAGTTACTGTTTTAAGTCAGGTGATGCTTCAGGGGCCCAGCCCTACTTCAGCACTGCAGTGATGGCACATGTACAGTGCTTGAACCCTTTCTTGCTGAAACAGGTCAGACCAAGCCACAGAAGAGCTGTTTTTCAGAGCAGCAGGGAGAAAAGCACACACACAGATACTATTCTTCTTTCACTTTCAAGCCTGTCCCATCTTCTTTGTTAGTCCTGTCTTCCATGTCTGAGGTTCTGTGACTTGGGGCTGACCCAAGTCTTGCTCTCACCTGCTGGTTCAGGCTGTTCACTGACCCCTTCCATCCTGGAACTTGGGAGGTGTGTGAAGATGTACAGATGTCACACAGGCTCCCTCCTGGCAGCAGCAGCAGTCCCTGCATTTTACAGAGTCTGCTAATACTCCTCTGGGTTATAAGAACTCCACCTTGATGAATTTACTCATGAGAAATGTTGTAGGAGGGAGATACTTTAAATACTTCTGAAAGTGGAACTAAACTTTGTGTGGCTAATGCTGGGCATAAAGTGGAAAGAAACCGGTTTTCAGGGTGAGTCTGTCTAAAATCTCCTTTCATGTAGGAATCCAGATCCAAAAAGAGAAAACAGTTTGAAGGTAGCTGGAAATGGGAAACAGAGAAGGAAGAACACCAGCCTGACTAGTAAGTGCCCCTTGGTTGCCCTGCCATGTGGGAGGTGCTTGTGCATCTCAACAGAGGCATTGAGAAGTGAAATGGGAAGTATTGTGAAAATCAGTAGTGATTTAAATCTTAAATATAATCTTTAGAATGTTACCAAATTATTATTTCCCCCCTGCAAATTAACTGTCCATCTGATCCTGTTCTCTGTAAGGCTTGACACAATTCACTGCCCTAGATCTGGCTGATCCACTTACAACAAAAATTAAACTTGCTATTGGGTATGTATTTAAACAATTGTAAAAATGTGCAGATGCATTAAAAATTAGCAGAGGCCAGATCACTTTTTTATTACTTTAGGTAAGGGGAACTGAAACTATGTAAAACTGACTTAGTTTTACCAGAAAAAAAACAAACTTGCAAAATAGCAGAGCTTGAGGACAGAGAGCTGATTCATTGAAACTTGTATGCAAAATATACTTCAAAGACAAGTACAGGTTGAATAGGCTGGGATTAGGCTGGAGCTTTGTAGTAAGATACTAGTTGAAACTCTGTGAAGGCTTTAATCATTTATGAAATGAGAACTGCAGGGTTTTTTAGCTGTTGTCTTTGTTCCTGCAGAAGTCTTTCTCTAATTCAACCACTGGTGACCACTTCCAGGCACATGACAACGCTTTGCCTGCACAGTTTCCTTCTTGAATTATGCAGGGAAAGAATTTGGACTTGAGACTAGCGTTTGCCAGCTGTTTTCCTTTGGGCTTGAATACTGACTGCAGCAGCGTTTAAGTGAACTCAGAGTGAGTATGGCTTTAACAGTCACTGGAGAACTGTTCAACACTGGTCTCAAAAATACCATTATTATTAATAGTAAATAAATTTTAAGTAAGGTACTACAAATTTTAAGTAAGAATACAAAATATACAGATAACATCTAGAAAAAACATACAAAAAGTGTAGACTAGCAGGAAGTCGCATCGACTGTCTGTATTTCAAAAGATGTTCCTAAATGGATAAAAATCAAGGAGTTCTTCCAGGTTCTATGAGGCAATTGTGACGCAAAGCCACCACAATTTAGTATTTCCTATTTAGTATTTCTTATTTCCTATTCAAATATGCCTTTTGTTTTCCTTCAGTAAGGAAATTATGCATAAGATTTTAAACTCCAGTTGAAAGTTCTCAGTAACATCTACACTTACCCAACAAAGGCCTATCCCGAGGCCTAATGCAGTCTGGTAACAGTAAGGTAAGTGAAAATGAGCCACAGAACTGAACAGTCTGTCCAGGTTGGAGTGACTTTCATACCGCTCATGTTTTTCCTGAGGTGTGTGATTCTCCAAACTGAATTATAAAAGAATATCACTGAATGTTTTAGTGCATGCTCCCTTGCACAGGCTTGCAACATGAAAGCAAGATAAACAGACCTGTTGGCAGGAGCCCCTGAGTCACCTCACCCCTCTTATCTAAAAACTGTAGGTGTTAAAAAAAAAGTTTATGTAATGGTAAATGCAAACATGTTATGTCACCTTCATAAAAAAAAAAAAGTGGTAGCTTGCCATCATTGTTTGGGGTCCCATAAATCCCCACTTGGCACAAAATGCCAAGATATCAGGAGGAGTTTTTATATAAGGCAGGCTTCTCATCTAAAGTCCCCTTTCTAGTCAAAACCTGTAATAATTGCACAGGACAAAACTTCGTAAAGCCACTTGAGACCTAACACCAACAATATATAGGTGGTGTCTTTGTTAAGAGCTGCAATTGTATTTACTGGAATAAGAAACAGAATTTGGGAAAAGCCAGTGGCAGTCTGGACAATGGAGTAAATAAATGTGATTATTAAAGACTGAAAATAGGTGTGCCATCTTCTGAACTTACGCCTGCTGCCTTCACTGTTAGTAGGGCAGAATTTGTCCTGTGATTTATAAAAATGATAGCAGCAGAGTTCTTTGTAATCCTGAGTTTGATTTGAATACCTGATTCCCAGCTTTTGCTGACCAGAAAGCACTGCTAACATAATGTACTCATCTCCAGGCTTAACTATGTCAAGTTGCCCTCAGTAATTGCTACAAGGGCACACATGGTGGGAAGGTGTCATAGCTCTATCCCTTTCAACCAAAGAGCACACTCAAAATCAGTTGGATTCAATCTTTTTTAATAAATTAATGTCATTTAAAATACAGTGCCAGAACATGATGCAGCTGAACATGCTAGTAAGATCTGTCATGAAGCACCTGTGTTCATGTTAGGTTGGCGGCACCCCGCTACTGCTAGTGGTTCCTGGGATTAATGCCAGAGCAGCACTAGTCATCTGCTCTCCTGCACACACGGCACAGGGTATTCCTGAAGTTTGCTCCCCCCCCAAAGTAAAAAACCTGACAGCTAAGGGGTATCTATACACAATCACACTACAGTAATGCTAGTTATTAAATTAACAGAAAATAAAAACCTGGTTAATCCACACTAAAACTTTGTTTTACAATGGAAAAATACATCAGCAGCAGGAAGTATAATATACATGAGCCAATGTTACTGTAATACAGAATGTGGAGGCATTTACTGATTAAAGCCCCACATAGACCCGCACTATAAGGGCTGGCAATTCCTATTTGCAAGCCCAGCAACTTAAGTCCACACCTGGTAATCTACCAGCTGCTTGGAAGACCTGTATTCTAAACAGACAGGTATTAAGTTAGTGAAAATAGAACACATGCACCTCATCATACAGCTTGACTGAACCTGCAGTCACTTTGCCCTGCATGTTACCATACAATGGAAGATCTACCCTTCCTACCACAGGTAGATCCATGGGATTTGTTTCTTTTTCTTTTAATGGCATTACTATACCAACATGAATATTAGTATTCAGTAAGTGCAGCACAGTCTTTTTATTAGGCCACACTGACAATTATATAACTAGCACTTAAGTAGAATATCCAGAAGTAGTTCAAATATAACTGGAAGATACTTTCAAAAGAGTCGAGACATCATCCTAGAAACAGTAACTACTTTTTTTTCTGAAGCTAATTGTCCTGAACTGAGACTTCATAGAACTAGAATTAATTCTTTAGACAAGTCAGATGCTTAAGCTTATGATATACATATATGTTTCTCAATTATCAGATAATAGTATTTCATAATATGGAAGCATATCTGCTCATTTCATTTAGTCGTACTGAATGGCGGCAAGTGTTAGGTAGGGCATAAAAATACAACTCAGGAAAGACAGGTCTGACATCTCATTCTCAGACATGTTCTTTCACAGCCATTTATTTATTCTTTTATAACTGAGCATAGAATTGGTTGTGCAGTCTAATGTGGGAGCTATACAGGTGGTAGAGCAACCATCTCCCCATCCAGCCCAAACTCATCAGCTCCATCTGGTGAGAAGAGATATGTTGGGGGTTTCCAAGGGGACTCCTCAAGGCAAGATGGGTACAGCTTTCCTACAGTGCACCGGAAGTCCTTCCCCAAGTCCCAGAGCACACGTTCTGATATGTGCTGCCTCAGGAACCAGCGATCGAGTTCCAAGTCGTACTGGTAGGTGGCATACTTGGCCCTCTCGTTCATGTGGGTTTCCCGTATAAAGACACACAAGGAATTGGAGATGACAACGGCCCTAACGCAGGGGTCGGAGTAGCGCTTGGCAGGGATGTTGGCTGCCATCCTCCACTCGTTCTTATTCACATCGTAGATTTCCACGGTTACAGAAGACCCATCCACAGTACTGCTTGGGAGCCTTATACCAGAATTGCTGGCAATGTGCAGTCCTCCAATATAGAATATTTTATCACCAAAAGCAGCAGCCGAAGCGAAACATCTACTTGTTTGTCGCATGGCCATTTCCACCCAGGCGTCTGACCTGGGGAAGTAGCAGTACATCAAGTTGTGTGCCATTACGTAAATGCAGTTGTGAACTGCTACTGCTGTGCTCCACTGCCAAGCACAGGGCAACGGGCTCACCATGGTCCACTCATCCTTCTCGGTGTCATATCTCTCCACAGTTCTCCTGTTGAGCTCCCCGCCGACACTGTCTCCCCCGATTGCATAGATGAATCCTTCACAGCAAACCAGCGATGGCTTTATACGGACGAACAGCATTGGCGTCTTTGGAAACCACGTGTTCTGCTGCGCATCAAACCAGTAAAAGCAATTCACAGTTCTGAAGGCAGCCTGCAGTTTGCTGCTTTTACTGTGATTGGTTTTTGTGTTTTTCAGAGGAACTTGCCCACCTGCTATATAGATGTCATTATCAGGAGTTACCAGTGTCCCAACCTTATGCAAGTCAGCAGGAGGGTTGCAGAGTTTGTAAACTTTCTCTGCCTGTGGGCTGTAACAGACAGAGGAGTAAAGACTACCAGGGTTTTCAGCAGCAGCTTCAATGAAGATCATCATCTCCTCTTTTGTCATACCAAGTCTGGGCTTGAAAAACTTGGGCATTGATTTGTACAGTCCTTGCACCACCACTGATTTATCATTAGGGGGTAAGCCTTGAAACCAGGCTCTCTGCGTTACTTCTGAAAGTGCATCGATCCGGATTTGGCTAAGAACAGAGGACAAATACTGCGAGCGTGACTCCGTGTTGTACTCCAGCCACAACATTGCAGCTTCACGAACTGTCTCCTCCTTTTCCACATTTAAATTGTCACTGCTTAAAATATCTATCAGTAGATCATGTGACAGTTGCATGAAAGCCTCCTGGTGGTACACAGCTGTGAACTTGTGCTCCACCATTCTTTTAGCACTCTGTTTTAACTCTTCACAGCTGAAGAGATCAGCAAAACTTAAGAGACGCACACAATTTTCTGCATTAATTTTTTTGATTAAGTATTCTCTACAGCGCTGTAACACATCATCTACCTGTAAAGCAAAGAAAAACACAAGTATTACTACGTACAATCTTTGGTTTCATCTACCAGCAGCACATAAAAGTACCTGCATCTGTTGTTGAACAACAGTGCTTAGGCCTGGAATGCTCTACATACACTAAACTACAGCAGTGACTCACTCAACTGCTTCATACAGATCAAATACACCACATGATTATGTCTGCTGGAGAAACTAATTTTCCAAATGTTAGAAGTGCACTGCTTTACTTCCACCCTCCCCAGGGACTGTAAGGCAAGGAGGGATGGGCACAGAAAGTGTATTTTGACAACCAACTGCTGTCTGTACTGAGCAAACAGAACAAAAGTATTTTGAAAGGACTGAACAGGAAAGATCCTTTAACAGGACCAAGAATAAAATGGTTTGGAGAGGAGATCAGAAGCTGCTATTCCACACCCAAAACATTCCTACCTGTAAGAAGCAGGCAGTTTCGTAGAGCTGCTCGACTGTGCTGTCACTTATTGCCAGGTTACCCGTGTATGCATAAGTTATGATGATCTGCAAAGTGGCTGCATCCACATTCCTCAGGTGTACATGTGTTTGTTTACTTTCACTCAGCCCACTCATGAACATGGCTCTGAGGAGAAACACACAAATTAAGGCAAGGATCGACAGTGAGTAATCATACATAGTCACCTGTAAGGCTTTGGTGATTACAGTCCAAAAGGTGAACAGTCTTTTTGCTTGCCTGTTAACAGGTGTTTAGTATTTACCTTAGGCTAACATCTACTATTTAAGATAAAGCATTTGTACAGAACATTCAAAAAGTACCATCAGTGCCTTCTGTAGAAATATTTTATATTCACGTGAACTCTTCTGTGTTAATCAGCAGAGAACTCTAATGATTTTGGAGTTTTAAGATGCAATTTAAAGCCCTTTTCTGTGATAGGTGATAAGAGGAAAGAAACATCCTCCAGGAAACGCTGTTGAAACATACTACAGCTAGATTTTAGGTTCTAAAACAAAGGAAGCAGATTTATGTAATGGACTGAGCCAAGTCATATCAAAAAGGATGCTCCTCTGGGAGCAAGAGAAATGGAGCAAGGACTAGCACTCTATGAATTATTTCTTGTATACCTTCCATCACAACATGCAGTAAACTTCGAGTTTGCAAACAAAAAATCAAGAACAGAAAAACCTGTAAGACCTGGTCTGGGGAAAAAAAAAGTGCAAGTATTTTTATTACATCTCCCTGAAAAAGAGTAGAAAGGCAATTTTAAAACAGATTATTGTTTCCATAATGCTTTATACACCTATTGCCCATTCTGGTATTTTAATTGCAAGAGTTAAGAACATCGTGCAGGCACAAAGATGGAAGGTAGACTGGCTGCAATCACACACAGCAGCTGGATCTCACCAAGAGATGCTTTGCCTGCCTTCCCCCTTCTTCAGGGCTATCAATTTTTCATAATAAAGCTAAATTTAGGAAGCTGAGCATCTTTTTGTAAACCAAAGTAGAGAAGAAAAACAGAACATGACAAAACCACAAGTTTGATACTTCTTTTAACCGGTGCCAAAACCTCATTCCATAAATAATAAACAAACACATATGAATAAGAGATTTGACTGCACATTCTGATGCAGCACACTGTGTGGACTCATGACAGCTTTCCAACCTTATGATTAACCACCCACATTAAATCTGGCTACATTTCCAGTGGCTGTTATTTTACAAACTGTTGGAACTATGTCATCTGCACAAGGCCAATGGTAATAACCATTATCTAGTGATCACACAATACTGCTAAAAATTGGACCAGACTCATCAAAGATGAAAAAATAAACACAAAACCCAGCAGCAACAAAGATTAATAAGGTAATCCTTGAGTAGTTTTCTACAAGAAAGGAGACAAAATAGAGAAAACATTTTAGATGTGTTCTGTATACTGCACCCATCTCAAGGAAAACAAATTTGCAAACCCTCCTGTGGTTAAAACAGGAATATATAATTAATATATAATAATCCCTCCACAATGTACCAGGAAAGTAAAACATGCGTGGATGGCACCAAGACTAGTTTCAAGCTTCAGAATTCCTCTCAGACAGGCAGATTAATTACTGTGTTGCCAACAAAAAATGATTAATCGCTGCAGGAAATTCATGGTGCCTCATCATGTAGGTCTTACTATGAAGGTATCTGCAAAAAGTGGTAGCACTTGGTGTGTCTTATTAATAAAAGCTTTCAAAAGACAAGAAACAGGACATCTGGGAAGCAAGAGTTCCTGAATTAAAAATGTCAAAAACCAAAACAAAACAAAAGAACCAAAAGTCTCTGAAACAAGGGGAGAGTTTCTGGCTTCTTTGCTAAGCAGAGAAAACCAGATGATGCAGGAAAGGAAACCAGCACAGCAATCCCCACTGTCAGCAGAGGGTTCTGCTGAGAAACCACAGTTAAACACAATAATGGAATTCCCATAGCCAAGTCTCAATAATCCCTTGTTATCCCACCTTGGGAAATAAAACCAGATTTAATATTTTAAAGATTAATTGTGAAGAAATTTACTAATTATTCAGACCAAATTAACTCCCTAAAGAAAACAAGCCATCATAAGTGTGATTTTTCCCCCCCCCCTGCACACTTACTGTAGAAACTGTGGTACTTATCTAGAGTAAGTCACAAAATGCTAGAAATTTTATTTTACCTTTTTGGTGTTGGAAAGTAAGAATATTTAGGCTTTCTACTTACTTCACTGATCTTTAAGTGTCTGCAACACATCATTAATTAATATTATACTCGAAAACAGGTATCACAAATTTGACAAAATTAACAGAGCCTAGTTTGAATACTTACCTGAAATATGAGCTGCACGTTGCAAGAACCATCTTATGGCAGGGGAATTCAGTGCCCTCAACAATCAACACTATGTCAGTCAGCAACTGCTGTTCATAAAAGAATTTTAACTGCTCCAGCAAGGATACAGCATACTCTGTATTTATCTGCCTCTCGTCCTGGGTAGACATGACTGTATTCCATTAATGTTTCCAGGACCAGAGAGAAAAGTGAGGATCTTTTCACCAGAGAAAGGTCAGTTGAATGTTTCTGAAGTAACCAGGAAATAAATGGCAGGAGGTCCTTTGCCTTCAGAAGTGACACTGATCAAAACGGGCAGTTTATCTTGAACTGCTGAATCGGTGTTTGAGACTTTGACCCACCATTAGGTCATCATGCTTGGACTTGATGTCACAATCTGTTCAGAGACTTTCACGAGTGTCTGCGGAGCTCCTGCTGAGATCTGCAACGCAGCAAAGGAACGAGCGACAGTGAAGTCTGAGGTAGATTTCGTAGTAACATCTCGTGATCACTGGCTGCACTTGAGGGACTGAAAGCAGGAAAATAAAATTAATTTACCATTAGCACTTCTTCAAAAACCTTCCTTAGTTAACCCCTTAAAACTAATTGTCTAACAAACATGTCTAAATTAGTACTTAATTACTTGCACTAAAATCCTTGTAGGAAAAAAAATTAAACAACAAAAATATCAAAGGAATGAATAGCAGAGGAGTTGGTACATTAATTCTCATGGGACCTGGACTCAAAAATTAAAATAATTTATTTTGTCAAAACAGCTTCTAAGGCTGGAGATTTAAAGCAAGGTTCAGCAAGACTTTATTCCTTCCCTGTGTAGAAGAGCTTCACCTATTAATATGTCACATCCTATTTTTTAACCTCTGAGTCATTTCCGTTCAGCCAGGTAAGCCTGACTGTTGCAGACAAGGGAAACAAAATTAAGGAAATACTAGAAGCAAAGGGATGCTGGAATAGCAGGGGTCAAAACACCTACAGTGGCTACCAAAGCCTATTTCCTTGTTTGGACATTTCTGCTCTTAAAAGTGGAGTCAGGTTTATCTTCCACATGGACACAAAACCATAATTAAGAATGAGATGGATGTAACAGTAAAATTACCATCATAAGAGGCACCAGAGTACCACAGCTATCAAATACTTCCAGGTTTGTTTAATCTTGCACTGCTCTTCTGCATTCCAAAACTGAGGAATAACCAGGAACATGTTTGCCTTGTGTCTGAGACATCGCTATCATTATAGTTCATGATGAACAGAGAATGCAGAAACAACTTGCTTGAAACGACATACTTTAAATTCCACACAAAAATACATCATTTAGTGCAAGATGAAAGCTGTAGAAATACCTGCCAGCCATATCAAAGATCTTGTATTTCAACACAGTCCTGCCTGTAATACAATTCAAAAACAGCTGCCTTTCAATATTCACTCACTTGAAACAGATATGCCTAATTAATGCCACTTCAATTACTGCTAATTTAGTGTCACCGATCTTTTTCTTTATCACTGAAAAAATATACATAAACAGGAATCTCAAACTCTTCGTTTTCTCTGGTTGTTTAACTGGAAAACAGTTAAACCAAACAGTGAAACCAAATGTTCACTGTTTGTTCAGGTGGACGCAGTTAATTAAGAAAACCAGAAAAGGTGTTAATATTTGGGGAAAGAAGTAGAGACCACAGTCTGCTGTAATAACAGATACCAGCACAAGTCTTGACTTCAGACCTTCGAGTTTCAGGTAACCTCTGAAGACACTAAACCACAAGTATACTGAGGATATACAAAGATACTGTTCATCTAAATCAATGACCTTCTGCTTCAAGTCACAGTTTCTTTTCAGAAATTCATACGCATCCTGTCTCT
>JAOXXN010000395.1:45023278-45034236 GCA_026770055.1 Myrmophylax atrothorax
CTCCTGCTGCTGCCGGCGCTGCTGGAGAGCTGGGCGGCCTGCCAGGCGCCGCCGGTGCCCGCCGCGGACACCCCCGCCGACGGCGCCGAGCTCGGCGTGGAGCGGCGCTTCGTGCCCGAGAGCTGCCCCCGGGCCGTGCGCCCCGGAGACTTCGTGCGCTACCACTACCTGGGCGCCTTCCCCGACGGCACCCGCTTCGACTCCAGGTCTGGCAGGAGCCCCCGCGGGGCTGGGTTGGAGTGAGGGGTCCTGTTCCCACCAGGGTGTTTTTTGCGGATGTGCAGGGCTTGTGGCGCTGGGTGGAGGCTGCTGCTAAGGTTCCGTTCGGGTCCCGCTGCTTTCCCAGCTGGTGCCGCCGGCCCTGTTGGTATGGCCGGTTGGAAGTCGATGGGCAGTGTTGTATGAGCGGGAAGGTGGCACATATCGACCACCGTGGGAAGATGTCTTTGGAACACGAAAGGGCAGAGCTGGGGTGTGACTGCTGGGAACTGCGGGCAGGTCCGCTGCGGTGGCTCGGTCCGGTTTACAGTAGTTTGATCCCCACCACGATCTTCAGCTACTTCTCCAAGGCACTGAGTGGGAGCTTTCTGGTCCGAGAGAGACGACCGTAAGGTTATTCCGCTAGCCTTAGCCCGGTAAACAGGAGAGTGTGTGGTATCGCAGTCTCTCACAGTGATTTCCTGCCCTTTATGTACATTTCCTATGTCTTCTCTAGGCTCAAACCTACTCGAACACAAGTGTTTTTGAATCATTATCCTTGCCAGAAATGTAAGAATTATCAGGCTGGACTTATATAGAATTTTTTGGAGAAGTTCCTGTTGAGTAAACGTGACCTATGTGCAGTGAAGTGCCTGGCTGCTTTGCTGCTGTTATTTTAGCATCAGGAAGCATAAATAGTGGGATCAGGAGATTGTGAAGGATGCTGATGCTGCTGACAGCTTATTTGTTTTTTTCTTGCTTCATTCATTGCCACTGATCAAAGTAATACTCAGAAAGATAAAGCAAAATGTATTTTCAGTAATCCTGGTAATCTGCCTTGTGCTTCAAGGAAAACCTACAGCCTTAGGGAAATAACTGTCCTTCAAAGTAAAGCTCTGCCTCTGGAGCTGACTGTGTTTAGTACACCAGTAGTGCCATTTTACCAGCACTTCTCCAGATAAAATGTGGGATGCAGGAGCTGGTGGTTTAGCTGGTGTTGGTGCAGTCTCAGTGAAAAGGCACAGCAAGGACAGTGAGTTGGCAACTGACAGGCTTGGAACACAAGTCTTAGCTGCAGATGTGAGGACACACAAAGGTAGCATCCTCGTGGCTCATTTTACAAGTATGTGACAATTGGAAAATCGGCCACGTGTTCAGAAGTGTGTTTCTGATTGCTACAGATGTGTACCAAGGCTTGCTGATGCTCTGAGTTCTACCAGCAAACTTGTGCATTGAGGCAGAGCACCCGGGCGCTGCCTCTCATTTTGGTTCCAAGTTCCTTGTCATTTGGTTCTGAATTATTTGGGGCAGTTACAGGCTGTGCAGAACTGTGCAGTATTTATCTCTTTGGGTCCTCTAAATATCAGTAAATAAGTAGTAATGATGATAGCCTAGTCTATGTTTTTATGTCCACCTTCATTTCAAAAGGGTGCAAAATGTCAGGTTTGTTCAGCACAGGATTTTTTTTCTAGATGGCAGCTCATGTTGATGTACACTTTCATTATTCACTAACTATGGTCTTCTTTTTTAAGAATGACAACAGTGGTTTATCTTAAGACAGTGGAAAAGTAGGAGGATTTTATGTTCTGGAGGTTAATGGAAGAAATATTTTAAGTGTTTGTTGTAAAATCTTTAGTGTTTCCTTCATACAATGTAAAGAGAGTAAGTCAATTTATACAAAAATTAGCCTGTTCCCTGCAAACAAGTTAGAGATTCAGTCAGTTTATACAAGAATTAGCCTATTAACCCATTCTTCTGCCTTTCTTTTTTTGTTTGTTTGCTTTTTTAAAGTTTATGAACAAGCTTACAGCGGCAGTTTAATCAAACACTACTATATAATCAGTCTGGAAAGTATTCCAGTTGTTGAACTAAGGGCAGTTTTACTTTGTTTGTTCTTCAGCTGTTGAAAATGTTTGTGAGTTTTAAAATGATTTTTCTGTGTTTCCAAATAGAACTGCTCTTCATGTTAAAAGGCTGACAAAGTCTTAGTAATCATGACTGTGTCACATAAATAAACTAATGTACCTGTTTATTATTTTTCTTTCCCATCAGCATTTGCATTTTCATTTCCATGGCCATACAATGATTGGCGTTTTAAAGTCTGAATTTAATTGCCTGGTCATCTGCTATTAATTTGGTAAATTCCAGTAACAGAAATGAATTTGCTCAGTTTTAAGGAATCTGCAAAGTCAGTCCTGCAAGGCTGCATGGTCTGATCACTGCTTTGTTCAGTTCTCTGCTTAGGATCAATATGTTCTCAATTGTACATTTATTTTTGTTAAGAAGAAAGCTCTTCTGTTCTAAGTTCATCCCAGATGGATTGCTAAACTTTGTTAATTGCTACTAGGTATTATAGAATACCATTTTGGGGAGCTTCTTAGAACCTATATGTAACTCATCCTAACTTCTTAATTATGGTTTTATGTGTATAATAGAATTTGTCAGGAGCTAATTTAAATGTTTTCCATCCTTTCCTGGGAATGGGAATGTTTGTGGAAGCGAAAGTGAATGCTCAGTAAAGAGAGCTGTCTATTTTAGTAGAATTGTTTGCCAAATGACAGAAAAGAAAAGGTGGAGCATACAGAGAGATTGCTCAGTAAAATGTTTGAAAGATTTAAGGCTCTGGGACTGTTAGGGGGCTCGGTATGTTGTGGAAGTGATGTGTACAGTCTTCGAAGGAAAGTTTGACATCATTTCCCTAGTGATATCTAGCTACTGGCTGCTCTCCAAAATATTTTAGCAGGCAAAGAGGCACAAGCTTTTTTTTTTTTTTAACCTTTTTTTTTCCTCTTAGGTCTGATTTTTATCTAAAGGAAAAAAAAAGAAATCCTTGAAATTATAAAAGGAATTCAAGCAAATGGAAGCAGTAAAAGCTTAAAAATAGACGTGAAACTTTTGAAATGCTTCCTGCCCTGTGTTTATACATCTCTCCAAAAAACTAAATAACAGCAGTAATTCAGGCATAGCAAAGTGGGGTCCTTGTGCAGATTTAAGCTGGTCAAAGTAACCATGTAAGCTGATGTTAGTGTTCTTCCACAGTAACACTGCTGTTCTCTGTCCTCTCTGGAAAACTTTAAATCATTTAAGTATCATTTCTTTTACCTTTCAAATGTTTATATAGTATCACAGAGGAGAATCATTTAGCTAGCTTCTCTTGTTTCTGGATTTGGCAAATGTGCTGTTTAGAATGTGTCTCTGTACTTCAAATGAGAGCTGTGAATGTAGAGGAGAAAATACACAAATAACCGGTTGGCAAACCTTGCAGCTGTTACTCGAAAAGGCATCTTTTCCCTTTCCTCTTTTCCCACAGATTCCCCAACTGTGATGTCTCCCATCATAAAGCTTATCAGTCTCTTGTAATATTTTTGTGATGTTATTCACCAAAATCAGTGTGCTGAGATCATGCTGTGGGAACAGACATCCTTTCATATCTGATAATAGTGCTCAGTTTTAACTTTTCTTCCTTAATTTTCCAGTGCTGCTTAAAATATTAGTGTGTCAATGAGCTGTTTGTAGTTATGGCCTTCAGGTGTCTGCAGTACACTTTGCACACTGTTAGGATATATATTAGATAGACAATGAACAGTGAACAGAGGGAGAACTGGGCTAAAGTCTCAGGAACACTTGGATTTGCCTCTTTCCTTAGCAGCTGTCTTGCAATAAAATAATGCTGGCAAGGCAAGAGGGAGACAAGGTACAGTTAAACTCTCTCTCTCAAAAAAAGAAAGTGGAATGGGGGGTGAATGAACCACTAACATTTTTGCCTGCTTTTTCCCCTTCAGCTATGACAGGGGATCCACATTCAACGTGTTTGTGGGCAAAGGTCAGCTTATTGCTGGGATGGACAAAGCTCTGGTGGGCATGTGCGTGAACGAGCGGCGGTTCGTGAGAATCCCCCCTAAGCTCGCCTATGGAAGCGAAGGCGTCCGTAAGTACAGCAGCAGGCCAGGAATAGCTGAGTGTGCAGTCATTCTGCAGGGCAGGTGGGAAGTGGAGTCACAGAAGAGAAGGGTAGAAATTGCAAATACTGAATTTTGGAGAGGTTCTCCCTTGTTCTTCAGAGGTGTGTGTTAAGCCTATAATTTCTAGCTAATTTCTGCTGACACCCTCTGCATGCTGAAGAAAGAGCTATTGACTGTGGAGGACCTTCAGCAAACGAACCTTGCTACTAAAGTTCACTAATTGCTTATATCTACCTCGCTGTTAAATGCTTACTGTGGTTTGGCATTGCAGAGCTGCTTAAGATTTTGTCAGTGCCAAAAGGAGCTTTGTTGTACAGCCTCAGAGAGGCAACAGATTCTAACTCATGATCAGTTTGCCTGATGGACAACTTTGATAACAGTTCATCTTGATGAATTTCCCCCCTTAAATATCTGCAGTAGTGGCAAGAGGCCAGGCAGTTATAAGCATAAAAAGAAATAAGGTGCTTTATGCATTTTTTTTAGGGTATGCGTGGGTTGGTTCCTTTTCACTGATGCTCTGTATATAAAGGGAAATAAAACTGTGTGTGTTGTTTCGGATTTGCAGCTGGTGTGATACCCCCCAATGCTGTGCTCCATTTTGACGTGCTCCTGATAGATCTCTGGAACTCAGAGGACCAAGTGCAGGTTCAGACTTACTTCAAACCTGAGAAGTGTCCTCGGACTGTCCAGGTGTCTGACTTCGTACGGTACCATTACAATGGAACATTCTTGGATGGTACCCTGTTTGATTCCAGGTATGCAGCTGGATTGTGTGTGTTTGTGTGTGTTAATAGGTATCTCACCATCATTTGCTCTCCTTTCACTGGTGTAACAATTAAAGCTAATTGCCCAGAAACACAGGAAATGAAAGCTTGCATCGTATGTGTGTTACTAATTTACTCAGGGATTATAGGATAGCAGTACTGATTGAAACCAATAAAACTGTACATTATTTCTGCATGGGCATTGCCAACCCAGATGCTTTTTTAAAAATTTTAAAGTCCATTCCTTGTATTTATATTGCAATCAGTTAAAAGCCTCTCTAACCACTGCAGCACAGCTATTCAGTTTAGATATAAGTTTTATAAACAAGGTTTGTGATGAAATGCAGCTACTAAGACTTTCATACTGAGATTTTAAGTGTACGTTCTGTGTACTTCATTAGAGCTCAGTGGAAAATGGTGCTTTAATAACAGCTGCCATTGTGTTTGTGGGCCACTTTTCAAAGCCCCTGTTAGGTTCCTGACATAGCTAAGCACTCTGGAAAACTCAACCCAGCCAGCCCTTGGTAAAGGAAGGACCAACACTTTTGAAGTAGCAAGTTGTGAGTTACATTGTGCATAGTATGTGGATTTCAAGATTGATTTATATTGTTCTTTCCCATGGCTGTCTGACATTTGGTTATGGGGCTTTTTTCCCCTCATTTTTAGCCACAATCGGATGCGAACTTACGATACCTATGTGGGAATTGGATGGCTGATTCCTGGCATGGACCAGGGGCTCTTGGGAATGTGTGTGGGAGAGAAGCGCATTATCACAATACCACCTTTCCTGGCATATGGAGAAGAAGGAGATGGTAAAAGTTATTCCTTTAGTTATTCCCTTTTTTTTTTGTCAGTGCAAGTCAACCATATTTTAAAACAAACTTGGCTTTCTGTATTTTAAATTTATGGGCAGCCTTTTCACCCAGTCCAGACAGACAGAGAGGTTCAAAATGTATTATGCACAGGATGGGATTGATTAAAAAGTACAATTTTACAAAACCCTGAATAGTAAATTGCTTAACAGACACATTGTTGATAAAATTGTAGTATTTGTATACTGAAATTGTATTTCAATCAGGGATTATAATCTGATTGATATCTATTGTAGCCAAAAACTTGAAGACACGTGACTGCATAGTTCTTCTGATGACTGCCACAGAAAGCAGCAAACTTTTTGAGGGAAAAAAAAAAAGAAAAAAATGTATTTTTAATTTTTTTTTTTTGGCAACCAACACCCTAGTGATGATAACAAGATGGATTAATTGTTTTGTAAGACTGCAGCCTGCAGATCATACAGAGAGGTCCCTGTGCTAAATCAGAGGGGGCAGTTAAGTTTAGTTTGTGACTCTTCCTTGTGTTCTTTCTTGCTCTGATGTTTAAGGATGTGTCTGTGGTGTACAAGGTTTCATACCCCTTCCAGGCCTTCATTATCATTAACTGTGATAGCTGTCTCCATGGATAACAAAACTTCCTGAAGTTATGTTCTAAAATTTTGCCGAGGTCTTGAACTCAGTGGTTCTCAGTCCAGGCAGCCCACACTGTAATTTGTACACTGATGGGAGGGTAATTTTTCCCTGAGATACTCAGTTTGTCCTTCTTCAACTTCCACCATGTGGTCTCCTGTTTTGATATTAACAGGATGGGAGGAGCAGATGTACCAGATTTGTATTCTAATGGTTATTTTATGCACTTCCATGAAGTGTGTTGGAATACTGGGACACCAAACCGTGCAGCTGGGATGGAGCTGGTGTGTGTTGACTAAGATGGGTGTTGCTGAAGAGGCAGCTGTTTTCAGGGAGGCAGTGCCATCACAGTAGGAACACAATGAAATTACTGAGGTGGAGAATTGAGTGAAAAACCCACTGAAACAAAAAATGACTGACAGGAAGCAAATTTGCAGGGAGACCTAGACAAATTAGAGGGCTGGGCAGTCACCAACCATATAAAGTTAAACAAACTGGATCCTGCCCCTGGGATGGGGCAACCCTGGATGTACAGACAGACTAGGGAACAAGATGCTGGAGAGCAAAAAGGGCCCTGGGGGTCCTGGTGGATGGCAAGTTGGATGTGAGTCAGCAGTGCCCTAGCAGCCAGGAGGGCCAACCCTGTCCTGGGGGCATCAGGCACAGCATCACCAGCCGGGTGAGGGAGGGGATTGTCCCGCTCTGCTCTGCACTGGGGTGGCCTCACCTGGAATAGTGTGGGCAGTTTTGGGCACTGCAATAAAAGAAAGATATAAAGCTGTTAGAGAGTGTCCAAAGGAGGGCAGTGAAAATGGTGAGGTGCCTTGAGGGGAAGCTGTATGAGGAGTGGCTGAGGGCACTTGGTCCGTTCAGCTGGAGAAGAGGAGACTGAGGGGAGACCTCATTGCAGTTACAACTTCCTCATGAGGGGAAGAGGAGGGGCAGCCACTGATCTCTTCTCTGTGGTGAGCAGTGACAGGACCTGAGGGAGTGGTCAGAAGTTGTGTCCAGAGGAGGTTTAGGTTGGATATTAGGAAGAGGTTCTTCACCCAGCAGTGATTGGGCACTGGGACAGGCTCCGCAGGGAAGTGGTGGCAGCACCAAGCCTGGCAGAGTTCAACAAGCATTTGGATAGTGCTGACAGGCACATGGTGTGTCTCTTGGGGTGTCCTGTGCAGGGCCAGGAGTTGGACTTTGATGGTTCTAGTGGGTTCCTTCCAAGTCAGGATACTCTATGATTCTGTGATTCTAATTTATTTTGGGAGGGGAGGTGATTGATATTTGGTAGTAGGTTACTTTTCTTGAACAAACATGTTTAAGCTTCTGCTAGAACACCTGCTGTTCCTTACCAATTTTTCTGCCGTAACACTTTTGTAGGTAAGGAGATCCCTGGCCAAGCTTCCCTCGTCTTTGATGTGGTTTTGCTGGATCTCCACAACCCCAAGGATGGTATTGTCATAGAGAACCAGCTTGTGCCTGAATCCTGCGAGCGGAGAAGCCAGACAGGAGACTTCCTCCGATACCATTACAATGGCACACTTTTGGATGGCACATTATTTGATTCCAGGTAACCAAACCATCCAGCTCTACAGGTTGCATTTTCAGTGTGACTCCTCTGTCTTGTCCATAATATACCCAAATACAATTATTTGCTTTTCCTTCCTTTTTGAAAATTTGTGATGGACTTGGAGTCTTAAAAAACTCATAGGAAACTTTTCTCCATGGGAGGGAAAGGAGCTCTTTTGTGCTGTGACAATGTCACAGACGCCATCTAGGGGCGGTGACCCACCCAGTGAAGCCATGAGTGCTTTAGGCACATGAGCCTGAAGACTCAGCCCCACAGTTTATCTGCTAAACAGGTAATACCACTGAAGGCAGACGAAATAAATAGGATTCCCATTTTATGTCCTGGGTATTGTGAGTCAGTGTGTTAGTGTCTAGTTTGAGGTTAATAATATTTGTACTTGAAAACTGTTTGCACTTTGAAGGCTGATGTCTTTTGAGATAGAATTACAGAGTCTCAGAATTCAGCAGTGGGGTTTCTCTGATAAAGGAAGAGGGATTACTTTCACCATATATTCAAAGCTCTCTGGGCTCATGAGCCTTGTGTACAGAATCATATGATGAATATACCCTTGTAGCTTTCTGTCACTTTTGTTTGCGCTTGATTGAACAGTGCTTTACTATCACACTCCAGCTTTCAGAACAGCTGACAGAAGTAGCTAAAAGGAGATGAAAATGAGCCAATGTAAATGTTTTATGAAATAAACTCCTGGAAGAATGTGTAGTACTACAACAGCAACTCACTGTAGACCTTGATTTACAGCTTATGAAAGCTTGTAAGTTAAGAACTTGAATCTTATCTACAGTGCACCTACCCAGAATCTTTCTGTGTTCAGATATGACTATAGTCTGTAGTAATTAAACAATTTTTGAAAATAGCTGTATTATTTATATTGTGGTTGTTGACAATAAATAGTAATAAATACTTTGTAGACAGCAGCTTCTTCATCATTCTGCAGTGCTGACACTTGTTAGAGGGCGTATTCATTAGAGCATCATATCCCAACCTTCTGCAGAATTCATAGATGAAGAAATAGAGCAGCCAACAATAGTTACTGGAAACCCTGGAGTTAGTTATCCAGGAGAAAATTTCTTACTTGTGCAGGGAATATGCCAAAAGCACTGCAAATGGCTGGAGTCAAGAGCTCTAATAATATTTTCCTTTGCTTTTTTACTCTGAAATACTCAGCTGCAGAACTGCCCCTGGGCAGCTCAGCCAGGGCTGTCTGGACTTAGAGCAGTTGAATAAACCTCTGAATTACATCTTGTACTGGTCTTGTTCTTTCTCAGAGCTACCTTGTGAAAATGAATTGAAACCTTTCTGTCTTCTCTTCCTTGGGCTGTGCCTTCATGTAACATGCCTTGAAGAAAGGCAAAAGACAGTCATGTCCTTGTAACACACATCAGTTGTTGTAGCCTTGTTTTATTCTGTCATTAGGGGTAGAAGCAGGGCCTTCAACCTACGTAAAAGTGGTTGACATGGTTTGGAAGGGAGGGATAATGTTGATACTGTTTGTTGTCATGACTCATTTCAATATTGTGCATCCCAGAAGAATCTATTTATCCCACGTGCTCCCTGTAGCAGTTGAACCACATAGCTGTGGTTGCAAAATGATGTAGTTTGAAGGGTGTCTCATGAAAATGAATGCCAACTGTATCTAGTTGATAAGTACTTATTAAAGTAGTGTCAGGGCAGAGGAAATTTTAAAGGATACGGCCAATTTTTCTCAATTACTTGTCAAAACCTCTTTTCTGCTTATAAATAAGTGTGATTTTTCTTTCAAGATGTAGTAGAAATGAGTTTGCAAACTTGCTACCCAGGATCCTGCTACAGAATAATAAGTGACACATGTCACTGAACTGATGAAACCTGGTGGCCTGGATTCATGGAACATGGTGATTGGTTTGTTTCTCCCTGCTGCTGGTTAATGACTGTGTGTTTGATCTTAACCGGTTTAAGAATTGTGTTGCAGAGCTATTGCAAGATTCTGTGTTTTCCTGAGTACACCTGACCCTGCTAAAATGCACCTATTTTCCATAGTTATTCACGGAACCATACATATGACACCTATGTCGGGAAAGGTTATGTCATTGCTGGAATGGATGAAGGTTTGCTTGGTGTATGCACTGGTGAAAAAAGAAGAATAATAATCCCCCCTCATCTTGGATATGGAGAAGAAGGAAGAGGTGAGCTTGAATTTACATTCGAGTTTTCCAGAGTTAATGAGGTTTCCTTTATTGTTTAGTCCATCTGTATGTATTTTTTCATTTTTCTGGCATTTAAAAAATTTATGAATTAGTTCATTATTTTGTGGACATAAAACTGACAAGACCACACCCCGAATTTGTAGAATTATTTTAATTAGTAAATAGGTAGGACAGTAAGAATACAGATCAATCTCACATGTCATTGGTAGCCTGAACTCATTTGGGTAATTGGTGTCTCAGGCAGACTGGTACTTGCTGGCCTGAATTTGTTTGGATAATTAATGTCTCAGGCAGACTGGTACTTGGATGCCAGGAGCTCTGCAGTGTGATATCTTCCTTCCTGTGTGTCTTAAGCTCTGGATGCTGAAGGAGTTCCTTGTGGTAAGTTTTCTTCCGCATTCCTTCCGCAGCCACAGGTTTTGTGGAATTTCTAAGGCGCCTCTGTAAATGGTGGATGCATGTAACAGGGAAGTATCTGTGTATGTGTAACATCAATTAACATTCCTTTGGGAAAACTCATTGGTGCCTGAAGGGATTGCTGTCAGGGGTTGAATGTGATAACCCTTCTAGCCAATCACGGTTGTGGCTGGTGTTTCAAAAGGTGCCTCCTGGGATGTTATTTGGATAAATGATTGTCTTAGTTTGAGGGAAAAATCAAAATGTTTACCCACAAACGTGGGAGGAGAGTTCCTCCACAATAATCACACCACCCTTTATCAAATATAAGAAAGGGAACTTTAATCAGAAAAATGGATACAAGAAGGATAACTGTTCTTAACTGCTATATATGTAGGTATAGA
>JAOXXN010000395.1:45052260-45063347 GCA_026770055.1 Myrmophylax atrothorax
ACACAGAGATTGGTAGAATTTTACGTTCAAAATAAAATATTGTGAAAGTTTTTGAGGGAATTTTAGCTTGTGAATGAAGATTCAACCCATACGGACTTAGGCTTTCAAAAAGGCAGAGACAGGATTCTTGTCTGTTTACAAAAGACAGGAGTTTAGTCAGTATTATAAACAAATACTTCCACAATTTAAGTTCTAACATCCTGTTTCAGGAGTCCAACATTGGCAGTTTTAGGGAGCTTTCAAAGAGATGGGAGCAACAGCATGTTTTGAACAAGGATTTTGCTGGCTTTTAAACTTGGCTGCAGCCATAGGGGAAGCACAATATTTACACATGAAACATGCTCCTCAAGTTTCTGCACTTTTATCTCAGGTAAAACTGAGAATGGAATGTTTTTCAAAGGAACTAAGTTAAACTCTACATTGCCCTTAAAGAAAGAGTGTCACCAGTCCAATTTCAAGAGGATGGAAGTCTACAGAAATAAAGCTTGTAGAGATGGGACTAAAAAAAAAGTTTCAGATCTCTGGTTTATATAGTGTGGTCATTGTTAGAGACAACATATAATGAGACACAATAAATAATAAAATGGGAGCACAGAGAGCTCACTGTGTTCCAAGATTAAGGGGTCATGGTCTCAGGAATGTGTGTGCTGCATTTTTTTTTTAATTCCCATTTTTTTTTTCTCCTTCCCCCACCACCCAGTAAGAATCTACAGAAAATGCTCTGCAACAGTGTAATTGAAACCAAAAGGAGCTTACTTCAGCATAACATCAGATTCCCTCACAATTTCTGCAAACTTATCCTTCTGTAAGCCTTGCTCAATGAGTAGTGCATGAGATTTATGGTACCTAGGATAAAAATAGAAAAATGGGTTGAACTTTGTTTACTTCGATTCAGCGTTCATGTTGTGATGAAAAGCATCCTGTATGGGCAATTCTTGCTTATTTTGTTAACAGCAAAACAGAACCAGTTGTTGCACAACACTTAAAGAGATTAATTCAGTTAATGTGATAGCTAAAAGCTAAGCACTGCCATTAATTTGCTTTCAAGGGCTTATTAAATCTAATCTTTGCACAGTTTGAATATGGGAGGTGTCTCTTACCATTCTACCATATATGGGTATTTCTCCTCAATAGTGAGAGCTGGATCGATTTCAATGGCGTAATAGGTTTCTTTCAGCTGCAGTAACTGAAAGGGAAAAAAACACCAGATGAATAATGTATGGCAATAAAATAACACTTGGTATTTGGTCTAACAAATCAAAATAACTGCCTGCAGTCAGGGAATGATGATGGCTGTCTGTACAACAAACCAACTGCTACGAAGTTTTTTGTTTACCTTTTTCCGACATTCGTCTGTGATGATCTTGGAGTTATCAATGATGTCTGGGGAGGGGTGAAAAAGAAAGAGTGTTAAACAAGATGGTGTATTTCTTTTCCTTTGCTCTACAGCACTGTAAATGGCACAGATGACAATGTTTGATGACATACCAATATGTTTCCTCAGAAATTTTCTTACCAGCCACCAGTAAAAGGCACATTTTTCTTCATAAGTTTATGAAAAGGCCCTTCCCCTCATCTCTGAATTACATTGTCAGTTACAAGATTTTCTATCTGTTTCTTCAGATTTAACTGTTTCTGAGATCATCCTGCGACATCCTGTATGGCTTAGAGTTCCCAATTAATCAGTAAATGGATTCTCTTTGTTCTTAAAGACTACAGCATAGGGATAAAATGCCAAAATTCTAAGGAGTTCACTGTCTGGCTCTTGCAGGTCTCAGGCTATTATGGGCTCATAAAAAATAGTCAACCCTACCATGCACAGCCACTAACATCTTAGAGTTCAATACCTGACACTTTAATTGTGAATGTTAACTTATCTGACTTTAATACACAGAGATTTTGATTCAAATATATACATATACACATAAACCCACAGTCACTAGAATATTACTTAATTAAAATGTGTAAGTGAGGTAACAAGTCAATATAAAATGTCACATAGTAGGGAGTAAACTGAATAGAAAATTAAAACATGGGAAAAACTAAAAGGAGTGAACAAATCAATCTATATTAAAAAAAAAAAGTACTCACTATGACAAGTTGGACATCTTTTTCCATTGTAGGAAAATCTACTTAATGTCATATCAAAATCTGTAATAATCTATTTAAGGAAAGAAAAAGCAAAACTGTCTTACAACGCGGAGGGACAAAATAAAGAATGGCTAGAAAGTCTGAGCAATCAAAGCAGCTGAGTGGCACGTGTGCCACAGAAACCTCCTATCCCACTGAGCCTTTGCAATGCAAGCTAGCATATCCCAGAAGAGTAACTTGTTGCTAACAAAACTGGTTTTCTAATTCTTTTGGTCAGAATATTTCCTGAATTTACTAAGCTTCTATGTTTAGGTCATTTATTTAATTAGAGTCTGTCTGAATTACAGTTGAATCAACAAGGACTGTTAAAAGATTTCACATGTCTAAGTTCTGGAGATATCTTGACTTCTGAGATATATATACATACAAACTTAGATTTTTTGGCATACAGCAACAATCCCACAGTTGCTTTTATTCCGAACTGGTTGCATCTTCTACTGTCTTTACCTGAAGTTTGGCAGCTCCACCTTTGATGAGGCCACAAATAATCTCCTCTACTCTCCCTGGGTCCTTAATATGGACAGTCTTCTTCTGAAACTCTGGCATCTACAGAGAGTAAGAACAAAGACATAAATATGCTTACGATTAGGCAGTACCTGCTATCCATCAGATTGGAAGCTCTGCATCTATAAACAGTTTCACGTGACATCAAGACATGCTCAGGACAGGCAGATGAGAAAGAAGAAATAGAAAGTATTCTGGATGTATTAACTCATCAAACTGCATCCAGTGCTGTTTACTTTCAACATCTGTTTTCACTTGCTTTCCTACTATCAGATTTATTCAGTAAGTTGACACTCACAGCAGAGCATTTAATTAATAATTTTATTTGTAGGAAATAAGGGAGATGTCTAGAAATTATTCAAATGTGTCACTGGGAGATGGTCAATCTTAAAACTAACTCATTTTGCAATTAATATGCCCTTAGAGTCTCAACAGAGGTAAAGAAGACAAACTGATTTTAGACATCCTTGAGAACGCTGTGTCACCTGAGTACTCCAACACACCAAGGCTGTACAGCAATTGCTGCTCTGGAGCCAGTCACCAATCATTGCATTACCTATTTCTCTGCACACTTTGAAAGAACATATGCTGTCTCACCACATATTCCTTTTGAATGGATTATATTTCCTAAATATTAGGATAAATGATAAATTTGGTGCAAAAAACCAAATCCAAAAACCCCCACAAACCCCTCATTCCTTCCCAACCACCCCCAAGTCCATGTTCACTCTGAAAGTTTTTCTTCAGCCTTTCATTAGTGGTAAAAGAACTATTTATTTACAGAAATTTGCCAATGTAGCCTGTGTTTTCTTCCTTTACAATCACATATGGACCTATTCTAAAGCAAAGGCATCAGACACTCGCAATGTGTGTCAATGGGCATTTATGAGCAGTAAACTTTATTTTCTGTCTGTAGAACTTCAGAGATGATGAAGTGCTCGAAATCACATTTTTAGCATTCTGATCATTCATCTTTCCTTTTCTTATAGCTAGTATGTAACCTTTGCTGCAATAAACCAATTAAAAAAAAAGAAAAAAAGGGGGTAGCTTCTATTTCCAGGCACATTTCTGGACCCAGAGCTCTCGTATCACCAACTGTTAGTAAGTCACACAGCACTCTTTCTCCCTGCTCAAACTGCAGTTTGGTTACCATTTAAGAAAAAGATGGCATTTTAAAGTACTGCAAACACATGTTTTTGTAATGGAAAAGACACATGCCTCAGAGAAATGAAGGAGCTGGAGATACCTTTAATATTGGCTCTAGTCCACTCTGTCCTCAGGGAGGAGCAAACTATTGCAGCAACATCCCTCTCAGCAGATACTGTCTAAGCCATTCTTCAAACCCCCACTCACATATCCCTCACTTTCCTTAATGTGCATTTTATGTTCAGAAAAGCTTCCTTGATCTCTCTTGAATCTCCCTTACTGTAATTGTAGGTCATAAAATATTCTTATTCACAGGTGCTCACTGGATATATTTTTCCCTTCTTCCTCCATGTAAAATATCCACGTTTCTTCAGTCTTCATTTGCAGAGCACAGTTTTCTAAACCTCTGGTAACTCTTGATGTTGTCCTGGCCTATCCTCTTGAACCATCTTGTTCTTGAAACACAGCATCCCTGGGTGTGGGTATAACCTTTCTGCTCTGCCCAGGCCTTGGCTGAAGGGCTGCCTGAGCCCATGTCTTCAGATAAATATCTTTGCATATACATTGAAATACACGTGCTGTGTTACCAGTAATGTGGTGAGAATGATTCAAGTTCAGCTGGTAATGACCAAATAGTCATCAAAATCACTCCTAGCCAAAACAGGTGGTTGTACAAAAGGCTAAATTTTACATTTAATCTTGCTGGATTGTATCTTTTTTTTTTTCACATCAGTGCTCCTGTCTTTCAATGTGACAAATAATTCTAATCCCCAGAGTGCTTACAGCTACTTTCTGGCTGATATCCTCAAAGGCACTACTAAAAACAGAAAACAGAAATCCTTCTAGAATTCTGAGTCTCTGATAAATTTCCAAGGTTCTTCACCCATTCAAAAGTTTCACCTAACCAGAGTATCTTGTCAAAAATTGAGTTACGACACGGTATTCACTACTCCTTTGGTTTCTAAATCTCGTGAAGAAGCAAACTGGATTCATTTCACTTTAGAAGAATCAGGGTTTTCCTTTGCCATCCTGTGGGAAAGACATTTTCTCTAGAAGTGGTAGCTGCTAAGCCAACATCATTGTTCCCTGTGTGGTTGCAGTGCCTTGTTACCACTTCTGTTAGCACAGCAAATCCACAGATGGCACATCAGGAGTGAGTTCCAGCTGCATCCCGAGCTGGCAGTCACTGAGAGCTGAGTGTTAACAAGAAACAGAATTCCTGGAAACTATCCATTGAAGAATTTGCTAATCTTTTGAGATAGATCTTTACAAAGCATTTAGAGATATATATTACTCACAATTAGCAGCAGATCTAGCTTCACAAAATAACATCTTAATAATCTGCAGCTCTTTAAAGGTGTTGTATTTCTTTCATATGTTTTATGGTGCTGCTAAACAAAAGCAAGCTTACCACTTATGTGTATACAGCTTTCTTTATAATGAAAGATAAAGCAATTTTACTGTTTGGTAATTTTTTTTTACTGTAAATTGACTAATCTCATTCCTTTAACTTTCAGCAAATTATATATGTATTTTTAGACTTGGAATGCAAAAATTAAACAAAGCAAAATCTAAATATGTGCTTTTCTAAGAAGCAGTTCAAGCATTATTTGGTTTACTTGGATACTAAGCAACAGATTTCCCAATACAGCTAATTTAAACAGATGCTGGGGAAGATGGAGAGCTCAGAGACTGTATGAGGAGAGTTGCATTGTTTGCTGCTGTTTCATTTCAGGTACTGTTTCATTTCAGACTGAGCCCTTTCGTAAGTTTCTGAAACAACCTTAGGAAAAACCTTGGTAAACACTTCAGTGGATCTTGTTAAACAAGACATTGCTTAAGATTTTAGGTATGATGAAAGCTTCCTGCTTTGATGTTGAAAACTGATACTCCTACTCAAATCAGTTTATAAGGTTATTTCTAGTACATTTTTCATTTTTACATAAGAATTGATGTCAGTTGAAGAGTATTTTAACTTAGAAGAGGGAAGTCTTCTGCAGCAAGTATAACCCAGACAATTTCAGTATCACAGGCACTTCCACAGGAAAACCCAGGTCTTCCTCACCGATGTGGCACTTGATAAAGCCTCAGACAAATACAGTTAGTTGAAACAGCCACTTTCCCCATCACTAGTTCCTTATAATAATATTTGCAACTGAACATTAAGGAGCAATTCTTGTATTTAGTCTTTACCATTAATATAGCACAAGCAAATGAAACTGTCTAATGAATAAATGAAAGTGCAGTCACCAGTTTTCTGGCAAACTGTCTCCTTCAATGTTTTACACTTGTGCCCTGTCTAGCTGTTGTTCCATTGTTGCATATTTGCCATTCTTCATGGCTGGAAGAGAAAAGCAGACTCTGGCTGGAAAGAACTGGTAAGACAGATGAAAGAACAAAGGGTGGAAAAATGCTAATAAGGAAAGTTCAGTCAATTTGATAAAATTCGTGTTTCTATTTATTGTTTAAGAAAACTCCAGGAGTCAACTCAGTATACGCATAAAAGGCCCCAAATTCTGATGCATCAGTTGGTTAGGAGGAACAGAAATGGAGAAACAGCCAAACAAAAATCTCCACAGCACCTAACAAAGTCAAGAAAGCTTTTCAGAACAAGGAGCTTCTACACACAGAACTCAAGCTATATAAGCACAGGAAACAGAATTAATATTTCATTATGACATCTGAAAGTACATCATACTGAATCACGTAGGTACCCCTATTTATTCTGTCATTTTATAGAAGTGTGAGAAGAGTTTTGCTTTCTTATCAAGGACAGCTACATGCTACTGAAATGGCTCAGAGGCTGGTATCTCTTAAAACACATGTTAAAAGATAACAACTCCCCAAGGTAATTTGTGGTTGGCACATACACTCGCCACAAATAAGTTTAAGTTTCTAGTCTCTGACATTTTTAAGGAGCCTTTGAGAGAAGGAAGGAGAACAAAACTGAAAAAGATTATTTTGAAGGTTGAGCTTAGTTGGATTTATGAAAAGGAAAAAAATATCTACTTGTTTGTGATATTAGGTAACTGGAATAAGGATGTAGGAAATAATTTTGTAGCTATCAACGTTATAGTCATACCTTGAGGAATGAACAGTAATGGATTCACGCAGGTTTGGAAATCCCCCAGTCCTACAAGCCACAGAATGCATCATTTACAACAAGGGTAGTTTTGAAAATTACAAGTCTATTTAGTACATGAGACAAGCACCTGTGTAGCTGGGTTAAATAAAAGCAAATATTTGCTGTAAAGACTGTACTGAATTCTAGTTTTGAAATGAAGTTTCTTATACACAATTGGCTAACAGAAGTGCAAACACAACTGCTTTTATATTGTATCCAGGTGCTGCTTAATGCATCCATGTCTCTCAGTATGTGAGACAGTGTGTACCTAAGTGCCTGCTGTGTCAGTCTGATGATAAAACAAGAGCTGGTGAAAAGACCTGTCATTCATTTCAGTAATCTAAGTGAATTTACAGCTGTCAGAGTAAGCATTTCCTATGAGGTATCCCAGGAAATTAATAACTGATTGTGTGCACAGGGAGTAATGTCATATTCTGGAGTTGGGATTATACTGAACTTTTCACTGATTATTGGAGGTAGAGCAGTTACATCCATTCCCCTACCCAGTAGGACCCTTTGCCAAAAATTAAAAAATAATGTCAAATAAAAACCCTTCAAGTTAAGGACAACTGTGGGACCTTCTGTTGTTTTCATTGTCAGTAATTTTAAGTTGGGAAGGATGAGTTGATGAATGACCTGCTATCTTAACTACATAGAGATATGGCTCATTTCACAATCCAATCTAGACACACAGCCTGAAACACCACTAGTAATAATGAAAACCGTAGGAGGTTGTCAGCAAAGTCTGCGAAGCAACGCCTCGACGAAGGACAGAAAAAACTGGAGCAGGGTATTTTTATACTGATTCCCTGTAAGCCTACACTACTTGGCAAATACAAAGTTTTCTTATTTTACAAAGACTCATCCAGTATGGAAGCCTCACAGAGATCACTGCTAAGAAAACACTCTGGATTAAGGGTGGATAAAATTTTAAGGGAACTTCTCTATCAATTTCAATGATTGACTGAGTACTTTGTTAGGTGTCAGTAATTCTGAATCATAGTAAGAACCGTTCTCACACTTATAAATGTATTAGAAATATTCCGCCAAATTTCAGATGACCATAATGTTGTAAAAGCGATACAACAATGAGTAAGATTTAGCTGTAATGCTGTTGACAATCTGTGAATTTGAAGTATCACACACTTTCTATTTTTCCACTTTGTTGGTAAACCTGCCTTAGACTAGACTGTTCCAAATATGTTATCTTTTGGTACAGAGCACACACAGGGGTGGGCTGGCAACGAGAGGGAACTGTCAGTGCTATTTCTGAGCATGGAAAATGCAGATCAAAGTGATAAAATGGATAAGATTCAATTATTTCTAAATTTTATTTCTAGTCTATGGTGACAGCTTCCACATAAATGAGTATAAACCAAGAATAAATGACATTTATTTTGGGAACTACAGATGCCAAATTCCAAGGTCTGAGACCAGCTATCACACATACTTATGGACATGTTCCAAAAAAAAGGCAGGGCATGGCATCAGTGATAACTGTGAAATGTGATACCCAGAAGTTACAGAAAATTGATTTGGGTGTTCTTGGTAGAAGAAAGTAGCAGTTCAGTGAAATTATAAAGAAGTGTCACATTTCTTGATTTACATATTATTTTCCACTCCTTTTTTTCCCCTTTTATTATTATTACAGAACATTATTTACTCAAAGCTTTCTAAAAATCTGAAAAGCATACAAGCTTCTTCATGTCACTTCTGCTGTTTGCAATGTGTGAGTTGCAAGAGGCAGTGGAGCCACAACAAAACCCACAGGACGAAAGTGTGGGTATCTCTTCCTCCATATGTACATGCTCATAATGTATAAAGCAAGTCTGGCTTTAATTCAGACAGTTTGAATTTTGTTCCATAAGTGCAGCAAAGGCTTTAGACAGGAACAGCAAAAGCTGCTGGGCATGGTGCAGTCACATCGGTCACCCCATTATGTGCAGCCAGTCAGAACTGACTACTGACCGTGCACTCTGCGAGCACAGCCTGAGCTCAGGACAAATAGCCACCAATTTATAATTGCCAAAACCATAATACATTTTATATTCATATGATGCAAGCTCAAAGATGGTAAGAAACCCTTAGTAACCAGCAACTACCAAATTACTACTTTAGTAGCTCTGCCAAGAAATAGCCTTAGGACTATGTATCTAAAAACTAAATAGGCAAATATTATTACGTGAATGAAACAACAGAATATTGAGTATCTTCCCACTTGCTTGATAAAGACATCCAGCACAGGTTATATGAAATAACCTGAAGTGGGTTTACTGCCTAAGCTATTTCATGGAATAGGATGCATACCAAAAATGGTTTTTCCTGTTTTATCTTGTTTATTTATTTACATATTTTTATACTCAATATGCTGGATTCTTAGTTTGGAAAAAAAACACCGTAAAAAAAATCTGGAGAGAGTGATTTCACAGAAAACATGACAACAGTGTTTCCTCTTGTGTTTTTAAAGGAGAGTACCTGTGCGTTGAGCTTAGGGCACTCCTGATTCTTCTGTCCTTGATTTTGTTCTACTGCAACAGCACAGGTGGCAAGCAGAGTCCAGAGATGCAGGGCTTGCATGCAGGCTGCCAACAAAAACCAACCAAATCCTTTTAAGAATTGGTCTGCCGTATTATGTGATCTTTCTATTCCTGCTGTATAGAAATAAAAGCTGACATGCATGGTACATGGCGACATCACTCTGAAAATACCAACACTTAAGAATGCTCTGATACGTACTTAAAAACAGAGAAACATTTAAGCTGAATTAACCTATTCAATTAAAACTGACAAGTATATTTATTCCCTTGATGTTGTTGCTAATTCTGCGCAACCAAATTTTTAATTTAAAAATACAATTTGCCACAGTAAACAACTGTAAGTGAGCCCTCAGCCCGTAACCTTGGCTTAAACCTGCAGGCAAGAAGACAGGGGGTACCGTGACAGAAGCTGTGCACACTTACCAGAGGGTTTTGCAGGAGCAGCTGCAGAAGCAAAAGAAAATTCCTCTTGCTTGAGAAACACTAATATAGCAGCCCAGGGTGCAGCTGAGGGCGTTTCCAAATGCAGCCTGACTAATCCCCGTGCAAAACCCCAGGGCTGTGACGCACGTCAGCAAAGCACAGCGGGTTGTTGTGCTCAGCAGAGCAGCCCCACGGGCTCTCAGATCAGCTGCTGCACCAGCCACAGAACCTTTGACCTTCACAGAACCAACAGCTTCCAGGCACATTTGGGCTGCTCTCACAGAGGAAGGCACTTGTTTTCAAAGCAGAAGTTTACTGCTTTGTTACTTTTAAAATATTTTACAAAATTTTTGCAAGTATTTAATTTAGTAGTTCCTGTTGCAAAGTGCCACAAATTTCGTGCAGTTCACTGACAAACTCTCATGAACGTTTACTGGGTAGCACACATTTATTTATGTAGGAGGAGCAAATAAATAATTAATCTTTGTTTTGGCTGTAATTATCTGTGTGATACTGAAACAGGAAATCCAGGAGCCTTGTTTGTCAGGATTTTTGACAGACAAGGCAGTCAACATGCTTTTGGAAGTTTGTCGTTAGGCATGTTGCCTGATAAGAGATCCTAACTAGGTGACAGAGAAGATGAATTAAAAATAACTATTTTTTTAGTGTGAGAGGATGAAGGAAGTATAGTTCAATCATATTTTGAAGTTGTGTAAATGCTTGGAAGTGTCACATGAAGTTAACTCCTGCTACACCAACAGTGGAAGCTTCCCTATACTACTCATATTCACCCTCAGGTTCATGATCACTGTGTCAGGCTGCCAGAACTAACCACAAACATCAGGCCAATTCGTATGTGGCCATCAATGTGACCAGTGCCATCAGCAGAGCTGAAGCAAGGGCAGGTTAATAGTGTAGCACATACAAAGCCTCTAATGCTATGAAAAAATCCTGCAATAGCAGGACTCTAGGAATTCATTAGTTATGAAAATTTCCTTCCAAGGAGGATGTGCTGGTTTTCTGCATTAAAATAAAAAAAAAAAATCAACAGATTTTTTCTGAATGGTACATGGATCCATATGTTTAGTGTCTCCCAGGCAGTCAGCAATAGGACAAGGGGGCACAGGCTCAAGCTCTGCCAGGGGAAATTTAAGTTGGAGATCAGAAAGAAATTCTTTCCAGAGAGAGTAATCAGGCATTGG
>JAOXXN010000395.1:45080097-45113042 GCA_026770055.1 Myrmophylax atrothorax
GTCAATTTCCTCATCAATTACCTCAGACATTCAAGGATCCACAGACCCACTGTCACCTCTACATTCCTTGGCCCTCCTTTGTTGCTAATGTGTTTATAGAAACATTTTTGTTGTCTTTTATGTCAGTAACCAGATTAAGTTCTAGTTGGGCTTTGGCCTTCCTGATTTTCATCCTGCATAACCTCAGGACATCCTTGTATCCCTCATGAGTGGGCTGCCCCTTCTTCTGAACATCATAATCTCTGCTTTTTTTGTCTGAGTTCCAGCCAAAGCTCTCTGTTCAGCCGGGCTGGTATTTTTCCCTGTAATCTCATCTTTTGGCACACAGGGATGGCCTTCTGTACCTTTTAAGATTCCTTTCGGGAGGAATGTCCAGCCTTCCTGGACTCCTTAGCCCTTCAGAACTGCCTTCCAAGGGACTCTCAACCAGTCTCTTGAACAGGCCAAAGTCTGCCCTCTGGGAGTCCAAGATAGCAGTTCTGCTGAACACCCTCCTTCCTTCTCTGAGAATTGAAAATACAGTTTTGTAATGAATTGGTCTGCCCAAGGCGGCCTCCAACCAGCACATCACCTACAAATCCTTCTCTGTTCACAAACAAGTCTGGTGGGGCACCTTCCCTGGCTGGCTCCTCACCTACTGTGTCAGGCATTTATCTTCCACACACTCCAGGAACCTCCTGGACTCTTTCCTCTCTGCTCTGTTGTATTTCTAGCAGACATCTGTTAAGTTGAAGTCCTCCCTGAGAACAAGAGCCAGTTATTGTGAGACTTTCCCCAGCTGCTTATGGAATATTTCATCTGTCTCCTCTCTCTGATTGGATGGTTTAGAGCAGATTCCCACCATGAGAGGCCTCGTTGGCCTTTTCCCTGATTCTTATGCATAAATACTCAACCCTATTGTCACCATCACTAAGCTCTAGACAATCAAAACGCTGCCTACCCTACAGGGCTACTCTACCACCTCTCCTTCCTTGCCTATCTCTTCTGAAGCATTTATAGCTATCCATTGCAGCACTCCAGTTGTGTGAGTCATCCCACATAGTTACCATGATCTTTCTGTCATGGCAACTGTGTCAGAATTTTCTAGCTGCACAGCAGCTTCCAGCTCCTCCAGTTTGTTGCTTATGCTGTGTGCATTGGTGTAGATGCAGTTCCCTTGGGTTATTGATTCTGCCACCTTTTTTGTGGCAAAGTTGGAATTCCTGTGTGACTGTTCTCAAGCATTTCTGTGGTTTCTAGCACATTAATAACCCTCAAGCTTTTGCTGCCAAGTGGATCTCCAACTCCTGCCTCCTTTGGGATGGCAGATGGAAGGACCTCACTATCACACTGTCCCTCAAACACTGGCATGACACCCCTAGGCTTATCTCTGATAATCCTGCCTTTCTCCCTTTCCTCCTTCAAACACAGTTTAAAACTCTCTTAGGACCTCTAACTCCTGAGCTGAGATGATTTTTCCCCTTTGAGACAGATATACCCCATCCATCATCAGCAGGCCTGGTGTTGTCATGTAAACTGACCCATGGTCAAAACCCCCAGAATTCTGCCAGAGTTCAGAATAGACTTTTCCTAGAAGAAAAGGAAATAATTATATAAAAGCAGGACTTAAAACAGTGTTACGGGAATAGGAGTGTGCTGTTTATTGACTTTCTCCACATTACATTTTCTCTTTATTGGTTAGACTAGACTCTTTTTCTTACAGAGTTCAGGAACAAAAGTTCATCAATTGCCTAACCTCTAAACCAGGTAAAAATGTCTTAAGTATTAATAATGAATACATAGAATGGATTTAGTTTACTGCTGATGGAATACTTGTTACTGAGCTCAGGAAAAGATTAGTTGGGAAGGCAGTCAGTATTTTCTGAAGGAACGACTTGGATGGGCAAGGGGGTTTTTTTGTGACTGAAGAAGAAAGGAAGCAACCAACTGTTCTGTGCTTTTAATGTGGGATCCTGTAGAACTATCCAAAGATTTTAGAAGCTGGTCAGCATGGCTTAGGAGTACTTGTAAGATTCTCCTGACTTTTGGACAAGTTTTGCTGGTTTTAATTTTGATCTGCATTGATATGATGATCTATATCTAGAGGGAATAAGTATTGACAACCAACTTGAGTTGTTGATTGTTATCCTGAGAGGCACCTCTTGGTTTTTTTTCATTAATTATTTTTAGTTATTCAAACCAAATGATAACCAAATGACTACTTGCTTAAAATATCTATTCCAAATTAACTCCAAGGTAACTGTTGAATTAATCTTTGAGATAATGGATCTGTCTCAAGGGCAGGTGATGTCAAGGCCTAGCTTTGTTGACCTGGTGTAGTATTTATCAGGCTTTAGTTTGCATTTGGATAAATGCTGGCGATCCCAGTTCTAAAACTCCCCACTTTTGCTGGTGTGATATGTGTATGCACAAATCTAAGATGTAGGGACTGAAAGTCTGAAGTACTCTTCAAAACCAGAATGGGACTGTTTAAGAATTGGAAATGATGGAATAATGACAGTGGTCAGTGCCACCACCAGGATAATTGCCATATTGAAACCTTTGCTGACACATTTTCATGACTCTGCAAAAGAGGTAATTGCTAATCTTAACCTAAAAGACAGAGCATAATCAAGATTAATTGAATTATGTCAATATGCTATCTTTATAGGGTGTTATTTGAAGCACTTATGCAACAAATTAAATTCCACATGTGCTATTGTATTGTGTAGCATCCTTTGTGTTTTTTTTTTGTTTGTTTGTTTTTTAGATAAAATTATTGTGGGCAGTTATATGGGATATCTTAGAATCTTTAATCCACATCCTGTGAAACCTGGAGATGAAGTACAAGCTGAAGACTTACTCCTGGAAGTGCAGTTACGAGAACCAATATTGCAGGTGGAAGTGGGAAAATTTGTTTCGTAAGTAAATGGCTATGTTGCTGTGTAAATCTTAGATGTGTGATCTTTTTCCTTTGTTTTGGAGGGTGAGTTTTCAGTTTCCAGATGGACAACTATTAATCACATCTATGAATCCTGTCATGTGCATTCGATCCGCTTCTTGAATCATCTTGATATGAGAGAATTTTTACTTAAGGTCTATGTGGAGGATAATCTGCCAGATACTTGTACAGTTTTTTAGGAGGACGTAGAACAGGAAAAACTTTATATTGAAAGTTATCTTTTAAGGTATGAAGAAAATTTGACTATCTTGTTATGATCTAAGATGTAATTTTGGCCAGTTGTTTGTGTTTGATAGAGGATAGAAGATCTTTAATTCCGAAGAATTTAGTGGAAGTAGGTGGCCAGGTAAAGAAAACATACTGTGGCTCTAAGGAAAAGACCTTATATTTATCTAGCTGTGAGAGAGTCTACTTAGAAGAACTTTATTTGAGAAATTAGTTCTTAAAGGATTCATTTTGATTTGGAAATTAACTCTAAGTACTTCAGCATGAATGTTGGAAGATCAGTACTTTTTATGCTAGCTTCTAACACCCAAACTTTGCATTCAACTCACACATGGAAGCAATTTCAATATGTTACTTGAATTTTATCCTGTATAAATTTTACCTGGAATTTATTTTAAAATAGTTGGTTTTTGCTCTTCTTTACAGTGGTACTGAAGGACTTCATCTGGCTGTGTTGCATTGCCGAAAACTCTGTGTTTATGCTGTTTCAGGTTAGTTTACAGATCCAAGCTTTCCAGTGATTTTAAGTGTATTTTAGACTTTGGATTAAGTGAATGGTAAACTTGGTATATGCAGTGTTTGCTCATCATCCCTGAAGATCTGCAGTCATGTTGTCTCACTCAAACTCGTGTGTGAAGAGGAAACATTAGTAATTAGGTCTAGACATTTCCCAGAGGTTAACAGAGGTTTGCTGATCTGCTCAGTGCCTGAGGTACTGTGATGTGTGTGATGGTCTGTGGCTGGTAGTGCTTGTAAACAGCTAACTCTCATTACAGTTTTAGGAGTGGATGTTGCTATTGAACATGCTAATGAACACATGGTTGTGTAATGCCAACTTACTTAGCTCTTTAGAAATAAACACAACTATTTCTGACCTCAAAACTCCAGAGGATTTCTGAGAAAGCCAGTACATTGGTAGGGTAGCCCATGAGAAGACAGGAGGTTAATACTGATAAGAAGGTGAAACCTCTAGGTTTTTTCTTACATCCTTTCTTCTGCTGCCTTTGGCTGGAAATTGTATATGTTGTGTTCTCTCTCTATGTGAAGAGGCAAGTCACCAAACACCTTTTCTGTGCATTGATTTCTCCCTTCTATATGCTTAGAGCAAAGCACAGATTTAAGAGATCTTTTAATTGTACATTCATCTTCAACATTCAATAGACAACATGGCATTGTTAATTTTCTCTGTGCAGGGACATCTGTGTCTCCTTTCATTAAAAGAACATGGTTTTCTTGTGGGAGCACCTTGCTTCCTATTCACAGCCTTCTAGGCAAATGGGTTACAAACACATGCTCTCTTTTCAAATCCTGTTTGCCTGTCTGGAGACACCTGTAACATGGGTCTTTTTGAGAGGTGATACTCTGAGATGCACTGCAGTTTTCTTAGTTCCCCTTCTCTGTTATAGTGCTCATGTCTGAGCATTGTAGCCTACCAGTACAATTTTTATGGAAACAATTTATTTTAAAATTTGCATTAACAGCATACAACAGTAAGTTTAGAATTTTTTGCTAGTTATAATTTGCTGTTTGGCTGCATGGCTTAAGCAGTTAAGAAATAATAAAAGTGAAACTTTGCAGTCTTTAACAGACTTTTCATATAATCTGTAAACGTTTATGCTTTAAGGGTGATTTCTGTCATCTGAATGGGCACTCAGACAAGCTCCTTTGAGAAATAACTATCATTATTTCTTTATGCTTCCATGGCAAATTACACTTTCATAAAGTGGAATTTCTGCTTGCTGTATACATGGTAGTGTATCTGTTATTCATAATAAAATAGCTGTGCTGCTTCTCCTTGACAAATGACAGCATCCTTCAGGGCTGACTGAAGTATGGCCTGGGTATTGTGGTTCAGGCAGTACACACACACTGACAACTGTCTAACTTGTGTCTCATCAAGTGTTGCTAATTCTCTAGTTACTGAGCAGCCAAGGCTTTTTCCCTCACCTCTATTCCCATCTTTCCACTTACATGGGCCTGCCTTAGGGGTAGCTGTTTAAAAGCTGTGTTGGATTTTAGTTGGAGAAATTGCCTGAAAGGTTGGCATAAGCTACAAATCTTTCATAGCATGTTGTTAAAGATGGTGTTGAGATAATCTTTGTATAGTAAAACTGTGGTAGAATTCAGCTTATGTATTATTCACTCAAAACACCTTTTCCCCAGCTGTTTACAAAGGTTTGGGGCTTTTTGGCTGTTTGTTTTTTTTTTTCTTAATTGGTCCTTAAGTATTAACTTTCTTCATGGGGTGAAGGAAAGACTTTAATTCTTAAAATGGGAGCTTTAATTTTAGTTTCTTTAGAAAGACTTTTTGAATTTCTGCTGCTTTCCTGAAGGGGTCACGAAGGTTAAATTCGTGCAGACCTTTTCAGAGTCTCTGATATATATCACAAAATTATTTTTGTTGCCATATATTTGTCTTTTATCTTTGCAATGTTGATCACACATTTAATTGCAAACAGATTAAAAGCAAGTGATAAGTATGCCCTAAAGATAGCTTTGTAAAATTATAGCTAATGACTAGTACAGCTTAATTTGAGACAAATACTATTACAACTGAGACTGGCTGTTGGGTATAGAGTATTCACTGAATAACTAGAGAATATTAAGAATTCCCCTTTGAGCAGACTTTTCTTTTTTAATCTTAGAAGTGTGCCTAACATGAAGAAAAATACAATTAAGTAATAAAATTGCAGCCTCTTTTAGGTCTTTATACTATGTTTAGTACAAAGAGACCTTATTTCTGCTTCTGGCCTTTAGGAATTTTGTAGCTTAGTGATTTGGGTTTTTTTAAAGAAAACAGCAATGCGAGACTCCGTATCTCAAAGTCACTAGGATGAAGTTACAGTTTTGTTCAGGTTGTTTATCCTGGTACTCCTTTACTTCTTCCACAGTATCTAGATCAAAGTAATGAATATATGCCCTTAATTTTTTGTAGGAACTCTGGGAAATGTGGAACATGGGAACCAATATCAGATTAAACTGATGTATGAGCACAATCTTCAGAGAACTGCATGTAATATGACTTATGGTCCATTTGGTGGGGTAAAAGGTAAGCTCCTTGTTGTATATTCCTTATCATTAGTTGTTTAACTGTGAACTTGAAGTTTGAAAGGCAACATGATGCTGCTGACTAGAGGAAAATGTCTTTCTATCAGTGGTGGTACCTTTTAACTGAAGCATATTGAAAATAAGTGAAATCAAAATGAGGCAAAGAATATTAAATGCAGAATAGTTGTTTTCTCACATTTTGAACTGGACATGAATTTACAAAGATAATACTGATTTTAAAAAACGTAACAAAATCCCTGGCTCTTCCGTTGTAAAATACTTTAACATCTAAAAATAATTGTTTTCTTCTGTGCTTCAATTCTGTTTTGCTTTTCTGCACTTGCTTATCTTGGAAAAGTTAAAAAGTAAACATCTCTCCATTTGCTGAACCTAAACATCAAATGTCTTGAAAGATACGTAATGCAGACTTCTAGAAAATTGCTTAAGCTTTGACTGGAAAAACGTAACAGTGTACAATAATATTTATGGTGTGCTTGTAGATTTGAATGAGTTTAATGGATATTAGTCTTTTTTGAACTTTTGGATGCTTTTGTGTTCCAGTGTGAAAGCATTGAGATTTGCTTTGCATGGCATCTCTTTTTCTTCAGAAGTAAAGTTTGCCCATCAATACTGGGGAGTGGCAATAACCTGCTAAAGTAGTGTCCCTGAACTGTTGGCAGAGTGATGTGGTCACTTTCCCAGGTGGAAAGTCTTTTGGGACAATATGGCAAATATGTGTAAGCAGTCCCTCAGTTCTGTGCCTGTAATAACCTTCTAGTAATAATGATACAATGTCTTACCCTGAGCTCAGGCCTGTCCCTGGCCTTGAATTCAGCTGACCAAAATTCTTACTGATTGAATTGATTTTCACCTACTAATTACAACCACCTTGGGGAAAATGGTCAACTCAGGTGGGTGAGAAGGTATTAATGCTGTGAGTACCTTGAGGAGTGAGAGCATCTTCCTGTCAGCAGCAGAAGGACGTTACTAAATCTGAGAAGAAGGACTAATGTGCTTTCTGGCATACTACAGGGGAATTGCAGTAACAGATTTACAGGGGATCATAAACTAAGCATTGTGAGTGTCTGGAAAGGTTCAGGAGGAATAAACAAGTACTGATGTACCACCATGCAGTTCTGCAGAATGAACTCTCTGGATTTTTGACATGCATGTTTGTTTACCATGGAGGTCTAAATAGACATCTGACCACCAGCTCAGTCTTGATGCCAGACCTGTCTCATGAGCTCTGGTGGATGCAAGGAATGTAAGGAAGAAGGTGTTTTTGCAAGCTAGGGAGACAGAAGGCACTGGTTACCTTAGAACCTCCTCAGCCAGCCAGGCACTTAACACATGGGATGGAAATGAAGGCCATAGCTGGCAAAACAGCAAGAACAGCAGAGGGAGCTCTGGTAAGTTCTGCAAACTTTGCTTAGTGTTCTCAGAGCGTTTCTGTGTTAGCGTGTCATGCAGCTTTCCCCTTCTTCTTTTCTTCACCATATTCCTGTGCACATAAGTATGTTTATTGCTGTTGGAAAAAGAGTGATCTCAAGTCATAAGTGAACAAGGAAGGCAGAGATTTATGTTCTGTAATGAATAATACATGTTCATATCACAGAATCAAGATGCTTTCTGTGTAAGATCTAAATCAGGAAAATTACAGTGAATGTTCAGGTACCTGATAGCTGGCTATTAAGGTGTGTATTGAAGCATCAGAGAAATTACACAGGAGAAATTCTTTTTGGGAAATGAATGTGTTTTTTTGTAGATTTCCTGGAATGAATGTTCTTTTTGTGGTTTTCCTGGACTGTTTTATTAGATTTCTTGTCAAAGATGTGCTTTTAATCTTGTCCCAAGCCTTTTGCAGTGAATCTATTTCAGGTTTTCTAAGTATCATTTTTACTATTCTATTCTCTCCTTGAGGTTTAAGAATGACAGTATTGTGGTTTTATTTCCATCTTGCAAGACCAGCCAGAGTGAATCAGCAAGGAGGTCTATGAAATGTTACTTTTAGTAAATAAATGCCTGCCTGGTCTGTCTTGCCATGCTATCAATGTATATCTATTTTTGGCAGATGTTCTGGGGTGCCATTGAGAATCTGAAAATAAATAAATATTTTTTTTTACTATCAGCTTTCCACGGGTTTCTCTGGAATTCTTTTCAGGCATCTGCTAACAGTCTGTCTCACCTGCAGCAGGGGTTAGTTCATGATGGTGGCAGAGCAGCAGTCTGACTTCTACACCCACTCTGGAATTAGACTAGCAAAACATTAGGGAGAGTTTTTGTATTTGGTTTCTGGTGTTACTGCTGTGTCTATTACGTGTCTTACTGCTGTACTCCAGCATCCCTGAAACAACCTGAGGGTGAGAGAGGCACTTCACGGGTCATGCTGACAGAGCTGCTGAAGCAGACACAGGACAGTGGCAGCTGTGCAGGAGGAGGACAGTGAGCATACAGGGAAAGTGCCGTGGGAGTGTTGGGAAGGAAAGTGTGTGTTGGACCCCCAGGAACATGATCTTTCATCTGAGGAAGCAAAGAATGCTGCAGGAGTTGACACAGAGCACTTGATCTATAGAGTTGCTCAGCCCTGCTCAGTTTTCTGGTTTTTTTTTTCTTTTTTATGGAGCTCTCAGTCCTATACCTTCAGTGGTAAAGAAGCTCATTCTGCCCAGCTGTGTGAGTTAACACTGACAAAAGAAAAAAGGGTTGAGTTTGCAGTTCTGAGGGGTGTGGGTCAGGTGAAGAGTAAAGTCAGGGCCCTGAACTTTAGGAAAGCAAACTCCCAACTCTTCAAGGAGTTAAAGTGCACATCTCTTCAGCTGAAGTGTGATGGAGATGTAAAACATACAAAGTACAACTGTCACTTTTTAACTGTTCACTTTTGGCCTCTTGTATTAGGGAAAAAAGCTATTATGGATTTCTCTGTGGAGAGAATTGTCAAGTAAAGAAACTTATTTGGTAGCCTAGTTGCTAAATTTCATTCTTGCCAGTGCCTTCAGATTAAGGGTTTGATCACAGTTGAGCAGTTTTCACATTTGGAAGAATTGACACAGATGTTCTCCTAACAGAAACAGATGAAGAAAATCAACAAACTCATTTATTTATTCTAATCATAGAAGGTCAAAACCTAACTTAAAGAAAATATTAAAGCTATGGAATAAAAAAGCCAAAGACTGAGAAGTTGACAGTGGTTTGCACAGATTAACAGTGTGCAATTTTCTTAAAAATAGCAGAGTGTGAGTTGTGGTTGTCACCACTAGATGGTCCTCTCATTACGGTTTTTGGTTGATGGGCTGCCTCTAAAGCTGATTTATCCTTGAACTGATTCTGCAGGTGTATTTACTGCAAGATTTAAAGGCACTTTCTGAAAACCTCTATAGCTAAGTGTTTTATTGATTATAACGAAATGTATTCTGCTGGTTGTAGAACTCTAATAAAAAGGTGAAATGAACTTGACCCGTACTTTCAGCACAGCTATTAAAGGATCGTGATATGACAAATAACAATGAAATCCCTTATAAGTTTAGCTAGAATCCTAAAAAAAAGCTAATGGAAATGTTTAAAAATAGTAAATGGAACACACCTACAAAGATGAAAATATAAGTCAAGCACAGTGCAGGCAGAGTTACTTGTAACTTGCAACTTTAAAAATCTGTGGCAAAGGAAAAGATTATAATGCAGAACTTTACAGTTCTTTGGAGCTTTAGCTTTTTGTTTGTTTGTTCCTTGCTGTCTTCTGAACACTGATGCTAAAATAAAAATAAGAAACTATCAGGAAGGGACATAGGAAAATCAAGTATTCATTTTATATTTTAAAAAAATCTGTATTGTCAGCCCAGGTTTTCTGAAGTAGAACTTAACTTTTAAGATCTTGCCTTTGTTGTTTAGAATGCATATGTCTCCTTTTCGTATTTCTGAAGCCTTCCTCATGATCTTAGAGCTGTAAGTCAAATTTGTCATCCAAAGCTCCATTTCTAGCATATGGGTTGTTTTAAAAGAATGATTCATGATAAAATTATGAGTCAGTAGTGCTGAATGCTGCATTTAACCAAGTGAACTCTCAACCTAGCCACAAAATGTCACAGCCCTTAAGTAATGAACAGATTGTGAACTTCACGTTTTACTTCAGATATAAAATTTAAAGAACTTGAGGGTGCTCTGCCTTAAACTCTCTTGTTTGGTTTTTTTTTTTTTAAAGAAAATGAAGGTGAAAAAGCATACTTTTTTGTGATTTATGTTGCATCCTTACCTATGGTAAGGATTCAACGTTACCAAAGTTTTACATAAACCCCATTCATCACGTAGTTTTTATAAGGTTGGGTTATACTATTATGGCATCATGCAATTATGCCACCAGAGGTTGCTGTGCTAACAATTCAACTTTTATTATATGAAGTGATGTTTGCTGATAGTTTACAGTATCTTGGGAAGTATTTTCTGGTTTCACAGCTGCAGTATGTTGTTCTGGATCTCTGTGGCTCAAATGCAAAGTCATTGCTATTTGACTCAAGCGCATCGTTTAAGATGATGAGCTCATTAGAGGGGTTAAGTTTGAAGGCAGCCTGGGCTGTAGCAGCCACGCCCTGGATGTGACCTCAAGGAGTGTGGGCCTTGAGGTGAGGTGCAAAGTCGACCCTGAATTTTGTGACAGCAAAATTCCAGATGTTTAAGGAGTTGGTGAATGAGATGCCCTGGGAAATGGTCCTTAGGGACAAAGGAGCTGACCAGAGCTGGCAGCTCTTTAAGGACACTTTTCATAGAGCACAAAGCCCTCCATCCCAATGTGCAGAAAATCAAGCAAGGCAGGCTGGACACCAGCATGGATGAACAAGGATCTGCTCTTCAAGCTGAGGACTAAGAAAGAAATGTGAACTAATGGAAACAGGGACAGTGACCTGGGGAGAGTACAGGGATACAGTTCAGGTATGTAGGGGTGGGATCAAGAAAATCAAAGCGCTGATGCAACAGGACTTGGCAAAGGATGTAAAGAATTACAATAAAAAGTGATTCTGGAAGTACACAGGTGAGAAAAGAAAGGCCAAGGAGAGTGTACCCCCCCAGAAAAATGACAAGGGACAGCTGGTAACAAATTTGGAGAGGACTGAGATACTCAGTGAGTTCTTGCCTTAGTCTTCACTAACAGTCAGGTTTCCCACACCTTTCAAGTCCCTGAACTTTAGTGGAAGTTGGGGGAGCAAAGTCCCTCCCACTGTAGGGAAAGAGCAGGTTTGAGACCACTTGATGAAACTGAATAGCCACCAGTCTGTGGGGCCTGATGTCCTGCATCTCAGGTCCTGAGGGAACAGGCTGATTTTGTTGCAAAGCCACTCTCCATTGTATTTGAGAAGTCAGGGCAGTCAGTCAAAGTCCCTGGTGACTGGAAAAAGGGAAACATCTCTCCTCTCTTTAGAAAGGGAGAAAAGGAAGATCCATGAAACTGCAGACCAGCGAGGCTCTCCTCTGTGCCTGTGAAGATTGTGGAGCAGATCCTCATGGAAGCAATGTTAAGGCACATTGGAAGTGACCTAAGACAGCCAGCATGGCTTCACTAAGGACAAATTATGCCTGAACAATCTGGTGGGCTTCTGTGATGGAGTAACTGCAGCAATTGAAGGGAGGATGGGCTGATGCCATCTGCCTTGACTTCCATAAGGCCTTTGACATCGGCCCATGTGGCATCCTTATCTCCAGATCGGAGGGGCATGGATTTGATGGATGGACTGTTTGGTGGATAAGGAACTGGCTGGCTGGATGCAGCCAGAGAGTTGTGGTCAATGGCTCTATGTCTGGGTGGAGGCTGGTGAGGAGTGGTGTCCCTCAGGGACTGGTGCTCTTCAGTACCTTCATCAGACAGTGGGATCGAATGCACCCTCAGCAACTTTGCAGGTGACACCAAGCTGTGTCGTGGGATTGACACACCTGAAGGATGGCATGTAAAAGAAGACACTAGCTTGGAAAATGACTCTTACTCCTACAAACCAGTTTCTGTTGAATGGATTAGGGCTCAGCTAGCTCATAACCGTTAGCTGAAGTCCTTCTACATCTTGAGAAAGAGCCCGTATACTTCTTGTCTGACTGTTCTTAGAAGGAAAGATTTATTGATGTGGAGCCTGCTTATAAGAAATGGTGGTATTATACCCTTATTGCTGCTTTGAAAAATTGTGCAGATCAGGCCATAATTTCATTCTTTGCCTTTTTTGCCTCGAGTCAGATTGTCGACTTATGTTTGAGGAAAGTATATGCAATAAATTTCTGCTGAAGTAACAGAGAGTGAAGAAGTGCTTTAAAGTAAAAAAACACTATTACTTGAAACTTAGGCAGCTTCACAGATTATCACAAGTTTCCTGTGGTCAGCTGTGCACTAGACTGAATTGTGGCCAGGACAGTAGCTTGTGCATGAACAAACAGTGTGTAAGGAGCGAATACTTAAATTCTGTGCTTTGAGGACTGGTGTATCCAGTGCAGGTTTCCTGAGCTGTTGTCTGAATTGCTTAGGAAGTGAGTGAATGATCACATGCTGTAAGAGGAGGATGACCTTTCCCAGGTGAGGGTTGAGTTCTGTGGTTGTTCTTCAGGGCACAAGTGGTACATTAAGATGGGCATATGACACTTCCTGACACTTCCAATTTTCTTTTTCAATTTTTTTTTTCAATTTAATTTTCAATATCGTAGATTTTGTCTTCTACTTAAGACCTACAGAAACAGCACACTGATAGCTTACCCGTGGGACATGCAATCTATTGGGTTATTCTTGAATAGAATACTAATTTTAGTTAATGAGAGACCGAAAGCATAGTTTATTAACCTTGCTTTCTTAGTTGCAGATGGTGTTTACTTACAGCTAATGGCTTTGCACTGTAAAAGCACTGTTACTGTTTTGTGTGATTCCACAAAATATTCTTGTATTATTTAATATTTAAATAATAAGTGAACTTGTCCTGGTTTTATATAACCTCTTCAAATGAGTTGATAATGCACAAGTTTTGAAATTTACTTTTTCCTCTGAAACCATAATGCCATAAGTTGGCTTCCAGAGTAGTTCAGATTTATTTGAAGTTGTTTGATGGATGCAGTACCAATAAAAGCAAATAATAAAACAATAGCAAAGGGAAGGTAAAAACAAAATCAAGCTTTGACATGAAAAAGTTACAAGCAAAAAAGTGTGAAATACCATGAACCTGTCTTTTTCTCAGCACATGGCCTTGAATTCATTTTACTTTTATTATAGCACTGGCCTAGGGGCAAAATATGTTCGTGTGTTACCACAAAGAGGGTGCTATATGGAGGAATTTCTTTAATAACGAAATACAACATATACATAAACCATGCAACCTTGTAACAGGAAACCTTGTAGGAAGGGTAAACTATCCTTAACTTTTTCACAATTCTGCAGGAATAATTTTATTAGGTGTTGGTCAGAAAAAAATTATCAGCTGGGTTTTATGCTGTAAGGTTAAATGATTCTTATGACTGTGTTTAAATACAGGAGCAGTATGAATCTGGACTTTGATTTATTGGCTAGTTCTGTGAAGGACCAGAATGTAAAACTGTTGCCTTCCTGTTAAATTGCTTCTGCGTAAGGACAGATTATTTGCAAGGCTTGGGCTTCTGAGATTTTTTTCATGGAATAGATGCACTGCTGGCTACTTCCAAATGGTTTCTCATGTAACTTTGAAAACCTGTTAGTGTTTTGTTTGTTTTTTTTTCTTTTAATAAGGGTGCCAGAACCTCTTCTCTAAATTGAACATGTGAATGGAGAAATAATCAAGGAAAATGTTCTCTGAATCTCTTACCATCCATTTCCTTTTACTTTCTTCAACTGCTCTTAACAGTAATGATTGTAGCCTAATAATCATAACCTAACTGAAATAAAAATTCCCATTGCCTTCAGTATGCCAGAACTTTGTCTCAATTATAAATTGCTAAATATATCACTTAATCTGCATTTTGTTTCAAGGAAACACTTTAATTAAAGTGGAGTAAAACCTATTGTAGAAATATGTAACTTTGATAGCAGTTGTATATTTAAGTGAAAGACGTATTTTTCAAAACTTTGATAAATTCTGTCTGATACTTTTTCTAATTTCCTTTGTTGAGGTATGGTACCCAAATGTGTGCAGTCATTGTGCACTGGTAGTATGAAGTGTTTTGTGTCTTGCATGTGGGGTTATGGCTTCTGCAATGCTCCTGCCAAGAGCCAGTGAGTGCCAAGGCAGAACAATAATTACCTCATATGTTTTTAATAGCACGTGTATATTAATAATGACCCAATCTTGCATTTGTCTTTTTGCTGACATATTGTTGACTCATATTTAATTCATCATCTTGCTCTAATCCCCAGATTCTTCTTCTTAGTGCTGTTGCCTGCCATTTTCTGGTTTCCTGTGAGTCCATTGTCTGAGATCACATCAGATGTTTTCCTTAAGTTTAGAAATACTGTCTCTAAAGTTTAGAAATACAGTGTATATTCTTACCCTGTCTAATAAATAGTTGGGCTTGAGGAATTTTCTGTCACTTCAGACCTATGTACAGCTTTATTATTTATATATGTATTTTCTTATTAAATGTTCCAGCATTTCTTGTGGATGCATTTGTGTAAGATTTGTTTGCTGCCTGGTATTTTTTCATCCAGAAGAACACAGTTTTAGTTTCTAACTATTTAGCCTATTTTGTCTTCCCAAAAGGCCTTTCAGAAATGTGTGTATGTAGCTTTTGTTTATTTTTCTAGCATTCTGCTCCATTACATGAAAAGTAACCTGTAAGAATTTAATTGAAAGGTCACCAAACCCTTGTTAGTTGCTCTTTCTGGATGGCTGAAATGTATCTTGCACAAGCTATGATGGTTTATACTAATTGTACTTTGGGTTATTAAGTTTGGTGCAAATCATTCCTTATCAAAAGTCACCCTACTATATCCCTATTGTGGTTTAATCCTTTCCATCAACCAGGTACCAGGCAGCTGCTCTCTCACCTCCTCTCACCTCACCTGGTGGGACAGGGAGGAGAACCAGAACGGTGTAAACCTGTGGGTTGAGCTGAGAACAGTTTAATATTTGAAATACATTAAAATATTATAATAATTAAAATAATAGTAATGAAAAGGAGAGAGAGAGAGAAATAAAACGCAAGGAAAGCAAATGATGAACCACCACCTGGAGCCTGATGCCCAGCCTGTCCCCCATCAGCCCCTCACAGCCAACTCCCCGTCATCTGAGAGTTCACACTGTGCTTCCAATGGTCTTAAAATACAAAATGACAAATTGTTCCTGCTGTTAAAACTGTGGTGTCCTTTCTGAGGTTGCCAAAAAGTCAAGCAGTAGGGTGGTGATTTTTTTGATAGAGATGTAATTCCGTGACTCATTTGACCACAAAGTAAGACTTGGTCTTTTCTGTATGTTGATTACTGGCCTAGGGTATATATACACAAATGATCTGAACGTGAAAAGTGGCTGTTTTTCCTTGGGGGTTTTGAACATATTTAGTCAAGCTGTTTATTTCTAGTTTTAGGGGGATATTTGAAATGTCTTGAAGAGGTATAGGAGCTCCATCTAATACTCTGTAAGGCAAACTCCCAGTTTTGTGTTGTAAGACTGTTCAACTTTGTTACTAACTATTCTCAATTAGTTCCTTGGACGTGACTGCAGTTATTCTGGAGCCTCTTCAGCATATATCTTCAATGATTCTCTAGCTCAAAAAATTAAAGGGTAGGATCAGCTCCCTTTACCTGCTGGCAATGCCCTTCCTAATGCATCCCAGGGTATTGTTGGCCTTCTTGGCCACAAGGCCACACAGACAACATGCTGTCCACCAGGACCCCTGAGTCCTTCTACATAGAGCTGCTTTCCAGCAGATCAGCCCCCAGCCAGTACTGGTGCCTGGGGTTATTGTAGCAAACACCCACAGCAGTGTCACCCTTACTGGCCTGCCCTTTAATCCTAACCCTGAGCTTTGGAATCACTCATCCTCCCTGAGACAGAGCTTCATACATCAAAGTGCTGTGGGAAGCACCTAGGAGTCATAAAGCTTCTTGGTCTAAGGAGACTATGAAAAGAGAAGTAGGAGAAAAGATGGGGAATTTCACTGGGGTTTTAGAGTGGGATTATGTTGTTCTGTTTGGTTATAAGTTTGCAGGTCTGTCTTAAATGGAATTTTAAAGATGAAAGATTTATTGTGTGGTGGTGACTAAAGATCTTGTTGATAAGTTTTGAAAGTACCTAAAATATTGCAAAATAGGGCCTGTATTCAACTTCAGCTGAACTCAGTGAAAGGTCTGCTTTTGATTTATCATTCAGTGAAAAAAATCCATGTGCTCTAATTATTCAGTCAAATGTTATTGCTTTTGAAGGAAAACAGCTGACAGTACTTGTTTATGGGAGATTTGTTATTTCAGTAAGATGTTCTATAATATTTATATAATGTATGATAGGTGTATAGCTTCAGTGAGGGCAGCTTAGCATTGGAAAGGTTCACAAACTAGAATTTCTCCTACTTGCTTTAGAAAAAGCATATGCCAGTATTGTAATGCCTGTATGAATGCAGAGCTCTCAGAAGATTTCTGCAGCTGCTAGGGCCTGAAAAATACTTACTGAAGAAGTTATGGCAACAAACAGAATTTAAGGAAAAACAATTCTACCATTTCTTCATGAATTGTCATTATTCAGGCCACATCCATGCATACAGTCATTCTTCCATGCATAGCTAATGTTCTTTTTTGGGAGCAGACCTAGGTTTTGGGAAATGTCAAGAGTATTACAAACGTTGGGTCTACGAGGATGCAGAGTCTACAAATGCCAATGCCCCAATACTAATGTTTTACACTGGGTCTACAAGAATATGGACTCTACAAACCTTAGTGCCCCTAACATTGACATATTAACATCAGTAGTGTAATAAAAAGTGCGTCACAAACATGTCTTCGCTATTGTATTTTCCCTAAGTCATCCCCTATCCAAGTTTCTTCTTCCCACAATCCCCTAGAGTTTCTTTCCTGCCATTTCTCCCCATAAAGTTCTATATTGTCATTGGTTCTTATCCCTGTTCTCTGATTGGTTGTTATCCTTGCTTATCATTGGTGGTTGTAACGTTCCATCGCTTTACTCTATTGGTCTATTTTCAATCCCTTATTTACATGCTCCCTGACCAATAGGAAGCCTCGTACTGCCCACCCTTCCAGAACCTTCCCTGCCTGAGATTATATAAACGAGGCGTTCAAATAAACTTTGCTTCTTCTGCCACCAAACCTCCCGTCTCTGGTCATCCTTCTGAGGCGCATCCGGGGCTCAGGCGGGCTTGGCACAGAGGGAACCTTTCCCAGCTCTGGGGAGAAACCCTCAGAGCAATTTCATCTACCGAAAGTCTTTTTTTCAATTCCCCTCCCGCCCCCTGTCTGTAATTAATCTGCTGTATTGAAAAAGAGAACAGCTTTGTGTGATAGTGCTCCTACAGCCACCTGAACATTTTCCTTGAGATTATACCTTGCACTAGATAGAAACACCTACTTTTGAACATGGAAAAAATTCTTTGCTTAATAGGAAGGTTGTAATAAACAAATTTTAGTATTATAATCTGTTTAGGGGAGAAAACTTTACCTTTCCTGTCTACACAGTGCCAAAAGCCATGTTTCTTTCAGTATGAGATTTTTGTGTGTTGTATGTTGCAGTTATGATACTTTTGGATCTCTACACTGTGTGCCAGTCTCTTGTGCTCCTTTGAGCCATCCTGGTGTTTTTGGTAAGGGTCCTTCCAATGCCTCAGGTTAATAGGAGTTTTAAAGGGTAATTCCCAAGTTGCATAATTTAATTATGTCAACTTCTGTGGTAAGAGTTGAATCAAGAATAGAGGGGTGTATCATGGGTCTCTGAAGGATTGATTGTGTGAGTGAGTGCTGACTTGCCTTTGAAGATATTTTAATAGTTCAAGATTCCTTTTCCATCTCAAATCCTGCTTTATGGCAGGCAGAAATCTGCAAGAGGTTAGGTAGAGGAAATGCAGTTTGATGGCTGAGAGAAGGTGGAAGGTTCTTTTCCTCGTGGCAGCTCTGACAGCATGCTTTATTGTGACCTGACCATGGAGGTTTCTTACAGAGTGGGCTGTTGCAGAGAGAGCATCTCTTGTGTTGGGACTTGTGAATATGTTTTAGTGCAGTGAGGGATTAGAAAATAGTTAAAGCTAACATCAGTAGAGTAAGTATTTTGTGTTTTCCTTAAACACTTTCCTTAGTTTCTCTTGAAGTTCTTCTCTTCCTCTCCACTACTCTGTTTTTATTTCATTCCTGTTGGAATGAGTTTTCAATCCCAGCAGAAAAGCACTTTGTCTCCGCTGGAACATGTGTACACGTTGTGCATCATTCGGGATGAGTTCTTGCATTAGCACTGAGCGATGCAGAGCGTTTTTTTGCCTTGTGCTCTTTACGTGTGTTTGTGGTGTTGCACTGCCTTGGCAGTGCTGTTGGATCCTCTGGCCTGGGATGAATGGCTGCAGCTGAAGTTCTGGACTTCGATCCCTTCTGTAGTGCTGTGAGAAGCAGCCACCAGACCACCAAGCCAGTAACTTCAGAGTTCTCTCTGAATGTACACTGACATGTGCTTGCTGCACTGGGTTAGGGAACTAACCTAAGACTTGCATTTTACTGCATGTACATTGTTTGAAGAACCACCCAACTTATTTTCTAGTGGTTTTTCCATTTGTCAGAACTGATTCCTGAAGTGCTTTTCTCACAGTTGATCCAGATCTGTTTTGCTAGAAGAGCAACACTCAGCAGCCAGTAGAAGTCTCCAAAATGGATTTGGACTGGGGGAGCCTTTTTTGTCTATGCCAAGAGAAATTTTCTGGGGCAAATTTCAATGTTGAAGTAAAAATAAAACATACTTGGCTTGTTTCAAGTCAGGACAGGAACTTCTCTTCCAGTGTATGGGAATACAGTTTATGTGCATCACTTGACTGGTCAATGCATTGTGGATTTAATTTTTTATCATATTAGGAAGAGATTTCCCACGTATAATTAAGGAGGTCTTAGGCTACTGACTCTCTTGTAAATGCCAGTTTATCTTTTATTTCGTTGATGCTTCCTTCCACATGGAGTTTTTTACTGAAGCATTTGATTACCATCAAAGGCAGTTAAAAGTTTTCTCTGCTGGCATCTTCCTAACATCTCTGACTTTATGAAGTTTCTTCTGATTTCCAGTTTAGCCCACTGTAGTTTTCATTGCATGATTTCACGTGGTGCTCAGCCTTGTGATTATATAATGTACTTTTATGAAAATGATTTGGTGCCAGAGGGGAGGCTTAGAGTAGAGGAAATTATTAACATGCAAAATAGCTTCAATTAGAAGCTTATTTCAAAAAAAGTACCACCTGCCTCTCATTTTGTCTTTGCATTAGGTCTAAAACTACCTTGTGGCTTAAAAGTGTGACGTAAATGTGTTTATATCCTGCTAGAATAACAAAACTACAAAACAACAGTAGCTAGACTTGTGCTTAAAAGTAACACTTTCTGGCTGAGAGACATTCCTCTTGAGACACAAGCTGCTGAAACTATGTGGAGTACACTAAGTGATTCCATCTGATATGCAGAAAACACTGTGGTTTATATTTTCGCTTTATAAATGTGTCACTGGCAAAGCCAACTGGCTGCAATAAGGTTTTTTGAAAAGGACATTTCTGGCGGAGTTTTTGGGAGGCTGCATTTCTTAAAGTGAAACATAAAAACCCTATTCACTAGCTATACATTAAAAACAAATGGCTGAAGGAAATAAGTTGACCTATAAAAGGCTGGGAAATAAGAGTTCATATGCAATTTAATTTTCTTTAATTAAGCTTTACATGTAATAGTTTGGATAACTGGAGTTTGGTCCACTATAATTAAAATCCAAATTTGAAAATTAGTGGGTAGGAACAACAGTGGTGGGTATATTGAGAAGTGCTGCTGTGCTTTTAAAGGCCGAAAGAGTGATGGCTGAGTCTTGTGTGCCCATATTTGTTTCTTTAGGCAGAATGGTTCAGTAGTGCAGTATTTGTGGAGATCACTGCAGTGTCCTAAAGAACTTGTTGTATTATGCTGTGTCATAATCATATCACTGCTGTTAAAACTGGAGAGAATTGAACAATGGTATTTGCCTGTGACTGGGGATTATGCATCACAGAATCACAGGATCTGCCGAGCTGGAAGGGTCTGATGATGCTTCCATGTCTGATTTGACACGTAACTTTGTATGTGTTGCAGGAGGTGCTGTAGTTTTTCTGCTGATCACTGTCATGGAGTAATAAAATTTGTAAGAGTAAGATTGATATCTATAATGCAGAGGAGAGGCTATTGTTATTTGTTTCATTAAGCAGTAACCTCAACACTTGCAGTGACTTTTACTTTTTCCTGTTATTTGAATTGTAGTATTTCTACTGGACTATCACTGGGCATCAATTTTATCTGTTATACTTGTCATCAGAAGAGTAGAATTAACAACTTAATTGTATATTTTAGACAAGCTTAAACCCTAAAGGTTATGATCAGTAGTTTTCTTAAGATAGCTTTCTCACTACCGTCAGTAAAACCAGCAATACCAGGAATTGAATTCTATTACAAAATATTTAAGATTTCTGTGTTAGTAAGGACATTCACTTTACAATTAAATGTCTTTTGATCTTGTATAAAGCAATATTTAGAACTTTTCAAGTAACATGAGGTACTTCTGGCCTCTTACACTGCTTTTTATTTTAGAGTAGTTAAAGTTTCTATGAAGAATCACAGTGAAGATGAAAATGTTTTTCACTGTAGATTTGTTGGTTTTTTCAGGTACTGAGTATCTTTTTGACCTTTGTTACCTTCATGTAACTGTAAGAATGAAGTTTTAGTCTATTTTTTGGGTTTTTTTCCTTCAACTTCCTCTGGTAGGAAACTAATTAAAAGAAGGTGGAACTTAGTGAACAATTTATTTGGGTCATCCATGCATAGAGAATTATTCCTGAGACACAATAGAGTATTTTAATTGAGGTGAATAGACATTTTGAATTACAAGTACTTCATGTAGCGTTTGCAAGGTAAGGGCTTATCTATGAATTCAGGGGAGATACATCTATCAGCTCCAGAAAGTGTTAGTCTTAATGATATAGCTCTCTTTGAATGCATAAAAAATATTGTTTGCTTGAATTGTTACCCTGCATATGAAGTGCAAACTGCATAATCAGCTTCTGCTCTCAGAAGCCTTTCCAATGAGACTTTGAATTTGGATTGGTGTACTTGAGGCATGACAAGCCATGTCTTAAGTCATGTCTTGAGGCTGCTGAATAATGAATGAGGCTTGAAGTGATTTACTCCAAGATGAATTGGTTTTATTTGACATTTTTTAGTCTTGCTGGTAATACAGAGTGGGCCTGGTTTGTTTTTATTTTCCTTGAAGACAGAAAATGTGAATGTAAAATGTGGAAAATGTTACCATTGTATTATTTTCACAACAATGCATATTTGCAGGATGTTCTGTTATGTTACTTCAGTAGACTTGAAAGAATAGAATAGGTTATTTTTAAACCACAGTTGTTATGACTGCCTGTAAGGTATGGAAGCATTTAAGAACCAGAATAATTTGATGTTTTGGAAATATTGAAACATGTCCTTAAACTGAAATTGTAATGATTATATCCTTAGGAATTTTGGTTTGAAATAAAATATCTTGCTTTTTTTTCCCCATTCTAATATATTCTGAATGTTATTCCTCTCAACTTGTTTATTTTAGAAAATAAACTTTTATTGAGATTGGAATATTTAGTGTGTTTCCTCATAGTAAACACTCCCATAAATGAAAATGAATTGTGTTTTTGTTAAGATTACTTATGAGTACAGTTTTAATTTAGTCACAGTTTTAGGGTTAAAACTATATAAAAAACTTCAGTTTGTTTCTTATTTCTTTCTGTTGCTGTCCTTAGGCCGAGATCTGATCTGCATCCAGTCCATGGATGGGATGCTCATGCTGTTTGAACAGGAGAGCTTTGCTTTTGGCCGCTTTCTGCCTGGTTTCCTTCTGCCTGGACCCTTGGCCTACAGCTCCCGCACAGACTCTTTCATCACAGTGTCTTCCTGTCAGCAGGTTGAGAGTTACAAGTATGTGTTTATGTTCAGTCATTAGAGGGTGTTTTGGTGCTATCATTCAGTAGGTAAACAAATTGAAAGCAATCATGTTTAATTTTTAATGCCTTTGCTTGAATATCCAAAAGCAGGTGATAGTTGCAGGAAAGGCATTTTATGTTGTTGAGTGATTACTGTCTGTACAGTCATAGATGAAAGCATACTGTGAGTCCTGAGCACTTGATGGTCCCATTTTATTTGTATAAATGTGTGAAATCTGCCAGCTTATCAAGGCACATCATGTTGCTCCCAAGTTCCAGATTTTTCCCTGCTTTTGTTCAGTCTAATTTGTGCTTTTGGTGTTGGAAAAGGGATGAAAATGTTGTGAGCGATTTTAGTTTATGGCCATATTACATTTATTATTTAGAAAAATAGAACACAATGGAAAGACTATGCAAGACACTTCCACTTCCTCCAAGCGCAGGGACGATGTATTTTAAGGCCAACCAGATAAAAGTCTAATAGGGACAGAATAAGAAAAAGAAATGAGAAAGATTTTGAAAGACAGGCAAGAGGGGATTTGTGTTCACTATGTAGAAGCAGGCAGAATCCGTGGGGCTCTCTGATGGAGCCACCATGCTGGGAGTTTATCAAGCATCCATCTGTTTAGAATCACGTGGATCCGTGAGGAATGGGACATCATGGTGGATGTCTGCTATGGACCCTTCTTTTTAAGAAGAAGTTTCCAAAGTGTAGGCCCTTGTTTTCATAGAGAACTAATGTCTGCTGGGAGGGCAACTTCAGCAATGTGGAAGGTTTCTGCAATGCTTTAGGGAGAACTCGATTCAGGTACTAGACAGCCTGGCTGGGGAAGACACTATGCTGAATACACAACTCAGAAAGAAATGTTTGGAGGAGTAAGTCAGCATCTGCCCATTGAGTGTTGCAGGTACTGGCTGCAATGACCACAAGATGATGTAGATTAAGATCCTGAGAAGAGTGAGGAAGATAAACAGTGGACTAAAGCCTGTAGATGTTAAGAGAACAGTTGGGTTTGTTCAAGGAAGTTGAAGTCAGGATCCTGTGAGAGGCTGCCCTGAAGGGCAAAAGGGCTCAGGAGAGCTGCTGCATCACAGAAGGACCAAGAATAATCCATTTTGAGAAATCCTTCAAGAAAATAAGTAGCAGATGGCAGCTCGACAGGACAGGTAGCTCCTGACTTGAGTCCAGATGGAAAAAAGGGAATGTATGAGATGCAAGTTAATACCAACTACTTGGGAGGAATATAGAATATCGTGTGGGCATGCAGAGATGTGGGTAAAATGTCTAGTGGCAGAGGATCTGAAGAATAAGGATTTCCACGATACCTCAGATGTAAAAAGGTAGATTCTGGAAACTGACTCTAGTGGGCAGGTTGGGCTTCTTTCACAAAGGTGTGAAAAGACCAGGGAACTTTAATGCTTGCCTTGCCTCATTCTTTCTCCATTAAAACTGCCAGGTTTTGTTAGGGTTTTTGAATCTCTGTGCCTGGCAGTAAATGGGGGTGGTGTGGTGTTTGGGGCAGTGGCTACCTGTGCTGACAAAAACCCACACCCACTGAAATGGGTGAAAATGTGGCGGAGCTGTCAGGCTGACAGAGCAGTAGCTGTTCATAGTTCTAATTAGCAGCCAGAGATGAGTGATGATGATACTGGAGCCAGTATTTCCTTAAAATCTTCATCCTGGACAGAAGGACAGAATGCCTGTCCTGAAATTCAAGGACAAGCCAAATTGTAGGAAGTGGGTAGTATAAAAAGGATGGGGCTGTCGCTCAGAAGAATCTCATCAAGCTGGAGGATTGGGCTGACAGGTACCTTAAGGATTTTTTTCAGAGGTAATCATACATATTAAAGAAAATAAGGCCACTTTTTATGGATTATGCCCTAATCTAATCTGGGGAATGTTAGTCCAACATGGTGCTTTGTCACACTAGCCTGTTCTGTCACCTGCATTTCTCAAGCAATGCTATTTTTATTATGCTGCTTAAGCTTGATCAGATGACAGATTATAGATACTGTGTGTTGTTTTCTTATCACAGGACAAGAGATATGTATTGCAAGTAAAAGTAATTTAATAGAAAATTTGTATTTTTTCCAGAGAAATTTGAGTAAAAATTCTAATGTAATCTTAGAATAAAATTAGAATAGAATCTATTAATGTTGTCAAGGAATAAAGAAACGTTTTTTTCCTTCAAAGTGAACATGTCATACATTTCCATTATGTTCAGATTCTTGACCTTTGCAACAAATGTGACTAAAATTTTTCATCAGGCTGTTACTAGCTCAGAATTGTGCTGTCCTTCTGTAGGAAGGTGCAGTTTTAAAGGAATTCTTCACTTGGTTATTGGTCTTGGCTCACATGTTAAGACACTGTGATACTAATCTGTATTGTGTGTCTGAACTATCAGGACATCAGAAGAGAGTGAAATAATCCTTCTGAAGTGAAGGAAATAGATATGCTAAGGAGAGAAGAGGTTAGTTTTATGGTAGTGAATTTAAAAATGCAGCAGTTCTGTCCGGTGTATTCAACAGGACAGTTTGCCAAATTTCAAATGATCCATCTTCTTACAGCTCACACAGACTGATGGCTTCATTTGAAAGCAGTGTATCCTGTGTTGATTCTGAATTTTTTCATGATCTGAAAGCAAAATGCTTATTTAAATGATTCTATACTTAATGTGATGGCTGAATTAAAAGTTTGTGTTGGTCATCTGTGGCTTGAGGTTTTTTTGTCATGAAGGAGTGCATGCAGGCAGCTGGCACTTAACCATCAGTATGTATTGCTGTTCAATGGCAGTTTGGTTGGAAAGCTCTGTTTTAGTCCCTGATTAGTTAATAAAATGATAATGTGCTTTTCAAGACTATCAATAAAGTATGCTGAAAAGGGAAAATTTCATTAGGTCAGAATCTGCAACTTCTCTTATAAATGTGTTAAACTGAAAAAGGAAAGTGAAGTTGTTCATACAGAAGACAGTTAAAGACATAATTGTACTAAAAGCAGCTTATTTAGTATTATTAACCAGGCCATAACAATCACCTTAAGGAATTGAATCTCTTACTCCAAGTACAGATAGTTTATTTCTGTAAGTAAAATAATCTGTAAAGTAATCTTAGAATCTAAAATCCTTCAGTAGCAAGCACAGAATGATGGAATAGTTGGGGTCAGGGCAGGGGCACCTTGAGCAGGTGACACAGGAATGTGTCCAGGTGGGTTTGGAATCCCTCTGGAGAGGGAGACTCCACAACTTCCTGGGGCAGCTGTTCCAGTGCTCTGCCAGCCTCAATGTATAAAGAGGTTCTCCTCATGTCAAGGTGAAATTTCTTGTGGTTTAATTTATGGCTATTGCTGCTTGTCCTGTTGCTACAGCACAACACACACATCTGAAATGTAGGGAATATTGATGTCATTTTAAATCTACAACTTTGGCAATAAACAAAAATTCATTCTGTTATTTTAGACTTGAATTGGAACTTTGAGAATTGTATTGGTTTAAGATTAGGGGCTGATGGCACTCCATGACTTCCAGAATTGAATATTATCTTTTGGATAAGTTTATGCTGTGTCTTTTCCTGTTATTTATTTCACTTTTGTAGAAGACTTCAGTATTTTACAGACTAGTTAATGTGCATAGGTGTAAAGAGGACAAATGTTTTCGTCAACTTCTATGGGAGTTGATACCTTTTGTTCAAATGTCTTTATTGCCAGTTTTTCTTGGTATAGGTAGCTGGCAGTTAAAAAAATGAAAACCCCACAAGCTTCCCAACTTGTGCCACCTACTGATGCCAGTTTACTGTGGTCTCTTGAATTGGAACCACTTAGTTTACTTAATGGATGTACTTGAGAGTGTCATTATTAGACATAGCAGATTGTATTTCTGAGGAGTTTAGGAGGTTTTTTAAAAGCTTAGTAAGAGGAAAAAGTTTGTTTTTTATTAGGACTCCAATTTCACAATTTGAAAATAAGTTGGTTTCTTGTATCTTTGTGCTCTAGGTTTTTATCCTCTAATATATTTAGCTATTGAATTTATTTTAACATCACATAAAATCTAAATAGAGATGTTTGTTTTAATTTCTACCTTTGCACTTAGCAGTTCTCCTACAGTGATAATCTATCAGCAAAGATGGTAAGATGAATATGTTGCAGTAGGCTTTTTAACAATCCTTTGTTTGTGATTTTACTGTGAAAGTATACTGATGGTAACTGTATTTTATTTTTTACTTGATGTAAGGGTATTAACCACAAAGATATCTGTTACTTTTTAACCTTTTTAAACTTCCTAAACCAGATACCAAGTGCTGGCGTTTGCGACAGATGCTGATGAAAGACAAGAAACAGAACAGCAAAAACTTAGTTCTGGAAAAAGACTTGCGGTAAAAGCTGTTTGTTTTACATGACCTGTATGAACAGTGCATACATGTTAAAAAGACTGGTGCTAAGTAATGAGTGGAAATTCGTCTGCTGACAAAGGACCTGGTCCAGTTGCTGTTAAAGGCAATGGAAAGACTCCAGTTAATTTCTATTAAGGTTTCTTTGGGCCTTAAAATTGGTTGTTGTTCTATTGAGAAAAGACAGAACTGGGTAGTGCAAACAACTCTTTCTAGGGCCATCTTTGTGATACAGAACCTACATGGTAGTAAATTAGATAAATAGTTGCACCTCAATTACTGCTCATGTTTTTAACAGAAGTCTAATTGTGACTTCGTATTGGACTTGGAAAACTCATGTCATTCAACTTGAGGGATTCTTTGTACTTAGAGAAAACTCAGCAGTGAAATGTTTCTGTAAGTAGTTGGTATCCTGGACTCTTCTTTTCAAAAACCTGTGGATTTGATGGTCTTCTGGAGGTCCCTGTGACTAACTGTTTTAAGGGTCTCTGTTTTATATTTGACCTGCCACCTGTTAAGAGGCAGAGAATTTAATTCTCTGGTCCTGCAGTAGAGTTGCTCATCTGCTAAATATACTGCATATGTAAAATGCTGGATTCAGAGTATTTCAGGTGCAACAGTAAAATGTTGAAAGAGCATCTTCTTTCCAGTGGTTAAATGTAGAATTTTTTAAAAATATAAGTCAGTCTGAATCCTACATCTTGAATTAGGAAAAGAGGAAGTTTTTAAATAATAAATTTGGAATAATCAGATATGCTGCAAATTAAACAATTTTTAAAAATCTGAAATGTGAAGCATACATGGAGACAACTGCAGTAAGCCTGGCTTTTTTCACTTTAACTTTTAAGATGGCATTTCCTGTTTCATATATCACGTGTCAGTGTGTTTGCTGACACGTTCTGAGCTCTTTAAGCAAAATGATTGCTGCTGTTCATATAGGAAGTGCTGACAGTTGAACTTTGATATATTTTTACTTCAGAAAATCTACATTTCTGTTTAACTGGCTTGGCAGAAGTCAAAAGTATTTTTTGCATGTGTGTTAATTTCTCACAGGAGCTGAAGAAACAAACCAATGAAATGTATATCCATAAGCAGCAGTATTGTTTAAAGACATAAAGATAGGGGAGGCAGGATTTATAAATAGTTGCTTATTACATCAGTGTATGTAGTTGGAGAAGTAAACAAGCTATGGCATACACAAGCATTCTTCAGACTGAAGGGTGTTCACATGTGAGTGCAAGTTTGGCTTTTACACCTAGAACTTTTGTCTGTTTTTTCATTTACATATATTGGTAGAATAAGTTGTCACCTCTTGCTCTCTAACCTTGACCTGAATATCCAAGGACATGTACAGAGGCACATTTAAAGGATTCTAATACTCTGTTCTTGAATTCAGTAGTTAAAATATAAAACATTTCCATTTCAAATGGGATGTATATTTAAAATTTAAATGTACTTAAGTGAACTGTATGGCCATCAATTCATGTCTGTTTTAAAAAGAGGATCTTTTGCTGATTTACTCATATTAAGGAAAGTTACTGACTGCCTGCAGAATAAGAGGATAACTCTGTCAAAAAAAATCTTGATTTTGCTTTTCTGTGTTAATGATATGTAACTTGATTAGTTCTGAGCCTTCTCAAAGTGCTATCTTTAATATGCAGCTGTCAGTTGATTTCTGGATCATGTTTTTTCTTTTGAAGGTGGATTGGGTTTTAAACATCGGAGAGCAAGCACTGGATATATGTGTTGTCTCATTTAATCAGGGAATTTCTTCTGTTTTTGTGCTTGGTGAGAGAAACTTCTTCTGCCTTAAGGATAACGGGCAAATACGATTCATGAAAAAGCTTGATTACAGCCCGAGCTGCTTCATTCCTTATTGTTCAGGTTTGTAAAAGGAAACTTCAACTTAACTTTAGCTTGGTTACTTTTACAGCTACAAGTGGGTGTTGCTGTTGTTTTTTCTTGTTTGTTTCTTCTTTTCCCCAATGAATAAATACACTTTTCTGAACAAGCAGGTTGGATGGGGCTTTGACTTGTCTAGTGGGAGGTGTCCCTGCCCATGGCAGTTACGTTAGGTGTTAGAAGAAATTCGGTGGTGAGGCACTGGAACAGATTGCCCAGGAAGTTGTGGATGTCCCATCCCTGACAGTGTTTGAGGCCAGGCTGGATGGGCCTCTGAGCATCCTGGTCTAGTGGGAGGTGTTCCTGCCTAGGGCAAGGGGGGATGCGACTACATGGACTACATTTCAACCCAAGCCATTCTGTGGTTCTGTGATTTGTAGAAAGTATGTGGAATTGGAGCTCTCTCTTTGAATGGGGCAAGTTTATTTTCAAATGTTACTTAGTGTAAAGTGTCATGATTTTTAGAACCTGAATATTTTCTCATTACCAAGTTGAAGTACTTGTCATGTGTCCAGGCTATCAAAGCAACAAACATGGAAGAATGAGAAATTCTGGAAGGCTAAACTACTGTTTGAGGACCTTCTGTTTGAGGATCTTCTGATATTTACAGATAGTTAAAAAAATAGAATAAAACTTACTTTTATTATGTTATGTGGAAACAACTTGGTTAGAATTACAGGCTCTTAATACTTATTCTCTTTTAATGTTTCAAAAACTATTTAATAAATTTTTTACACTGTTTTATTTTGAACTTAAATATCATTTTTGTCTTTATAAATTTGATCTTGGAAATCTTCATATTTTATACTTTCTGATTTAAATTTTACTATAAATAAACCATATAAATGCATATACATTTAATTGGTATTCACAAGTTAATGAATGAATGAAGAATATAAGTAGAAGATCTTTAAGCAATGTGTAATTTGTCATGGCTATCCTGGCATCCCAACATAGCCATTATGAATCTTTGTCATGTCTCAAATTACGAAATGTGGCTGGCCAGAACCTTAGAAAGTTGTGTAATATGCAATTGAGATTGGTATCCATAAGTAATCACACATGTCCTTGGTTATTGTCAATGTAACTTTCATAACTTTTAACACTTTAATTATATTAAATTAATTTATAAAAAGTAATGGTTTAAAAAGAAAAAATAATGTAATTACATAAGCCTCAAAGCAAAGTACTGGCTTTTGAAGTCTTTCATCCTAAAATTGTTTTTATATCTTTTAACAGTGCAAGAAGGAACAATAAACACTTTAATTGGAAACCACAGTAAAATGTTGAATGTTTATCAAGATGTTACACTGAAATGGGCCACTCAACTTCCCGATATTCCTGTATCAGTAAAAGTAGCAAATTTTCAGTAAGTTGTTTAAGTCTACTTTTTTCAGATTAATCTCCAGTTGTAAAATTTTGCTTTTGGATTCAAACAAACAGTTCCGAGGTATGTAACAAATAAGATGACTTGTGAAAAGTGTTTTTTCTTTGTTTTATAAAATGTTCCTTTTGTTAATGGGTGAATGGTTAATTCTACAGCAGTACTAGAATTGCTTTACTGTGCTTTAGGTTTTCTGGTTTTGACTGAAGATAGAACCTGTAGTATCACAGCTCCAGTGCAGTAGCTTGTTTTTTAAAGGAATGAAAAGTGAGGCTGTGCAATCTGGTAAGATCCTTTCTTGAACAGGAAAAGAAGGAATCTGGCTGAAAATCTGTTCTTCATTAAGCATTTAAGAGCGTATGCCTTCCAGAGATGATTTTTTGGAACAAATTATTTAACTCCAGTGTTAAGCTGTAGAAATTAGGAACTACTTACATTGCTGAGGACTACCTTGCAACAGACCAAAACTTTTTGTAAGCAAACTCATAAGACAGGTCAGGGAAAAACTGGTTGGGTGGGGATTGAGTGGGAAGAAGTTAACATGTTGGTATCTTGTGCTGTGACTGTCACTGAAATAAGCAGACTACAGAAAGTTCTGCCCAGTGTTTTTGCAATCCAGTTTATGCCTGTTGTGTGTGCCCCTGGAGCCTGGGTGTGGGTGCTGGTTGCCCTGTGACCACAGAGGGTGCAGTAGGACAGCCCTTCTCAGGGAGGTTACTCCTGATCCCCAGCAGGCTTGTGGCGCTGTCCCAGCATACTCTGGGCTGATAAACACTTGATAAGTCGTGTATTTCACCTCCTAACAGATCTGATTAACTAGTGTTACTGACTTGTGCAGAGTAATCTGAGGGAAGTTTGTTTTGTGTTTGTTACTAATGGTTACCTAGAGTGTTTAAAAATTATTTATTTTATTTTTTTAAGACTCTCTGGAGAGAGTTGGGCTGGCTTTCATCCAACAGGTCTTATAAGTGAAATTATAATGAACAGTCTCAGTGGGCCACTTCGTAAAACCCAGAAGTTAATTATGCAGGATATGACAGTACAGCTTTTGAAGTTTGGAAACAATATTTGTGCTAGAAAAAAATTGAAAAGAGTGTTGATTTTTACAACAGCAGATTGTACTAACATTTGTATATACAATTATTTGTTTGAAAACTCATTATGTTGAACCATCTGTTTCAATAATATCTCTGAGAAGTTTATGCAGATTCTGCCTGGTCCCTGATAACTTTAACACTTAGCAGTTTCATCTTAGGGAGAAATTCGAGAGCCTGAAATCTGTCCCAGCTCAATTTGCTAGTTAGATTCAGAATTCCCACAGGCCTTCTAATGCCAGGGTGTGGTTTGGGATTGTGTTCTTTAGTGGGTAAAGAGACAGCAACCTAGTCACACAAACCTCTTTATACAGGTATTGATGAATGAGGGAACATCTGTGTGCCTCCACCCAGCGGCCTGAAAGGCAGGGAGAGCTTTCTGAGCTGTGCTTCTCTCTGTGTGTTGAAAGATACATGGTGTGCTTGTGTTTCCTTCTGGCATTAAAAATAAAGATGAGCTAAACAGCAAAAACTGTACTAAAACTTACAGACATAATAATTTGACTTAAACAGAGCATATGTGTTTGTTTGTCTTTTTTTTTTTTTTAATAGTTTGAAAGGGAATTCCTTGTGAGTCAATGTGATAATGATTTTCTAGTACTCCATTCAAGAGAGACCTCAGTCTTGGTTGGGGCCTCTGGGCACTGCTGTAACATAAATAATATTAAGTACTTTAATAAGCATAGAGTTGTTAATCCTACACTGCTGAGAGATTGAAGGACCTTAAATATGATGTATGTCTATGAATTACTTTATTCACTTTTATTGCAGTAATGCTTACAAAGTAAGTGAAGCATTCTGAAAGTAGTTGTCTCTACAGACCATACACGTTCATCTGTGTTTTCTCCTTGGCATAATGTCTGTTACTTCTAATGTATGACTCTGACTTGCTGGATAGCATTATTGGAAGCTATTTTATGTACATCCTTTGGGGCAGGAGCAGTGACTGCCTCACAAAAGCAGTCATATACATTATCCTATAATCTTGGTAGTTCTAAGATCAACTGGCAGGTGCTTCACAGAATTCCAGCTAAGCAACTTGTGCTTCTAGTGTGTGGTCCCTCCTTATTCTTTATGAATTGATTTTCCCTCTAAAATAATGTGAAATGCAGTATTTTCCTATTGTAATACCAGTATGTAAATAAGGATAATAATATACTACAATATTTGGGATGAAATTCCAGTATAAACTGCTTAATTGCCACCACTTTTTCAGATACATACAAGGAAAAATAAAGGCAAAGATAAGTGGTTACTTTTAACATTTTTTGTAAGGTGCCTCTGAACTCTAAAAGTTATGTATTTTTAAGCTGTTGAACTACACTTTTTTGCCTTCTGTTAAAACCTGAATGTTCTCTGTCAGGAAACTGAAAATTTCCTATAAAAACTTGTGATCAGAAACTTGAAATACAGGCAAAAATTTGAGTGTTTATCTTATGGATTTTACCTGAATATCTCTTCAATTATTCCCTGAACTGAAAGTTCAGTTCCAATGATTGTTGCAGAATTTTGTCCCTTATTTTGCTGGGAGTTTTTATTCTAGTTCTGTTAATGTGTATGAGTTACTGTTTCTGACATTCATTTTCTGTCGAGGGGACTCCTATGGGCTTAACACTGCTTGGATTGCTTCAGAAGTATAACCACTTACACTGACAATTTCAGTTAATTTAAACTGCTTGGGTCTCTGTCTCAGCAAAAGTTTCTCTTCCCATGGATAAGCCTTCTTAAACAGTTGTATTTTTGCATGCCCTGCCTTGTTATCCTTCAAGTTATGGCTGTGAAAAAGCTTTCTATCTGAAGCTGAAACTCCTGAAGAAAATGATTTAGGTGTTCTGCCTGAGTTGATTAAAAAAACCCCCCAAACTCCTCCAATACA
>JAOXXN010000395.1:45122011-45136849 GCA_026770055.1 Myrmophylax atrothorax
ATGTTCAAGAGAGTCCAGCAAGTGTATTGTTGTATTTCTTCTTGATATTTGATTTGCTGTCTAACCTGAAGCCGTAATAGCTTTTATTTGGACTGAATTCCTTCACCAAATGCACATTGTGTGCAGGGAAAAGGAATTCAGATTTTTAAAAAAGAATTCAGATTTTTAAACTGCTGCCTGAAAACCCAGCTCTTATTTTTACATCCTGCAACACAGTTCCTTGGGAGGCAGATCAGTTTTGTCTCCACTGTTTTGTGTAATAAAGGACTGAAATATTGGAAACAGTCCAGTGCATTGATCTGAGATGATTTTGCCTTAGCTTTTGTCTTTCCTTTCCTATTCCTGCCACAGAAGTATCTGAGGAATGAAACATGATTGTTCTTGTGCAACTTATTCTGCTGTTACATGAAAGCTGTCAGCTGGTTAAGGTAGATTTCACCTTCTTTCCCATCCTTAACCAGTTTTTAGCTTGATTTTTGTCTGCCTGCCATCCCAGCTGAGAAAAAAGGGAGGTATGCACAGCAAGAGGTTGTCTAAATGTCAAATAAAAGCGGGGAATTTTTGTTAATGTGGGAGTCAGCTATTTTTAAGGATATACTGAGGTCCACAAAGGCCTTAGTTCCTGAACAGTATCAGAATTCAAGATCTTAATTATTTGTATTAAGTATCAAAATTAATTATAATGGTTCTATACCTGTGTTTCACCACTGCTTTGGGAAATAGTCAATATTTATAGTCTTCTACAAAACCTTGACAGTGTCCACCAAATAGATGGCAGGAAGCTGATTGCCCTGTGGTATGAAGAGGCACTTAGTCCACCACATTACTCAATTTAAATAACGATTCATAAATTGCAACCTTCTCCAAAAAAAGTTCTGAGAGCTTTTTGATCTGATAATAAATGCCTAAAATGCAAAAAAAAAAGCCTAGTGGGAGATTTTGGTGTGAAATCCTGGTCTATGCTGGTTTCCTCAGTGATGTTTAGTGCTGTGACCACATTGTTTGTCCTAAGCTGACATTTTCAGGGTCTTTTAGGGTTCTGGTGGTGCTGAAACAGTGAATTCCTCTATGCTGTGCTTTTATATTGCAGAGGAGGATGAGCAGCTGTGCTGAGAGTGAAGCTTCCACCTTCTCTTCATACATTCCCACCAGAGCTGAGCTGCCTGTCCTCCTCCCTCTGCCTCACCAGGTCTGGGCTGCACAGAGGTCTGGGCAGCAGCTGATCCTCTCCTGACTGGCAAAACTGCAAAAATTTATCTTTTGCATTGATTTTTCTGTTCTTCACTCTCTTCCATCTACCTCCTTTTTGCTATTGATGGGCTAGACTGATATTTTGAGTAGTTAGAACTTGGGATCAGAGTGCAGGGAACAGTGTGTGGTTGTGCTTTCCCTGGTTCATGCAGCTCCTTCTTGCCCCTGCAGCATCCTGTGTTATAATTGTCTGTCTTCTAATCATCCCCTGAGTGTCCCATTTTTAGTGGGGCTCTCTGCACTCAATTGCTATGGTCATATATAAACACCTCTTGGGTTTCCATTTCTTGAGGTTGAAGTTCCAGATTTCAAAATTTATGTTAAACTTGAGAAATAATACCTTGAAACAGTGTCTGTATGAGATGTCCTTCCTCTGAAAGAAATAGTGTTATTTACTGCTTGTTACCTGTGGCATCAATACAAGTCTATTATCTCAGCTGTATATATGATATATGCCAACTGGTTTAGAAGGGGAGAAAAGGTCTCACTATAAGCAAGGAAGGGATCAAACACTCTTTTCCTTGTTTTGACATTTCACGTAACAATAAACTTGAGTTTGACCTGTTAAATCGCAAACTATTTTATTAGCTAAGAAAACTGTTGTATTTTTAGTTTTCTATTTGATTTTTTTTTTAGTTCAAGCCAAAATATGGTTTCTTTCTTAATCCAGTAGTTTCTGAGCTCTGTCAGAATGATTGCAATGGAAGGAATCCTTCCCTGGGAGGGTGGGCAGGCCCTGGCACAGGGTGCCCAGGGAAGCAGTGGCTTCCTTCCCTGGAAGTGTCTAAGGCCAGGCTGGATGGGGCTTGGAGCAACCTGGGATAGTGGGAGGTGTCCCTGCCCATGGCAGGAGGTTGGAATGAGATGATTTTTAAGGTCCCTTCCAACCCAGGTCATTCTCTGATCCTATGATTAATTTTAAATGCAAACATACCTTGAAAGCCATTTCCACAGACTATATCATGTGAAGTATTATATCAAAGTACTATAATTAATATTTAAGCACTGACATTCTCCAGTGAAAATCCATATACTTGCAGATTGTCCCACATTGAGAATTGTTTAATTACAAAATTACACATTATGTATGAATTTCCAGAGAGAACTAACAGCAAATTGTGTATTTCCTTTGCCACAGGATTTCCACCCAAAGGTATGTTTATGGGCTGATTGTAAAGCTTGCTAAAAATACCTTTTGAGCTTAGATAACAGTGAAAGGCAGTTTAGTTGGTTTCTCAAGATCACAGATTAATCTTACTAATACATTGTACACAGGAGACCTTTGATGCCTTTTGTTTGGGCAAGTCCAATGCCTTTGTGTCTCGTGTCTGCACAGGAGTGTTGGCAGGGACAGGGAGATCAGACTGCTCTGATACCTGCAGAACAAAAGGAGGGTTGATTTATATGTGTGGATGGAGAATGGCATCAGGAGGAAGATTAGTAGAAGGGAGAATAATGATTGTGACAACTCCAAAATTACGATGTGGAGGAAATAAGGTTCAACCCAGTGACAGATGTGGGAGCTGTGTGTGTTAGAAGGGTGTTTGTAAGCAGTGAAACTGTAGTGTTTTGTCAGGCTTACATGAAATGCTGCTTCATCTTGCATGTTTTTCTATGGTTTGAAAGGCCTTTAGTGACTTTAAAAAGCAATTTATTTAGCCATGGGACAGTCCTTTGATGGGTGACTTTTCCACCTTATTGAGCACTACTGATAAAACCTCTCTCTGTTGAGACTGGTGGCACAATTCCTATTGATCTCAATACAGCCAGAATTGCATCTCTATCATCTGGTTATTTATGTGTAAAGATACTACATTAGTTCTGCACTTGGCTGAGAAAATAGAGGAATTTTGAATGGCTGACAAACATTCCAACAGAGAAATTAATATAGTCTATAAAAAGGTGTTATAACTGGTTACAATATTGTTTCTATTGATGTACAAATTCATGGATGGCTTTTAACTAGGAGAGAGTACTGGAAAAGGCTTTTTAATGTTTCTGTGCGTTTCATGTGGAACAATCTTCTTGGGACCCAGCAGAAGAGTAACTGAAGCAAAGGAAAACTATCATTTGTAATACTGCTTTCTTACACTGATACTTTTGTCTTTGAGACAGTGCAGACCTCAATGATGTCTGTAATGCTGACATAAATTCAGGAGTTAAGGAAAGCATAATTTATACAGGGAGATCACCTCATTGATTTAAGTTGATCTCATTTGATAGACTGATTAGCTGCAGGTGACTGCCAGCTTAAAGGTACATAGGAAGGCCTGTGTTTACAAATCACTTTTGAATGTTTTTAGTAGTATATCATCCAAGATTTGTTGCTAACAGTGTAGCTATATTTCTTCATGCCCTTTTGATTTATACTCAGATGTTCTTATGGGTCTTTCCTTATTAGATTAACAAATGCAAAACCTTAAGAAAGAAATTTTAAGTTAGTCCAAATCCATTTCTGGAAAATTTTAGAAATTGTCTGGTTTTCAGATGTCAGTTTTCTTTCTCCAGTTGTGGAACAGACTCACGATGCTGTTTCTCTTGTTGTCCATTAAAAAAAAAATAAAAGAAGGTAATTATTTGCTGTAACTTAATAGCAACGTGTGTGGCAGTGTATTTGTGAGTGTGACAGCATCTGCCTCAGCAGTACCCAATGACTGTGCCATATTGGTCATGGGTGCAGCAAAGCTCCTTGCAAACATGTGGCAGGCAGTAACAGTCCCATACATTTGGTGTTACTTGCACACCTTAGCAAGAGTTTTGTGGTTCAAATATTCACAGTAGTCTGTCTCTTAGCGTTGTTTATCCACAGAACTTGGAGTTAGTCCAGTGTATTTGTTGTATGTGCCATCAGCGTTCTGTAAACGTAGCACAGATGTGTGTTGTGCAGAGATTTGGGGACATAAAGCTTGAATGAGCTGTTCTGTGTGTGATTTCAGCAACAGACCCAGTCCTGAGCTAGGACACCAGATATAGCTGACAACAAATATTCAAGCAGCCAGAGAAACCAGGATTCATGTTCAGTTCCAGTTCCTCTTGAGAGTTTACAATTTGTCAGAAGCTGCTTTGGGGTGCAAGCCCGGAGCTTACAGGTTGCAAGTGGGCCATGGCTGCTGACACAAGTACTGGGTATGAAAGGTGAAAATCAGTGTTAAGTCTTCTGCTTTCTTTTTTTAAAGTATTTGCTGGGGGACTCTTGGCAACTCCAGCCTTATGGTGCTCACAAAACCAGCTTCCTATTACACTTTTTGTAAGGAACACTAACACACATTAAGATTGCAGCAGTAGCTGGAAGCTTTTCTGTGGCAATAAGTAGCCCCCAAAGAGAAGATTGTTTCTGGTTAAGATGAGCTTATATAGTAGATAAGGGGAACAGAACCTTTTTCTGTGCCTTCTGTTCCAGATTTGCATGTTTTCAGCAAAGGGCCAGCTGGGAATACCTGTTGCCCCAAAAAAAGCAGTTTCCATACATTCATAGTTCAACAAGGAGATTTATTTCTTTCTGTAGAAAGAGAAAGCTCAACTTTATTTACAGCAACTACTTATTTTTGTAGTGCCCTTCACTACTGTGTGCAGTTATAATGTCACTGTGCACAGTTGAGATGAATTCAGGTGCAGCAGAGATTTTCCATGTTATTTGGTTGCAGTTGTGAAACCACCACCAGGATTGTAGCCTTGGTGTGCTATAAACAGTCATTTTGGGTGGTCCAACTGGACCATCAGTTATCAAAATTCATCTGTCACACCTGTTTGCTTTCAGAATTATTATTACCACAGAAAATTTTGGAATGAGGTTTCCTATCTGGGTGTTGTGGAGCCAGGCTACAAGACAGCATAGAAAACCAGAGAGAATTCTATTTCTTTATACAGCTACCTATATTTTATTGTATATTTATTTGTACTGGAGGAGGCACTTGGAAGGTATCAGGTAAAAGAATTTTTGTTAATTCTATATGAACATATATAAATGCAATATTTTTACAGGTGTTTAGTAATGGGATAGGCTTTCTTATCCAAATCACTTTTTTATATGTAGGAATTAAATTTGATCTGTCTTTTCTTTATATGGCAATTGTATCTGAGGCAAAGGCAGTATCTGAAATAAGATATTCTAAGTATGGAATAAGAGCGTATTACTGGAATGAGTGTGTTACTTTATGACTATGCAAATGAATATGGGCTTTTGATTTAATTATGAGTAAGCATTTTAAAAATAAAATGAAAGTTAAATTTCTCCTAACTTTTGCTGTTAACATCTATGCTAGTTGTTCTTTACTGTTCAGTTTGTCTTCTGTTTAGGAATAACCTTCCACTTCAGCAAAATGTTGGCAGGACTCCCTATTGTCTCATAGTTTGTTAAATACTTTCCTAAACCTTGCATTTGCATTGTACAGATCAGATAAAGAAAATGAGTGAGATTTCTGTAGGAGCACTGAAGCACTGTTCCCCTGGGAGAAAAGACTATGGTGTAGCTAATCAAACACTCATTTGTATTGATTCAGAGCAGCGTAAGGAGAATGTTTGGGATCCATGTGGTTTCCCTTCTGAAAGACGGGGAACAGCCTGCTGGGTTTTGAAGCAGCACAGGAGCTGCTGTAGCAGCCAAGGAATTGGTGTGGGGAGCTATTGATACCATAAGAGCTCTACCTCTGTCTTCACTGAGCACTTTCTATCCGTGCCTGATTTCTTCTCACACATCCTTTCCCTTCCCTTCCGTTGCTAGATATTCCATTCAGCAAATTCCTTTTCCCTCATACCCACCTAAATATCCATTCTTCTCAAAAAACCTCAAGTAGCACTTGGTTAGTAAAATAGGTTACAGCTGTCTATTCAGCCTGTTTGTTCTGATCCTTTCTATTCCCAGATTCTGAGTTGTTTTAGCCATCTGTCTTACACAAATTTGTTCTTAGGTGTCATTGCAATAAGTGGGAGTAATATTAATGAAAAATCTGAATTGAAGAATAAATACTGTTGTTTTTTTCTGGCCAAGGGATGTTGTTAACATTTCTATTGTATTTGTAGATGGCACAGTAGAAGCAGCATTTTTTCCATGTTACTTCTGTGATTCTTTGTAATTTCTGAGCCTTATTTTCCTTTGTGCAGAGACTTGAAGGGTGTTATAGTCACTCTGAGTGATGATGGGCATCTTCAGTGTTCATACCTTGGAACTGATCCTTCAATCTTCCAGGCTCCTAAGGTTGAGTCTAGGGAAATAAACTATGAAGAAATGAATGCTGAAATGAAAGAGCTTCAGAAAATCATCAGGGAGGCCACAAAAACACAAGGTACACTTCTTTCTTTTCTGTATTTTTATGTACTTTCATCCGTCTGACTTTCCTTTTAGCACTTTAAAATATTTTGTTTTATTTTCAGACTTTAAACATGATTGCATTTCTGTAGGAAATTTAATAAAGTTGAGCTTTTAATAAAAAAGCATGAAAACAAAATCCTAGACTGTAAGGCCCTTGGGTGAAGGGTTTTTCTTTGTATTTTTGTAATGCCTGTTGGAACTTTTGAGATGTTCATGTCAGGTTGCAGATAATTCTCACTAGTGCAAGGGTTCAGAGGAAAAACTGACAGTGCATGTACTACCCAAAGGCAAGAAAACTTGAAGAATTTCAACAGTCTGACATTCTTAGGCTTCAGAGAAAGCAAAAGTATTGCCAAATTCTGTTTTATTATTACAAATTACTTCTTAAGTCATGAAATTAACAAAGAATGATTTTTGTTAAAGCAGTTTTTCTGTTTCTCAAATTTTTTTCAGAAGTGTCTTTGAAGAACATAGTGAGAGATATCAATACCCAAAAAGCTGATCATGATGAATTTTGGAATTGACATACATTGCTAATAACTTGCCCTGATTTTGTTGGAATAAGGGCACATAATTTCTACAGAGCTTCAAAGCTTGTGTTTTCATGACTGGGTTTTTTAACAGTGTATCTGACTTGAACAGTGAATTGGAACCATGTGATTTTACAGGGAACTATGGAAAAATCCTGGACAAGTAGAAAGATCAAATTAAAATCTTTTCCTGATGATAGTGAGTTCTCAGAATGTGTTAAAGAAGTATTCATGGCTTTCTGTGTGAGAAAGCTCACAGCTGAAATTCCTAGAAAATAAGAAATTATTTATCTGCAGTCGTGAGTTTGATTCTATAAGTCAAAGATTTATTTATTTTGTAATTACATGTAACTTCATCCATTATTGTGATATTATGAGGTTTTAATTTTCCAAATCCAGAAATGTATTATATAAGCATATAAATGTGTGTGTTTGACCACAACTCTTCTTTAAAAGTATTTGACAATTTTGTCTGGCTGTCATAACGAAAGGAGAGGAAAGCACAACGGAAGGGAGAAATCCATTTGAAGGGAATTAACTTCTACTCGTTAGTTTTAACGTATTATGTGGGAGATGGAGAGAGAGAAAGGAACTGTAGCTTTCCTTTTTAAATATTGTCATAGCTGTCACAGTATGATAGACAAATTTACTGAGAATATTGTTGAACTTTTCATTGTTCTCTTTTCCTCTTAATTTCCCTCCTCAGTATTGTCTAATCTGATTTAAGCGGTGTTTTCAGATGAGTGTTTGTGAATGATCTTTCCATTGCGGAGAGATGCTCTAATGCTGTTTTTGGCTTTAACTGGATGTAAAACTTGTGAGAGGACTTTTTTTTACAACAAAAGGTTTTATTTACAAGGGATGACAGTCAGTTTCAGGTATTTTGGCCTTTTTGCTTTATGGCGTTTTTCTTAAAGCTTTGACTTGAGCCTTGGTTGCCATTAAGTTACTCCTGAACGTGATCTTGAAAACGAGTCGTTAACTTTTCTGTCTTCTGAATTCACACTTGTGCATTGGAGCTGGTGTTGTTTTGAAAATATCTGACCTTATATGGAAATAGTTTTTCTTTGTTTCGTTTTGCCTTTCAGGCGAGGAAGGTATTTAGAATTAGGTCATCATATTAAAAAAAGCCTTAGAGTAGCTGTTTCCATAAATGTCTTTTATTTCTGTCCAGTGCTGACCATTAAACTGTTGAACTTAAACTGTTTTATACATTCTGAAGAATAAGGATTTACATTATAAACTGATGAAATATTTTAAAGTCTTAACTGTTACACTAACTTAAATCTGATGTTACTTGCATCAGTCTGGATGACATAAGTGATTAAACATACGTGTTTTGGCTCAGTTTAATAGCAATGAAACGCTGATACTTAGATGTAAGCTTTGTTTGTGATCTCTGTCCTACTTCTAATAGAAAAATGACTATGGCAGAAGTTGCACCGTAGTTTGCTTGAAGAAGCAACCTGAAGAGAAGTGATTAAGAAGTGATAGTAAAGTAATGGGTTGGGCTGAGCTGTGTGTACTTGGGAGAACCAGTTGTTTGTGACTGTGGCAATATGAAACAGCATAAACTTCTTCTGTAGATGGTATTTGAAAAATGTGTTTTGGTTTTGCTTCTTTTCCTTGTACCAAAGGGAGGCATTTTAGTCTGAGCACAAGAAAATGAAATCTTATGTTCTGTCTTTGTCAAAATCTTTTCCCTTGACCCTCTTATTAGAAAGAGATAATGTGCTGTCCACTAGTTCTGGGTCATTTTTAGGACCATGTGTATAATAAAATTCTTTCAGCTTTCTCAATATGCTCACGATCTCAATTATTTGATTGCTTTGTATGTTGACAGTCCTGCAAATCATCTGGTAATATATTGTACCCAAGCCCATATAATGTTCTATACATAAAACATTCCTATACCTTCTTATGCAGAGGACTTGCATTAGACTATTAGACACAGCATCTTTCTTTGTCTCGTGTATTCATCATTAATTTATTTAGATGAAAGTGCCATGAGATGTGTGGTGTGTTGTTTTGGAGGTAGTTCTTTATTATGTGTGTTAGCATAGGCATGTGAGGAGAAAAGTTTAAAAATACCTTACAGCCTCTGAAGATAATGGAGATTAGGTGTAAAACCGTGTTATGGAATGTATCTACATCCTTTTCCATACATAAATCAGAAATCCAGAATGAGATCCAGTTTTAGGTTGTCTTCAGAAATCTAATAACACTGGGAAGCTTTTTGGAGGTTTCAAAAATCATGTGCATTGCTATTTTTCTTTACACTAGTAGGTGGAGAGATGTAAATATGAAACTTGATGCTTTTGAAATTTTATTTTAGAAATGTAGCTGCATGTTTGTTAAAGAAGAACTGATTTGCTTTTTCTTTTCCTTTGAGATATTTTGCCTGAATCTGAAAAACAGAGAGATCTAACTGTCACAGCAGAAGTTTCACCTGATTTGGATGCAGAATCTGTATGTATCTGTATAAAAAGGAAATGGCTCTGAAAATACTGTTTTCATTGCATGAGTAAATGATGATTGATTATGCATAGTGATTACTATGTATTTATATTTGTGGGAGTGGGACTGAGCTGCATAGCCCTCAGTTTTCCATCAGTTAGAACACACTTTTATTGAAGATTTTAACTAGACTTATTAAAATTCTTTATTATCTTCCACTTGGAGACCTTTATATTCTTGGCTAAGCAAATGTAAGTGAATGAGAACTTACTACCTCAAGTAACTTTAGGGTGAGAAGTTGTACTGGTGAGCAGTTAAATAGAAGAAGTGTGACTCTTGGATCTTTCAAAGATAGAATACTCAAACCACTCAATCTTTCTCTGGCAAGCCATCATTCAGCATTCTCTGGTATTGTGGCCTAATTAGTTTATTCATGTTGTATACTTAAGTGGTTTACAAAAAATTATTCAAATTAAGATTCGGGAGAACTTATATTGTCTCTTAAAACTTTTAGCATTTCAGAACATTCTTGTTGCACTAGAACATCTGTAATTGGCCATTTCTGGCCACTAATTTGTGCAAAACTGATTTTCTAGAGCTGCTTACTGTTTAAAAAATACACAAGGATGTTTTTCTTTGATAAAGGAACCTCTTTATAAAGTGTGCTGGTCTCCTTGGCTCGCTGCAGTGATGTGCTCACAGCACTTAGAACTGCTCGGGCCGTGGAATATTCCAATGCTGCAGTGCCCATTTGCTCAGACTTCCAGATGCAGTCAGTCTGTGCCATATGTAAGTAACTTATATATCAGTCAAACCACAGCTCTGAATCTTTGTTTCCTCAGGCTGCCCATATATCTCAGTTGCCTGTGTGGTTGGCTTTTCTGTATCCATCTAGAAAGGAAAAACCTGATGAGATACTTCTTGGGGAAGGTTCAATAAGCAAGTGTAGGAATGTTATTAGGGCTTCTACAGCGACCTGGGAAACTACAGGCTTTCAGTTCCTGCTTCTGCACTTGTAAAAAGATTGGAATTACAATGTGTGTGGTAAAGGCAAAGAGGATATAGATGTATTAAAACTGATTAGATAAGCAAGTGGAGGACCATTATGGTTATTTACCACCACCTCCTCTGATCCAAGTGATTTCTGAGAGTTGAATATGCCAAGGGTCCCTCTCTTTACACCCCTGCTATTGCTTCAGGGTCAACCACTGGTCTCCAGAGACAGTGAGCATGGCAAGCCAATATGAAAGCAGTTCTCCTTTTTTAGCTGGAAAAGGTACACAATGTGCAAATTGAAGTCCTACTTGTAGAACCCAGAGAGCCTCCCAGTTTCCTGGCTTCCTAGGAACTTTGCAGATGTGGACTTTACACTGGTTTTAATTTACTCTTTTATAATGAGAAAGTATAAGGTCAAGTCAGTAATTTGGTATTATAGCAGAAGTGAGAGATGTGTTTCTTTATAACAGTTTACACAGGAACATTTTCATTAACTGTAGTGACTGACCTGTTTCAAAATGAAATGTAAGCATAAAATAAAATTAAAATAGACTGAGAGGTCAAGATGGATTTTGAAGTAGATGGACTTGCCTATTGAAATAGAAATTAGCAGGAGTATCAAAGTGCCTGCTATAATTTACTTTCAGAGTTTGAGGTATATTTCAATTAGAAGATATTGTGTGATGATTTTACAGTACATACTGTAGTTTGTATATAATAATATATTGGCAGATTGGAAGTCACCTTTCCCTACTGAATAGCAGAAGGCATTTCCAGAATTTTAATAAATACACAGTGGAAAGTAGTGTGCCAAACAAAACAGTTTCAAATATTCATATATACATCAGAGTGTATTAGTTTCTTATATACAGCACATTCATGACCTTTTGCTATCCTTTTTTTGGGCAATTTCAAACAGAGACTTAACATTTTCAAGTGGAACTCAGAAATGTATTTTGTGTATTTTAATTTGCCATAGGAATGATAAGTCCTTTAATGTTAATTCTCTGTTTACCAAGTTCAGGGTGGGAAAGTAATACTGCTTTCATTGTGTTCACTCATTCATGTGGAACATTGAATTTACTCTGTTTTCATCTTTTTCTTCACAGCAAGCCATTGACAGTGAGGTGAAAGCAGAGGCAGTGCCATCAGTCACAGTAAAGGTACTGTGCCCATCTCAGACAGTGGCATTCAAATAGTGGTGCCAAACTAACAAACCTGTCACTTTCTGTGTATTTCACTTAGAACATGAAATGAGTAAAATTTGAAATGCAATGAATATTTAATCTTTTTTCTCCTCAGTATGGCATCGTGTCATTCTAGTAAACCTTCTGCTAATGTCAAAAAGTGATTGCAATTTCATTTTTGATATGCCTATCAATAAGCAGACACAGGAACATTATAAGGATGGAATGAAGTAGTTTTTGAAGTCATGAGAATAATATTTCCCAATGCTTTTCAAAGGCAATAAATGTTTGGTTACTTAAATGGGAAGTTTATAGTCTTCAACTGCCTTTTTAGTTGTCAATAAACAAAAATAGACTTTCTTTTGTAAAAAGACTTTCATAGCTTTTGCTATGGAAAAAAATGCTGGGAAAATCTAATTAGAAAATTGGTGTTAGTGCAGTCCTCCCTGAGAGTTGGTGCCTGTAACTGATTCTAAGTAAGGTGTGACTGTGTGTGTGCAAGTGTAGTTTCCCCCCAGTATTGCCTAAAAGGATCATGATTTTTATTTCAGAGTTTAAAAGGATCTTCTAAGAGTATCAATGCATGCTCATTTTTGAGAGCCTTGCAAGTTTTCCCCTCTGTCTTGAGTGAAAAGTTCAGAGGGTAACTGGACTCTTTCAACCAGATTCCCTCAGACTAGTGTGGTTTAGTTGTGCTTGGTCCAACAAATTTACCTGCTTTTTAAAGTGCTAAAATGATAATGGGATAAAGTCATAATTCTGGTTCACGTCTGTGATAATTTTGCTCAAAGAAGTTCAGATGCATGACAGTGGACTTTGGACCAGGCTGTTTGTGCATATAAGGGCACATTAAAATATGGGATGTAAATTGAAATTACCTCAAGACAGGTGTGAACTTACCAGCTTTTAGTTTTTCATGGGGCAAATATATTGTATATCTGAGTTTTTACAGTGGAAATCATTGTGTTTATAATTGCCAAACTAAATCTTTGGGTAGTGGTTATGATTTCAGTTTTGGGAACACAAGTAACTCCCATTGCCTTCCTTTATTCGCTCGATATTAAGGGCCAAGGTGAACCCTGTTTGAAATGAGCATGGATGTGTTTATATATTTAATAAGCTTTTTAATGGGATGACATTGTAATTAATTCCCCATTCTGTTTTCTTATATGCATCTTATACCTTTTAGTGAGACAAAAATAGTAGATGTGGGAGTTACCACACATTTTATTCTAGAATCCTTTTTCCTGCGATAAATTCCTTTCACTGATCTTCATATGTCTCCATTTCTTTGAGAAATGCACCACAGTAATATTTGCTAGAAACTGTATTTGCCACTGTTGGGATTACCAGTTCTTCAGAGTGCAGTCTCATGTCTGCATGTTTTTAGCCCATTTAATTGCCATAATATCTTCATTGATTCCATCTATATTGTTCATGTTATTGAGATTCTGGGTTCATAAAATGGGCAGAGATGACCTGATATATGTACAGAGATAGCTGTGATGCTTCCTTGCAGCATTATAGCCATTGATGATGGTACTGTTAAACCCAGATCAATGTTGATGTTAATGTATTAAAGTAGGCAAAGTTCCTAATACTTCAGGAATATATAATAATATTTGTCTAAACTGATTTAACCTGGCTGTGATGAGCTCCTTGGTAGAGCAGCTGTACAAACCAGATGATATTAGATATATGGTCTGTGTCTATGCAAACTACATTCTCAGAAACCTCTATACTTCCGTCTGAGTTAAAGACATTGTTTTGATATCCATTGGTTTTGCACTGGGATAACTGCACCCAGTGGAAGCAGAGAGGGCCACTCCAGGTTTACATTTAGGTCAGCTCTCATAATTGGGAGTTGTGCTGAGTATCCTGTTTGTCTTACTTTGTTTGCTGTAAAAAAAATCAAATAAAATTGAATCTGAAGTTATTCAGAAGACTATGTGTTTCTCTTTGCAGTTAAAGGAAGTAATTTCTCTGGTTAGCTTAGGTTTTATTATTTTTGGTTTTTTTCACTTTAGTCACCTAAAAGATTCAACATTTTATTTTTCTTTATATTTGAATGCACATGACCAATTGCAGAATATTAACATATTGATTAACCCAAGACAAAGTGATGCTAAAGTGCTAAACTTAGAAAAAAATGAGAAATCCCCTCAGGTTTTTGTAACCTTTCAAGTTACTGTATTTCTTTTTCAGCTGTAAATAAGAATTGTGAAAGAAAAATACTGGTTTTGAATTTGAAATTTTAAGTTTTGAAACACTGTTGCTGAATTGGTCTTTGAAAATTTTTGATACCTTTTTGTTGGATATGTCTTTTTTCCTGCTGTACAGAGATGAATTTGTTGCTTCCTTTACATGCCTCTGTGTGTCTCCTGGTTTAGATAACAATCCAGAGCAGAGTGACTGTGCAGAAGCCGAGCCTGGCAGTCTGTGTACAAGCTCCCTTAGCAGTGACCTGTGACCAGTTCAGCTTTGGTGATTTAGGTAATAAATGACTTTAGTACCATTGCAGCAATTGTGTTGCATTGCTTTTTCTGTGGGTATGGGAAGGGGTGGTCCAGCCTCCTGCGAGGGCACTGTTGCAGATATGCAGCAGTTCAAGCAATCACGAGGTTGCCTTGCCTCCATTCCACATCTTCTGGATACTGCTTGGTGGAGGAAGATGGAGTAGAAAGGAATGCAGTTGCTTCCTTGATTGTGGTCTGATTGGTGGAGCGTGAGGAGAGGTGGGGTGGCAGCTTTATGATGGAGGCAAAAAAAAAAAGAGAAAATGGTTCTGTAGTACTTCTGCTGGTGTATTTTGTTTTGCTGACAATTCTGTCTATGTAGAAATGGCAGTACTGAGCTACAAGCAGGGACAGAAAGTTTGCCTGCTGTGTTTATTTAGCAGCTGTGCAGACGTTCCAAATTGGTATATATTCAGAAGTCAAGCTTTGTCATGTTTATTAGAGGAGGGCTTGCTTGGTTGGTTTTTTTTTTTTAAACATTAAGTTTAAATGTACAGCTATCTTGTAGGGGCCTCTGTACCATAGCAGATGGGATGCAAAAGGCTCTGCTTTCCTGCTTGTAAGGAGCAGCCTGGCCTCTACGAGCAGAAGAG
>JAOXXN010000395.1:45156161-45171948 GCA_026770055.1 Myrmophylax atrothorax
TGTGTGCAATGATGAACAGCTTGCTTTTGGTTTTATTGTCCTGTTTAATATTTTCTTTTGGAATTTGTCTTTCTTAAGTAATATTATAGATCTAATTGGATTGGAATGAGTATTAACAACAGTTGAAAAATTGTGACCTAAGGTGTTGCATTCTGAAAGGAAAATAAAAGCTGTTACATACTACTATATATATATATAGTCTCGTATATTAGAAAAAGGAAATGTTATTCTTGTGATCTTTAAGAATGATTTGTCGGAATGTGCTGTGAAAATAATGGAAAAATAAATCTGCAATATATGCTATTGGTATGCCTGTGAAATTCTTGATCTCTGCTTAAAAAATTTAGCAGTGCAGCTGGACATGCTGCTACCACTTGTTCTAACAAAGGATTTTAATTGATAAAATAGTTGAACGGTAGTTGAGATTTCATTTAAGTTCTGTAGTTTAAAGGACTTCAAATATGAAATGAGATTGCAGCAAATTTTATGCTAGCTGTTGTAAACAGCATGTACTTTATATAATGCTCCCCTACTAGAGACATGTTATTGCTTGAAACTGTAGTTTAATGATCTTTTATGTCTACAATGTGTTTTCTGTCGTATTAGAAAAAAAAATCATAGTTTGGCAGTAGCTGCAGGTTCTTGCTCTGAAATGGTAATTTTCATGCATTGACTTCTGGCAAACATTACTTGGATTTCCAGGTACAAGCTGGAATTAATAAGTGTCATAAAAATGAGATGCCTCAATTTCTTATTTCAACCCACATGGATTTTATCCTAATGAATGTAAGCAATACTAGCTGTGTCTGGTTGTGTTTAATCCTGTGGCCACGTCTGAAAGCCTACCACAGTTGCATTCTTTTAGGGAGAGAGGAGGAAGGATGAATTTGAAATGTGGGGTGGAGTTCTCCTAAGGCACTAACTGTTCTTTAACCAATTTTAAATATTTAAAACACATATCTGAGACAAGATGGAACAGTTCAAGTTTACAAAAAAGAATGTAATGACAAAGCAGTTGCATTGCTTCATGCTTTTTCTTACTTATTCTGCCTTTTATTGTGATACAAACAGATTTGTCCTGTGTCCCCACAGTTCATCCTATGTACTAACCATAGTTCCCTTCCTATTCTTTGATGCCACTATTGCACAGTACCTCAGGGTTCTCCATGTTCTGAGACCTCTTCATCTCCTCCCTGTGCTTTCTAATAGTGATATCTTAACTTTTGCCCTTGGCTCCTGCACCCCTCTGACAATTGCTTATTTGTGCTCGGTCAAGGCAGGGAGTCAGTGCTGACTGGCAGCAGCCACCAACCCAGACAAGAAGGATGATGCTTCTGTCTCAGGAGAAATACTCATAGTGGAACTGAATGGTTTATAGCTCCTCATGTTACTGTAAAATTCTGTGTGGAAATGACAATTACTAGGTGGATTGACCAAACAAATCTGACATAAATGATCAGCACAGTTGCATAACCTCAGACTTTTAGGCTTAAGAAGTATCTGTTTCACAACAGTGAGTCTTTATTTTTGATCAGTGATACATTTTAGTTTTTGTTTCTTTAAGGTGTGAGTTTGAGACCATCTTCCATTAGTGAGAGGACCCAACACACTTTTTAACCAGAACTTCTAGAACTAATTGATTATTTTCTCCTAATTTGGTCATGTTTATCTTATTTATATTATTATTGAGTAACCTGTCTTTCAGAAATACTTGGCTGTAAGCAGCTGTAAAGTGACTTTCAATGTGTTTTCCAGATCTTGCTCAGTAAACAACTAGAAGTTGTCCAGATAATTTTGCTGTCTTTAGTATATGGGTTCTATTTATCTTGACTTTTCTTGGTCTTGTTCTCGTGAGTTCTGAATTTTTGCTCTTAAAACTCTTCTTGAAACAAGGGAAAAAATATTCAAGCAAGTAGTCTTTCAGATTTCAAGAGGTTCTCATAAGTTGCTCTTTACAGGTAGTAGGAAATAATACAATTCTTAAGAGATTTTTTTGGTTTTTTTCAGTGGAACTTCCCTCATTGGTTTTCCCTTTTGGAAAGTCAGTCTAGCATTTCAGCATCAGTCTGTTAGAAGTGGTCAAGAAACACAATTCCCTCCAGGTGGAGAAACCATGGCTCCTCATTTAGAATAAAGAAGGCAATTCCATCATGAGGATCCATTTTAATTCTTTACATGGCAGTAAACTGTAGGAATTTGTTGCCAGTGACTAAGAAAGCTTTGTCTGCAGGTAAGGGTAGCTGTTTTGCTTGGTGTCAATGATGTGAGCTATCCCTTTCGTACACAACTCTGGGTGTTAGTTGGGGGTCTTTCAGCAGTCAGTAGATACTTGTGAAGAAACAGATGAATTTTGTGAAGGATTTGGAAGTCAAATGTCTCTAAGTGAATGCATTGGTTCTTTTAATCAGTAATGTCACAGGAGTTTCCCTTTTTGTTTCATATGAAAGTTTTGAACAAAGGTGCTTCTCCTATTTTCAGAACTTTGTGAACTTTGTTACGCAGCTGTTTCTTTGACAGAGGCTGATTTACACAGAAAGATGGACTATTTCATGTGTTTGAGATGAAATCTAAGCAGTTGTGCTATGAATGCCAATGGCAAGAACTTAGCACCAGCCCACAGTTTCATGTTGCAGCACAGAATTGGTACTGAAGCGCCCCTATGGATAACTTTTTTTGATAACTGGTTTGATCCTTTTGGAACCCTTCAATGCCATGTCATTTTCAGAGTGACACTGAATAGCTATATCACATGACAGGATCTATTCTGGTGTTCAAAGCTGATGTTTAGATAACCAAATCTAAAGCTAACTTTTTCTCAAAGAAAGAAAAAAGTTAGAGCAACATATGATTAAAGCACGAACATTTGGCTAATGTTAAAGAGTTAACTAAAAGGTGGTTTTTGTTTTGTTTGGTTTTTTTTGGAAGAGCCTCCGACAAGACAAAGCTATGATACATTGAACTTTCAAAACTAAATGTATGTAGAAAAAGCAAATCTTTTTCATCCCTGGACATAATTTAGGACACCACAGGAAGTGCACTAAATATTTATGTTTCTTGAGTTTTCAGCAGAATGTGTAATTAATCTAAATTTTGGACAGAACTTAAAGGAACTTAGTTAGAATCTCTTTGAGCACATCTTACTTAACAAGACATTTATGAGGAATTTTTAGCCTAGTGTTGCTGGTCATGCATGTTATGTCTCTCTCTTGTTGTGGCTTGTGATGAAGCAAGAGTGTTGAAATATCTTCAAGCAGTATTTTATGTATTAAAATTATACTATGTTCTGGTTCTTGTCCATTTTATAGTATTTGACATTATCAGGCAAAACTAGTTTTGGGGGAAAATCATTACACGATTGAGATAAGGATTTGATTCTCAGCTGTATCATCTGAATTGTAGGATTTCCTCTTTGGAATTCTGGCACTTCATATTAAAACCAGTATTTCAATTAACAGTTAATTAACAGACAAATATCTAAGTGTTAGCATGTTTTGTCCTCCTTATCTATCACTTCTGATCACTTTTTGGAACACATCATTAGCTGATTTTAGTCACTGTTATTGCAGAGATCCTGGTTGTAAGGCATGGGGTTCTGGCCCAGTGTTTAAGGACTTGCCTTCATGCCTGGGCATATTGTCGTGCATCTGCTTTGCCTGTGTTCAACATCAGCTACATGTGCATGTGATGTCATCTGGAAGCTTTGCACTGTGTCAAAGCAGAACAAAAAACCATACTAAGCCACCTTCTTCATAGCACTGCACTAATACAGTTAGGTGGCTCCCAGGTGGAGGTGGTTGGTGATCTGATGGCTTTCAGCTGGTGTGGAGCAGTTCTCTAATTGTCTGCACCTGTCTCTGCAGCTCAGCTTTTTGTTGTGCTGTTGGGGGCTATGACAAGCAGTATTTTAGGTGCTCTGTCCGTTGGTCTCTGGGCATGTGCTCAAGGTTTGGTCTTGTATCTGGTGTCTCTGCTGCTCAGAGTCCAGTTAACTCAAACTGGTGACAGCTCTTTCAACTTCGTCCAGATGCTGGTACTGAATTTCCTCACTACTGAAGGTATGTGTATTTAATACTTACAGTACATTAAATTCTGTGAAGGAATTTTGAAGTGTGCATGTGTACATGCATTTTCCTGTTAGTGTGAAGAGCACAACTGTGTAGAAACGAGAGCCACTCTTAACTGGAAGGTTCTAACTGTTCAGCAAGAGATTTGGATCTTGTCACTGCATTTGTGCTTCATTTCAAAATCTCCCCTCTTTGCCTCTGTTTGTTTCCTCTTTTTCCCTGCTCTCAGAATAGGATTCCCCCAGCTATCAAATTATACCCTTCCATTTGATTTTTGAGTCAGTTATTTCTGGGACTGGGTTGCACTCACGTGATTGGACTGACTTTTCTAGGGTCAGGTTTTCTTTGTTCAAGAGAGCTAGAAATACTCTAGATTAGTAATCCTTGGTTGTTTGGGGCTGTTAGATAGAGTTTTTTTCTGATATTTTCATAATGATTTCAGCACAAAGATGAAGAGTATATTGAAGGCAAATACCTCTGCCCTCCCTAGATACAGGTGTTTGTGTACATGTGCACATGCATATATATGTGTAACTACACATAATGCATTTTAGTCTTCAGAGTTGTGCCTGGGTGTCTTTTTAGTGTTGTGTATTTAAGAGTCAGAGTTTTACTTCCATGGTAGTTGATACCAACAGGTCCAGCACCTCATATACTACAGAAAGAAAATAATCTCCCCATTTCTCTCCTTAAATCATTTCCATCTACCAATTTAGGAAGGCAGGCTCTTTATTTCTCACCTGGAATTTGCTGCCTTGCTAGGTGTAATGCACACTAAATATGTGCATTGCCATTTTTCAAGTATACATAATTTCCTAATGTTTTGAAAGCACAGGCACCATTCCTTGCATTATTTTAACACTTGCAGTGTGTGGAGCACTTTGATCGTTGGTGGTTTGTAGTCAGTGGCATATGAAACTCAATATGTTGTGTTCACTAAAACACAGGGAATGTCGTTAGAGGTCCATTAACTCTTTGTTCAAGCCCCTTAACTCTTTTCCTTGCTTATTAATCAGTTGATAAAAATCTCAGAAGTGTTCATTAATGATTGAGTATTCTCTCTCCAGTGGCACTTCTGACACACATGGCCTCAGGAACTTGACATTTTGGGAATGATTCATTACTTGATTACTAAGGACTTTTACCTCAAAGCAAAACCATTAGGGTTTATCATGCATGACTCAAGGGCTATATATCACACCCGCTCCTGTAATAGTCATTTTCCCCAGATAATGTCAGTGAGAACTACACCCATAGTATAAATTAGCTCTTTTTGGCTTGAATAAATATGCAGTTCTTTGGAGGAGTTATATTTAACTACTCTTGTTTTATTGCTGTTTCTGCTAAATGTAGCTTTTTCATAGCCACTAAAAGCTGCTTGTTGGCTATTACATATAATTAAAATTCTCTATTTTACTGGTGTTCAAATAGTGTTATATTTCTATTTCCTTAAGACTTGTGTAACTTTAACAGTGGAATACTTACAATGTCATCAAAGCCCCTTTTTATTAGAAGATGTATTCCAAAAATGTATGAAGTAGTTAGCTGTGCTTGGGAAGCGTATATTAGGATTGCTGGCATAGCTCTTCTGATTTTGGTCTGTGGCAGCAATTACTTGCTCTACTGTGGGACAGCCTTCGCTTAAGGTTAGTCAGTTTGTGGGAGAAATGGGTAATACTGTTCTTACCTTCTGTAAGGATTTTTTGTGGAGGGAGGTAGACACATGGAGAAGCTGGAAACTCTGCAGCCATCACAGGAGAAGGAGGTTGGAAGTAAAATGCCCTTGTGTGTGTAGATGTGGTAGAAAGGGCCTCAGCTGGGCTCTGCTGGACAGCCTTTGGTCTGGCCTGTCACATTTTCCACAGAGAAGGGTTCCAGCTACGCTGTGCTGTGTTCTACAGCCCCATCCACTGAATTTCTCCTCTTGAACCTCTGAATAGCCAGCTTTGAACACCCATTGCTCCATTGAACTCAGTAAAGGACCAGAGTTGTGGTTTTTTTTTAATTTTTTTTTTCTCGCTTCCACTTGGGGTGTGGTTACCACCCGTGGCACCAATGGGACCTGTTGGAGGATTCCCCAAACTTTGATTCACTCCTCAGGGGTATGGGCAGGTTGTACCCCCTGGTCTATAAAGGCAGTGGTAGGAAATGATTTATGTCACTTGTGACTTAAACATTCTCTGGCACATTTGTTTCATTGGCTAATGCCTTTTTGAAGGGGAAGAAATAACATTCCTTTGTAGGGGTAGATCTTATATCCTCCTCCTAATATAAACTCACCAGACCATGTATGAGAGCTTTCTATAGGGACTGAAAGAACCTGTGTGCATTTGAATGAGTGAAAATGGAACCGGTTGGCTACAATTCCCCAAAGAAAGAAAGACTGATGAGTTTTTATTTCTTTGAAAGAAATGTCATATCTGATAATCTGAATTATCAGATACCCTTGCTGAAGCTTAAATCACTGACAGGCTCTTTCACTGGGAGAAATGTATTCCATAGGCAAGACAGGAAGTGCTATGCAATAGTGTAATCAAAACTTGAATAAAAAATTTTGATGCTATCTTCATAGAAGGATGGAAAGCAGTCTTATTTTTTGCTCCCTGGAAAGTTTTCCATATCAGCCCTGTAATTATGTAGTCCAAAAGCATGTGAGGCATAAAAGCTATATAGCTAAGCACTTGTGAGCATATCTGGTAGAAGTTACGGTGGTTACTTTGGTAGTTTGTATATGTGATCTGTTTGAAATGTCTCATTTTAATTGAATAGTCCAGATATGATGAATGCAGTGAATATGAAATTATTATCCTTTTTGGTCACTTTCTGCATGCAGTGCTAAGACCATTTTTGGTGGCTAGTGATGCAATTTTAATATTTTGCTTTTGGGTGGCTGCTGTCCTTGTTTTCCCCGTGTGTACACGGGTGCAGTGCCTTCAGGTAGCTGAATTAACATTGCACTGCATCATTTTCTGGTGTAAGCTCACAATAAATGATACTGATTGCTTTGATGTGCAGTAGATGACAGTTTTCCATTGTGAATGGATGGCAAGTGTATGTTGGTTTCAAATTCATGCAGAGTAAATATTTCGCAAGACTTTGATACTTGGATTCAGTGAAATGCTTGGGTTCATGTCAACTTACCTGTTCATTATACCAGAAATAAATATTAAGGGGGAGAGCTACACAATTCATGTAGTTCAATAGCGTTTTATGACAAACTCTGATTTAAAACAAAAAAAAGGATCTCCCTCTCCCCAAAATAAAACTTAAAAATACTTGGGAAATAAATATTTGATGGCCGAATTACCTAAACTATTTACTCATCTAGTACTTGCAGATCTTGATGTGAGTTGGGTATTGAAATGGATTTGGTTACTGTTGTATCTGTGCTGTAAACCCAGCAATACCAAGCTATTTTTTCTGCAAATTGAAGCTAAAAACATTTTACATCAGTCTATACAACTACTTATTTGCATTAACATATAGAGAATGATCGTCTAAATTACTGTTCTGTTGTTCTTGGGTACTCTTGCAGGTGTGACATTTAGTTTTGTGACTGATGATGGCTTGGCCCAAAATTACTTGTATAGACCAATGTCAGTGGTGGGGATAGACCTCACGTCATCAGTCCCCTGCTCTGCACACTCCTGATCAGCTCAGTTAAGATTCTGCTTGGTATTGCTTACTAGAGACAGCATAGTAGTAGACTGTGGATTCATGAAGAAAAAAAAGAAAAATGGTATAGATGCTTTATCAAAAGTAAAAATCGGTTTCTTTGTATGTGTGTTTCTTGCACTCAGCTCAGAGCTGATGCTCCAGCCACTGCTTCTCTGAGGAAAAATGTAACTTGTGTGGTCATTCTCCCAATTTAGTTCTTTTTAATAAAAGGTACAGTTTATGTTGGAGCTAAACTGTTGGTTAAATCTGTAAATTGACAAAAACAAAAGGGAAAAGAACTTTCCCGTTTCTTCTTGCCAGTTGGCATCTCAGCAAGTCTATTTTATGTTTCAGTTGTGCTTAAATTCCACAGAGTAGGTATTTCTACATTGTGAAGCCTTTAATTATTCCATTGTGGATAGTTTAAACCACGATGAAAAGGAAAAAAGGTGGTTAATTTGGTGTAATGAGCTGAGAGGTTCAGAAGTCGGGAAGGAAGAAGACAGTAACGATGAGTATCATAACTATGGAGATATTATTTTAAGGCTTTTATTAAACAGAATGTTCTGCCCATTCTGCTTGCCTTGAGTTCTTTGACAGTTTTGTTGCTGCCAATTTCTTGGTTTAATATTGGCAATTTGTTATGGACACAGACTTCGTGTTACTTGGGTATCTTAAAATTAAGTGCTTGTTTGATTTAATCCCTTGTTGGATGTACAGCCAGGACGCTGAAATGTTGAGGTGACAGGGTTGGACTGTAACAACTGTAATCCTTATTTTTCCAGAAAGCCTTTTGGTCACCCTAGAAAACCATATGTAGGGTTGCTGAAGGCTATGCTTGCCAGGCTAAATTCCTGTAACAAGGAAAGAAGTGGGGAAAAAGACATTATGTATCACAGGAACTGGATTTTTTTAAATGGTATTTTTAAAGGAGTCCTTCCATTTCCCTTTAGGAAATTTGAAAGTATTTGGGATGGATAACGTAATTTTTATCTTGTTTATTGTTTATACTCTGAAGGCCAATCTACTTAGGAAAAGCAACACCTATTAAAGGCCTTTGAATTCAGAGTCTTTCATGTTACAATGGGTCTATTTACTGCTGTCAGTAGGCTCGTAATATATTTAGCTTGAAGAGGTTAACAAGCATACCTCGGAGTGTTACTTTTATTTTCTGTTCTGTGACACTTAGCAAAATCCCATTATACAATTGAGTAGTATTATGATGTTAAAACGTTAATTTGTTCTGCATTCCGTTAAAATTGGATTTTTTTTCTTGTGCTTTGGCCCATGCGTTTTGTATAAAACCTATAATTTAAACACCACCCCATAGAAATGCTCTAAATTAGTAACCTTTTGCCTTTGCTACCTTAATTACATCTCATTACTTAGTACTTAAAGAGCAACCTCTAGCTAGTGGTTAAATATTTGCTAGCTAAATAGATTTGTCAAGTTAAAGAAAACAGTACCACTTGCCTCTGTTTTAGATTGATAGGGATTTCAGAGTTTTGAGAAATTCCATGCTTTGCTGGAGAAAGAGTAAACTTAGTGCATTTTCCTTATTATTTCATTTCTCCTTAATGAGTATTTCATTGTGTGTTAGTTTTTACACTTCAGTAGGCAATTGAAAGTATGTCTTAAAATAAGTATTTTCAAAAAGGCTGTTGTGTTTCAATATGGTCTGTCTTTTACATTTATTCTTTTTAGCTTTTATAAGCATCTGATACAATAAATTTCTTTTTTATTTTTATTGTGGAAAACAATATGAAGCAGCTTACTTGTTGGCTACTAATGGCTGTCTTCCAGACTTTTCCTTTCTTTTGGGAGAAGGCTGTATTGTTTAATCAGAATCACAAGGAATGTGATTCATTAAAACATCTGTTGAGTTGTCCTTTCTGACGAATTTAAGCATCACTTCTCTTTGGTCTTTTAATTGTATACAGAAATTCCAAACTGCAGAAGTTATTAACAGCTTGCAGGTTGACTGAATCTCTACTATTTCATTAGCCTCTATTGGATTGTATTTTTGCATTTTATTTTATCTTTTTCTGTTTTTTCTTTTGTATGAAACCATGTGAAGAGATTATAATTGGAGATAGTTAGAATTCCATGTTGTTAATTCCCTGTTGTATGTAAAGCTATCCTGTTTAATTTCCTACTTTCATTTTTTTCCCTTTTATTTTTTTTTCTGAGATCCACAGTAGTGGAAGCTTGTTTACAACATATTTGTCTGACTTGATTCCCACCCAATACTAACCCACTGCTCTCTTTACCTCGTTCTGAAATTGCTGTCCATTTGCTTTTGGGAGCCTGGTGTTTCCCAAAGGTTCCTTCACCTGCTCTTCCCCGATGGCTTGTTACATGATGGGTTAAAAATTGCAGACTGGCATGGTTAGAGTTTGAATTATAACTCCTGATTTGTATTTATTGTTGTAATACTACTGGCTTTATTTTTAACAAAGGCAAGAGATGAGTGGAGAAAAACACATCGATACAAATCCTTATCTTGTTGATGTGGATTTTTGCTTTGGTGGGAAACCCATCTATGGAAAAGATAAATGTTTGCCCTCTAGTGCATACATTTGTTCTTCTGAAAACCAGTTTTAATTTCTGAAAAGTATTTTATTAAATTTTTTGTCAAAAAATGTTAGAGGGAAGGGCAAAACCAGCAGTGCACTTACAGAGAAAGTGGTTGACTTGTCCAATTTTAGCTGAGTACTTCACCTTTGAAGTAGATAGGTTCTCTGTAAACAACTTCTCATGCTTTGTTTCCTGTGTCAGTGTTTATACATTCTGTATCTGTGAGCTCTGGAATCATTGCATCACTATTTATGCCAAGGTTTGAGTGACTTGTTGCTTATTGTCTGTATTTGTTCCTGGGTTTAACTCAGCAACTCAATCTGTAAAGGCAACAACTGCCTAAGAGGCCCTGTTTTATTTTGTGGAAGAAAAAAAGGTCTGTGGAAACGTTTCCCTAAGAAGAGTTTTGGAGATTTATGTGGATTACAAAGCATTAAGAAGGGTCATTCCTTAATTTTCTTTCCGAGCAAAAATGCCAAGGTACAATTTTAGCAGGTGTTAGTCAAAACTGAAGAGTATGCTTTGTGTTCTGGGACTGTTGCCAACATCTTGCTTGCAACTCCCAGGACAGGTCTAAGAGTGAAACCTTTTCCTCATTGCCCTCAGAAGACTCCTGGAACAAGCCTGTGACATTTCTGTTCAGTTGTATCTGTGATACTTACTTCCCCTTCATAATTTATTTTTTTATGTTTATGGCTACTGCAAAGGAGTTTACTCTCTGGGGACTGGGGAGTGGGGAGAGGGGAAGGAAAGGAAAAGGTCAGAACACTTTGTTTTGATCACAGGTGCATTTTTCTAGTAGGTCATGTTTAATCTGTGTAGCATGTTTCGGTGATTCTGGAGCAGATCCTCAACCAGAATGAATTATCCTGGGAGTTCATAGCTCTGACTGCTAACACAAGCTGGGCTCTGTTCTCTAGCCCAGGTAAGTTTGTTCATTCTTTTCTAATTGAAACAAATGGGATCATAAATTGCAACGTTTCATGAAATGTCCAGTAAATTGGAGAGGTTTTCTTAAAGACATTTCAAAGTCTTGCTCGTTTTCTGTGAATATTATAATGACCTATGTTGTCTCTTAATTTCTTTACATATTATGATTGAGTATCAAATGGAGGGGGTTAGGTTTCTGTGCATATGTTGCTTTTTCAAAATAGTGTGTGTGTCAGGTGAAGGATCAGTAAAACAGTACGGGTAAGTCCAGGCTCTTCCAGTCTCTGTTTCAAGGGGCTTTTCTGAGCCTTATTGAGGCACTGTTGTAGTTCTATTCTGAGCAGTAGGGAGCCCTCTTTAATCCTGATCTAGCTAGGACTGTTTCAGATGCTCTTTGAAAATAGGCCACTTTATTAGGCCACCTAAATACAGATTTAAATGTCTGAATTCTGGTCTGACAATATCTGTGCTTCTTTTTTACAAGAAATAAGATTTCTGGATTATTGCCTCTCTCTTTTGCATTGTATAAGGAACAGTTTTGCTTTCAGTGGAAAAATGGGTTGTTCCAGCAGAGTGCAGCAAAAGACAAATGTTGTAAATATGTTTCGCTTTCCTGTCAAGAGTTGGTTCATTGTAAAAAAAAACAACTTAGATAAAGAGCTCATTATGCATAAAATACCAAACAAATTATAGAGGGGCTGTATAAGAAGATTGCACCTTAGTTAAGTTCTTTCTGCTCTTTTCTTCTGAAACTCTGAGACACTGGTAGAATTTACTAGGAAAACAGTAATTAAAGAAACGTTAATATGTAGAGAGTAAATAAAGTACAAAGGTATTCTAAATGCCACTGGATAGTATTTTATGTGAGGCTGTGTTTCAAGCTGATGGAAGAGTTGGGAGTACAATTCAGGATCCCTTCTTTTCCGTACTTAAGCTATTGGCCTCCCCTGCCTTTTATAATTTCAGCTACTAATGTTTTGTTTCTTCAGTATTTTTTAGTGTTTAGTGTTTTTTTTAGCTGCAAAATTGCTTTGAAGTTTGCTAGCCTTATGTTTTTGGCCTTGGTTTCACCATAACATGCAAACGTCTTTCTTTATTCTTTTGAAGCCTTACTTTGATTGACATCATTGAGAAAAGATTCTATTATTACCTTGACCCTCCAAAATGTAAATAAGGGTAGTGTTCAAATAGTGCTTTCTGAATAATATATACAGTTTGAATCAGTCTTCTAGTTTAATCTTGAGGGGAAATTCCCAAAGATGCCGAAGTATTCGTGTGTGTTGCTTATGTGTCTGCATGTCTAAAGCCACTTAAGGATATTTTTATTTCATATGGGCGTAGCTTTGCTGGATTGCAGCAATATAAAAGGATAGTGAAGACACCACCTAGAAGTATAGTTTTTTATAACTCTAAACCAAGTAGTAGTTTTTAGAAACTGAAAAGAACAAATTTAGCCTTAAAACATGTTGATGAGTGTAAGAGCTACATATATTCACTATTTTCTTAGCTAAATATTTATATTAGGAAACTGAAAATTAAAATGGATGTGTAACGTATTTCTTAAGAAACCTCAAAGGAATGTGGTTTTCCTTAACCTATTTTTAAAACTCATATAGTTTGAATCAAGCTATATGTTTTTCTGAATCGTTTCGAGCATTGTTCCCATGTCAGAATGTGGATTTAGAGCCCTAAGCAAGCTTAAATTTTCACTGCTTGGATTGCAGCCTCATCCCCTGGTCCTCCTGGTCCTGGGTTTCAAAATGCCTTGAACTGCCAAACTCAAAGTGGGAACTGTTCCCAGGGAGTTCATTCTGAGCTCATTAATCAACATGAACAGGTCAAATGAGAGATGGAGGATGAGTGAGTCTGCTGGGATCGCCATCCAGTGTTTGTGGGCACTGGTGACCCACCACCCCCCAGTCTGCCCTGCCACCCTTCAGCGGGTCCCCTTCCCCTCTGGCCACCAGTGGCCCTTCCCTGGCACTTGCCCAGGAGCAGTGCAGGGTATTGCTTGTTGCACTTGTCCCTTCCTCCTGCTCCTCACTGGTCCCATTGGGACAGTCCCCAGGGCACAGTGGGAACAGGAGTGTATAGAGAAACTAATGTTGCTGTGCTGGAGGAGGTGGGATGTTTGTTTGGTGAGAAATCAGGTCAGGCTTTTAGGGGGCTATCCCCCTAAAAAACATTTCAATCTGCTGCAACCAACAGTTCCCCAGTTCTCCCATGTCCTCTGGCTCTTGCAGCCAGTGGCAACAGCCCCTGATAGATGCTGATGGATTTTCTTCTACTGTGACTGAAACTGTCATATGACAGTAAGAAAAACTTTGTTTAATTTGAAAATTCCCAGGTTGGGTTCTGATCAAGGTGTTTGATGCAGTGTGGAGTAACCAAACCTTTGGAGTACCTACAGACTCAAGTTAGGCTCAAGGCATCCAGAGTATTGCATGCTGTGCAAGAACAGAATAAAGTTTTTCCTTTTTTTTTCCCCCTGAAGATCTTGTCATTTCATACACCAAATGGTAACCAAGTTTTGAGTCTAACAGACCTAACATCCTTGGGTAAGGATGGAGGTCAGAGCGATAAGAACATGGAGGTATTTAGGAAAGCTGTTACACAATAAGATGATTCTGGTTCATTTATTGGCTTTTAGTACTGCTTTTTGTTTAAGTTTTTGGATTTGTCTCAGTCTGTAGTCTGGAGGGAATTAGTTGCTGACCTTTCCCATACCAGAAATTTAATGAGAGCAAGAATGGTGCAAAGCTCATCTAGTATCTTTCTGGCTTCAGCTTTGTAAAGATTTTATTTACAAGAAGACAAGGGGGAATACATTTAAGAATCACTCACTAACGAGAAAATGTGATTGTTGGAGTGGCCATTATTCCTGTGAAAATAATACTTAATTTTACAAAGCACTTTGTTAGTTTTGGTAGACTAAAGAAAAAGTGGTCAGCAAATACAGGCCATAAGGATCATGAAGAAAAATTTAAAATTGTCTCCAAATAGTGTGGGACATGTGGCAATGACTAACTTTAGTCCTGCCTTACAGTATTCTTTTACTCTTAACATTTCTTTTGTGGTAGTGCAGTGTGGCCACACTCTAGTTGGAACCCTTCTCTGCAGGCAGTGCAAATTTAAGTTACTAGTCATTTCCACAAATGTTGTACAGTCTAACACAGTATTTCTCTTTCCTTTTGTAACATAATGGGTACCTTCACACTGATGGGTTTTTTTTCTTATTTTTTTATTTTTCCTAACTGTTTGGAAGTTGGAAGCAAGGAAAGATATAAAATAAAGTGCTTAAAATGCGAACAAACTGCATCTTGTTTTACAGAAGCATTGCTTTAATGCTGTAAAAATTAATATTTTAAATTGGCACTGACAGCAGTCAGGAGCCAGCCTTTGCCTTCTGGCAGGCTCAGCTGTATACCTGCCAGCCAAGTGGGCTTTCTGTGTAGTTTTTATTTGTATTTTTAGATGCTGATTGCTTCACGAGTGCTGCTGGGAAGACCACTGGTAGATCTGAAATCACAGCTTGAAAAACTAGCAGGGTTTGCAGGTGACTGAGATAGAGGTATCATTGCAAAGATATAATGGTGATGATAGTAAATAATGAACCTGAATATAGTAATAAAAGCCTTTTGTATTGAGGTAACTGGGATAGTAATTCCACCTTGGTAATTGTCATGATGGGAGTTGGTAGGTTGATTCAGAAATTAATATATGAAGAAGTCATTAGTCTTTGAGAACCACTTTGTGTAAGTAGTAGTTCCAGAAATTCAAGTGGGAGGAATGTTGTAAGAAAATGTCTGCAAAGAGCACTCTCACTGTTTGGGCTTTTTTTGAGACGAGGGAAAGAGAAAGTGGAGTGGTAACTTGAAGAGGATATGATGTGCCTGTGGTTTTTGATTCGGTGATGATTCAAACTCTATGGCCCCGGCCTGACTATTGCACATGAACTGCATGCAGAGAAAGAGCAGTTTCAAGGCCCTGGAATAGAGACATGTTTTTGTTATCGTGATACCAGACCCTCTGCAGCCTTCATTTTTCCTTTTCCAGGCACTGCAACTAGTAGGGGGTGTTTGTGATATGGGAGTTGTGGGGCAGTAGGGAAGGAGAGCCTTGGAGGGATTTGTGAAGTCTCCAAGAGAGGTGGGTGCAGACTGGCTTGAGGTGAGGTATCATGTAGGAAAGCACCTTCTACCTATAGCTGTCAGTGCTAGTGAGACTGAGACTGATCTTGGCTCAAGGGAGGTACATATGTGTGAGTAGTTGTTGCTTTTGGGTAAGAAAATAAGAGTTTGGGAAGACTGAGGTCTGGAGCAATGTAATAGAGGTTGTACTTGGAAGAAATGATGGGTAAAGTGACAAACTGAAGAGAGGAAGAGAATTTGGAACTTTCAGACAAAATGAGGTGGAGGTATGTTTACACATACCACTTTGTCTTAGTTTTGAAATCCAAATTGTTTATAGAGGCCTAGAAATTATTTAAAGCGGGTTTGGGCATTAAAATGTTGTATGTCCTGATTGGGAGGGGAAGAAAACCCAGCAAAGACAGAAGT
>JAOXXN010000395.1:45181361-45200661 GCA_026770055.1 Myrmophylax atrothorax
TGTAATAAAGCACATGGGATGGTTTTGTCTCCATGACTGGACTGAGACATGGCTGTACATCATCCAAGTATTACACTTGCTTTTGTTTAGGTCTAATATATTATATAATTTGACAGAAATGTCATGGAACAGAGTTCTTCTTTGGGTAGTTTACATTGTAGTTTTGATCTGTCATTTGAGACTGAGGTGTGAGATTTTATTCCAGTTAGTTAGCACATGGGAAATTTATGACAGAGTTGGAGCACTTGTTTTTCAAACCTCAGCCACTTTCTGTAGTGATAATGATGAAACATGAGCTAAAATTAAACTTGCAATCACACATATCCTACATTTCAACATTATATCTATTTGGCAAGATCTTTGGCTCTGTGACAATACCGTTTCATTATCAAAAATGGACCTGTGACAGTTCTGGGTTTGGCAGGGTTTGTCAGCACATGGACTGCAGGCAGGTGTGAGTTACTTGTGGCTGTGCTGCAGTTCTGCACTCATGGCGTGAAGTGCCCTGCCGAAGCTCAGTGGGTTACACAGTGCTAAAAGCACCTCAGTAACACTGCTGGGCTGCAGCTGAACTGCACCTGACTGACCTGTTCATGTAGTGGCTGGAGAATCCTGTGCCATCTGTGCTTGCCTTCTTAGGTTTGGTTTTTTTAGATCTTTTAGGAGGATATAGAAATACCAGTTACTCATGAGATGTCTGTGTAGGGCCATACCTGAGTTCCCCTGAGGGCAGGTGACTTGGGACTGGTGCACTGTTCCTGTGGCTGCAGGTAACAAAATACATGTGGCTCTGTTCCCTTCTGCTGAAAGACAGCAGAATGCACCAACTGCACAAAGCTCAGCCCCACTGCAGGACGTGACCCCTTGTTTCTTTTGCATTATTTCAAGGTATTAATGCTATTTTTCAAATCTATAATGTAGTAAGTTACTTATGAAGTTCTTATGTTCCAATGTGCAGATCTTGTATAGTTGGTAGTCAAGCTTATGGATGATGTGTGAAATTACTGTTAAAGTAGTACTGGGTTTTGGTGGGAAAATCTATCCCCAGCTTTTTTGATTTCCTATGTATTTTGAAAAAAAAATGATTAAGGCATTAGTTCTAGTTGTTAGCAAAGAATAAGATAAAATGTTTTGTTTTAAGCTGTTTTTGAGCAATGTCCATTTCAGGAATACCTAGTGTAATCATTGGAAACAGAGAGAGAAAAAGTTACACCTCCTGGCTACTGTAATACACTGCAGGTAAGCTGTACAAGTAAAGGATTTAGCCATGTCCTTCCCAGCTCATTAATATAAGACACAAATATGTCTTGTAACTTTTGCTTAATAACAGCACAACAAATTAGCCACGGATATCAGGAAAACAAAAGTCTAGAGGGAAATGCTGCATATGGAGTGACATGGAAATGATTGATGTTAGTCAACAGAGTCTTTCATTTAATATTTAGTCCTTTCATAGAATGGTTTGGGTTTGAAGGGATCTTAAAGATCATCTTGTTCCAACCCCCTGCCATGGGCAGGGACACCTCCCACTGGACCAGGTTGTTCAATGCTCCATCCAGCCTGGCCTTGACCACTGCAAGGATGGGGAGTCCACAGCCTCTCTGGACAACCTGTGCTAGTGTCTTACCACCCTCACAGAAAATAATTTCAATTTTTATAAAAGGGTTTTTTTATGTATGTCTGTGTGTGTGTATATATATATACACACACACACACACATTTTCTATTTATTAATGAAAATATAAATTAAACACTCCCACACGTTAATTTTACTAATTTTACTGTTATTATGTAATATTTTTGAAACACGCAGGGAACTGTCATGTAAATACTGTTGAGAACAGTAATATGAATTCATCTAAATTATCTTGATTTATTTTATAAAGTGCCTGGCAATAGTTTTCTCAGCTTTAAAGTGTGGGAGTGTTTAATTTATATTTTCATTAATAAATAAAAAATTGGAATGTAAATATTTGGCATAAACTATTAGGTCAATCCAGTGTCTTTGTAACATTGGGTGTGCAATCCTAAGGCCTGGCTGGTATAAAACTGGAGGAAAACTTCAGCTAGCACATTTATTGTAGTGGTGACAGTGGGTCTGTGGATCCTGTAGTGTCTGAGGGAATTGATGAGGAAATGGATCTTGAACAGTTCAAGGTGTATCCTTGAAAGAAGAGCAGTTTGGAGTGCACCCCTAAGGAGGAGGGAGTCACCTGAAGAATGTAACAGACCTTGTAGCCAATAAAATGTTTCCATCTATGCTTAGAGAGCTGACTAACCAATTACGTGACAACAGACTGTATACAGGATGTAGATAAAAGTGAAGTTGTAAGTAAAAATAAAGTTCTTAGTTCTTTGTTCTGCTGCTGCATAAACCTGTCTCAACCTCTTCCCACCGCCATAACTCACCCTAACCCCACAATTTATATCTTGCCTCTCAATACTTGGCACCAAAAAGGACTGTCTAGCCTGTCAGGGGAATTTCGGAAACTCTGTGCTTCCTGTTTGGCTGTCAAGGGCTTCAAAGTGAATTTTGTTTCACTCAGAATCACTCAAGGATGGCTGTTCTTGGAATGGAATATGGGGGCATGTTGTGGCCCCTGTTGACCATATTGCTTTAAAGAGGTGCCGCAGCGCTCCCTCAAGAATATTGTGTGGGGACAACGTGCCAGCAGGTCCCAGATGGCCTCTAGGGCACGTTGAGATCTTGGCATCTGCCTGCCTGTGTGCTTTGTGTGCTGTGCAGCTCTGCGGGGCAGTGCAGTAGGTGCTCCCCTGGGATGGCAGAGGTAGGTCGGGCAGGCTGGGAGGGAATCCTGCAAGCACAGAGCTGGCTTGGCTGCTCTGAAGTCACTGATACTGGAGGAAGCAATGTAGGAAGTGAACCCTGTTTGGGCTGAGATGGTTTGCATTTACTGTATGTTTGCAGAAAGCAAACATCTGCCTGGTAACCAGGATGTGGTCCACTACAAATGAAACAGTGTGTTTTTATAATGTTCCATCAATCTTTCTCATGTTATTTCTAACCATGGTTATCTTCAGTTCTACAGCACAGTCAAAAGAAGAGATGACTGATGGCAATAATAAAAATGAGAATGTACAGTAATAAAATGCAGATGAGTGATTTTTTTAAAATATTAAAAGTGCCAGTCTTTGCCCTTTCAAATTTTACATCATTTACTGTAGGTTCCTTGGCCTTATTTAGGTACCTGAAATAACAATGAACTTTAAGCTGTTTAGAATATTTGTATCCTCCAAAATTATTGGAAGAGATTTCATGTGTTTCAACATCAGTCTATGATACTTAAGTAGTTTACGTGTTACTGAATTAGGTTTCTGATTTTGTCCACGTGACTCTTACTGATGTTATTCAAAGGAATAGATACATCATCATTTTACTTTTTTCTTATTTGTTAATTAATTTTCAGCAAAACCTCCAAAATATAAGTATCTGCATATTGAATTTGGCAGAAATGCTGTTGATGACAAAAGGTTTTTTTAGTCCTTAGAGTAATTTTTGGAGTAGAATGTTTTCCCCACTGTGTGCTGACATTTGTTTATATTTTGGTATTTCAGAAAGGTTACTCTCTAACTTTGTATGACATCATCAATAAAAGAATGAGAAGTGCCATACTCTTCGTGGGTTAATAATTTGCCTCATTAATTTGTAGTTTTTGAGGGTGTGTTTGTAGTAACTAAATTAGCAGCACCATTTCTTCAGGTGGAAAATCTGAAAGTTGTTTCTGTTCCTTTCTATGTTTTCAGGCAGTGCTTTAACCACCTTAGATAAGTAGTCAAACTGCAGGTTGCAATTAATTGTCCAGAACATGGGAATGGAATGCCGGTCTGGAATAGCCCAAATGAATTGTACTGACTTTGGCACGGAGCATAAAAGAAGGTGAATTCACTTTAATGATACGTCCTGATCTGTAAACAGGTGTTTGCCCAAGGGGAATGCACCAGTCTTACTTTGCAAGCATTATGGCAGAGTGATTCACTGGAATATGGGAACATTTCTAACCCTTCCCTCCTCCAAAATATATTATGTCAATCCTTTTAGCAATTCATGCTCAGTGAGGTATTGCTTGCAGCAGTGAAAGAGATTGGATTCCAGAAATTGTGGCACTCTTTTTACCCGCTAACCCATCTAATGAATGGTGTTTTAAAATTTGATTGGCAGCTTCATTTCCCATCTTAATTAAATTGCTCCTTCACCCCAGTGTCTTTGAAGGACAGAGCCTTTGTTAAAGATGTCAAGTTAGTCTTTTATTGTTTGTTTCCATGGGTAACAAAGCTTGTTGACAAGTTGAGATAAAGGCGTGGAATCAGGAATATACTTGTTAAAATACTCATTTAAAAGGTCTCAGTAGTACTAAGACAAAGAGGAAAATGTACACAGTGATGTTATTCTTCTACACCTGAGGTACTAAGGGTTTGTAACATTTCTACTGTATCAAGTTCTTTTGTTAAGTTAAAGATTAAAAATGAGGTAGTAAGGCTTGTTCTGTAAGCATTGGAGGCAGCTAAATGTGTAGAGAACATAATTCAGTCAAAAAGTATTCTGTTTCTTTGGCAGAATCTTTGCCTAATTTCCATTGAAGGGAAAATACCATCAAATCAACACTGTAGAAAAATAATATAGCTGTTAAGGGGGGAAAATATTGAGGGGGAAAATAGTTGGTAAAGAACCTGCTTATTAAAATATTTGGTTTTAAATTAAGGGAGGATTAGAAGCAGGTTATTTTAAGGTGAGCGATTGTGAGTTATTAGGCTAATCTCCTACAATTTGCATTTTAATATGCACCAGTAGAAATTGCTTTCTTGAAACATTGCAGGGCTGTATTTGCATGTGCATTTGACTTCAGAGGTCAAAGTGCACACTGTACTGTTTGAAGTTCACTGACATTCTATTCCTGTTCATCACAACCAGGTGGCTGTAGAAAGTTTATCGATTCGAGACAGGATTTTCCCTGTCCTGAAGAAGACACAGGAACCCAGTTAGAAACAATAACTATGCTGTGAGGAATGTGTTTGCCATTTGCAGTAACCTCGTGGGCGTGGAGGGCTGTTGCTTGTAAAATTGTCCTGTATAATCAAAACTTCTTCCAAGGGCTTGTACAGATTCTGACCTGTTTGCAATCCAGTTCTGTGCTGGACACTGACATAATCTAATGCAGAGCTGTACTTTGCTCTCTAGCCTGTAGTGATGTACAGTCTGTGTGTTATACTTAGGATATGTTTTATATTTGCATTTTAAATGAACTTGTTCTTTGTTTGCCATCATGTTTTAATTAAGCTTGCATGTAAATTTTTTGATAAGAAGCTGACACCACTTATGAAAGTGAAGTCATAAAACTGACCTTAAGTCTTGAGATAATTAAGTGATCTTAAGCAAAATCGACGCATACCTTTCATTAACAGAAGACTGAGTTAAGACTCAGAAAATAAAGCAAATGAAAGTAAAAATTATCCAGATTAGTGATTCAAATTAAAGCCCATTCAACTAATGCTTTCTAAAGGAATTACAAATTGTGTTGGAATTGGAAAAAAATCAGGCTACTGTGTTCTAGCAGTGATATGAAAAACCTGCTGGGAGTTTGATCTTGCTTTTTCTATTAGTTCTCAAGTGAAAACACTATGTTACAGAAAAAGATTAGGCAGCCCAATTTATTTTTAAAACTGGGCATTTTTACATTAAAATAATTTCATGGGCTGGCAAGCAGTCAGAGTAAGGGTGGAAACAAAGTGGTGAATATGTAATGAGAACATATACTTTTCTTGCTACCCTCATAGTACATGGTGCCAGGGGTTAGTGTATTAGCCTTTCAATTATAGGGATCTTACTCAGGTAATATGTGGAATATATTTGTTTTGACAAGTATATTGGTGCCTATTGTCACATCAATTATTTGAACATCTATATATATGCTGGGATATAGGGAAAGCTCTTTACTTGTTTGCCTCCTAAAAATTAGTAGGACTAAGACCAGACACAGAAGTCTCATGTTCTGCCTGACAATTACCATATTAAATGCTAATTGCTTTCTTGTAAGAATAGTTTGCAGCAGTGAAGATGTGTTCCGAAAAATATCCTTTTTATTTTATATGAAGAATTTGTGTTTTATATATATTTCTGTTTCTATATTATATATAGAAAATATGTTCTCCATGTATGGCAAAAATATACAAATTATCTCTCTCAAAATATCCTCTTCTATAAATATTCCGCCCTGTATTCCCCCTGGCTGTGGAGAATAAAACCCAGGAATCTTCAGTGGTTGAATCCTGTGTATCTTAACTCCCATGAGAAATGCCAAGTACAAGTAGTGTCACAGCCAGTGTGAGAGGGCCATGCAATGTAAACAAACTCTGACCCTCCCTGGGGAGCAAACACCTTTTGGGTGATGCTGAATTACCATGGAACATAGCTGCCCCCGTGCTGCCTGTTTACATAAAGCTTTTGTAACATAATCAGAAGTTTGAATACTGTAAAATATAGTGGAAAATTGAATTACAGCCACCCAAGACCTTATTTGATAGTATAATTAATTATCTTGCAGCAAGTTGACGAGCCCATCAGTTCTGTGTTCATAAATGCCACTGATGATTTCAAACACATTTCACAATGCATTTACATACTAAAAAATCTCTGTACATACTTAGATACTTTTCTCATCATGTGAAATCTAAGGACACACTGCTAATGGTATATACAGTTTCTGTGTATGTAAATGGAACTCTTTAAGAAATTAATTGTAAATTACTTCATTGGGTTAGTCTTAAAGCAAATGAGCTGGTATTTTGCTTATTGAGCTTGTGGCATCAGATGTTTTTGAGGCAGAGAGGAATGGAAGGAAATAGAAATTCAGTTGTATTTATATTTGAGAGACAAAGGAAAAGCTCTAAGAATACCTCTAGTGCAGGTGTGCGTTTTCTTTCCTGCAGAGGTATTTGTGTGTCTTGAAGAGTAATCCGTTGGGCTGAGAACAGATGATAGGGATAAAAGATTGCAGCACAATAGGGAAGAAGCCTTCTTGATCCCCTGCCTACTGAAGTTAATTAGTTAATAGCAAATTTTTCCTCAAGCTTTCCTCTGAGCAGTTTTGAAATGCACGTGGAAGGGTCAGTATAGGGGAGCCATTCTGCAAACAAGGACTTTAGAATGTTATTTTGCATTTAAATCTTTCAGAACCTGAAAAGCATCCATTACTTAAGACTGGTACATTTATATTAGACACTTTTTGCCATTAGAAGTGTTACTTTATTGCTTGGGTGTTTTTTTCCAGCTGTGGTGTGATGTAGTAACTTTGAGAAGCAGAGAAGTTGGATGTATATTCTTCATCGATCTAAAGGGAAAAGTTTTTTGTTCCTATCAAATGATGTAATAGTTTCCAGCAGTCACTGAGGAGAATATTAAACATTACTGTAAGCTTTTTAAAATCCTCAGTGACAGTTTAGCTGATATTTAAGAATGTTAAATTCTCTGTGCAATTAAGGTCAATAAGAAGCAATAGAGGAGGGCAGTTCCAGAGAACTGGATCAAGCTGATATTCAAATGAATGAACGGAAGACTAAGATAAGGATATTGGTCTGACATTAATCATGGCTAAAATAAAGGAATGGCTGAAGTGGAATTGTGTTAGAAAGTCCTGTAGGAATACAATATAATCAATAATAGTTGGTACAACTCTATGGAAAGATGTGAGATTTTTATTTCTCTTCCTTTATTATATGTTTAGTTCATTAAAAAATAATCTACTCCTTATTGGTATATGCTATTGAATTTTATTGTGCAGTGGCTGAGGAAAAATCTGTATGTTCAGGATTGTTGTTATTCTGCATAGTTTGTATCCCATTTTGACTTTTTGTTATGGATATTATTTTGCAAAATCATCACAAAAGGACAGGGAAGATTGGGAGTGCCTGAAAATAAAGAAGGGGATGGAAACTATGCTGCTTTTCAAAGACCTGTTGATAGATTAAAGATTCAGATAAAACCTTTCTGTAAAATCTGTTGGTGTGTCAACTGTGAAACATCACCATCAAAGCTGAAAGAAAAGGATGTCATGATGTGCTGTCATATATAAGATATACTCCTAACTCATCCACCAGCTGTATCAAGTGAGCAAAGAAAATCCTTTGCAATATTTTCATAGATTGATAATAAAGGAATAAATTGAGAAATACCCAGTTGAAACATATTGAAAATTAGAAGACATTTGAAAAGAAAACAAGTAATTATGTTGGGGTAACACTGTTAAATGGAGCAGCAGGTAAACTGAGAGGGGCACTGGCTGATACCACATTAAGACAAACAGATAAGAGGAGCACTCACTAGAAAAGACTAAATGAAAGAGGGCAGGTTCCAATTAGCTGAGATAATTACTGACAGAAGTACCTCCTTGCCATTTTGAAAGGGATTTTGTCCATCAGTACTGTGATAATAACTCCTGATAATGGTAGTGATCTTTGAATGTTGAAAATGCTAAATATTAACTGTGGGGGAAAGGGTTTTTTCATTTAATACAGAGCTACTTTTTATAAAGTGAATTATTGCATCAGGGTAACCCCTTGCTTCAGTTTGTTTCAGTTTTTCTGTTTCTGGAATATTGTTATGAGTAATAGCAGCTAATAGCATCCACACTCAGAAAACTGAATTATGCATACTTAATTCTTAATATATAATTGTATAAAAACATGCTAAGATTATCTAATGGAGGAATGGCATTTGTCTAGCTTTCTGTTCTACATTTCATTTTTTCCTCATGTAAAATCTCAGATTGAAGTCAGTGACAAAGCTTTATTTTTGACGCAAGGAAAATACCTGGCTTCAATAAAGTAGAGTCAATTTTATTTTTTGTAATTTGACAAGATTTAATTTTTTTCACAGAATCGCTGTGGAACAACTGTGGAGCAAAAATCGATGTTTTTAGACTTGTTGGCAAAATCAACCAAGACTAGGAAGTTTGACCTACATATACTTTATTTAAGAAAAACTATTTCAGTTAAAGTGCTCAGATCATACTAGAGAAATGACTGCAGGATACAAAGATGCTTTTTCCCCCCGACTAAAGTTAACCACATCAGTGAGACCTTTTGAAGCAATAACCTTCTAATAAACACTTAGGCTTTTTTGTGTGTATCTTGGCATGTGAGCACTGTGACACCCTCAGCTACCTCAGCATGTGAGGTGTATCCTATACTTTAATTTTTATGTCTTCCTTGTTAATATTAATGTTTTATACTATGGATGTCATTGGAGTCGAGTCTACAGTGTATGGGATTCTGTTTCAAAACTTGCCATGTGGATTCAGTCTAATGATGCCTGTGATAAAACTTCAGGTTCAAATAGAGAATAACCAATGTTAGCGTTCCAAAATCACTTGCCTCCATCACAAAATGTAGTTTACCTGTAGCTTTTTTTAATACTAGGAATGTGTCTTATCTGTAGCACAGAAAATGAGAAAAAAAATGGAGCGTCCAAAAAAGGATAGCTGTTTGCTTTCTGTTTTTTCTGAGTTTCTGTTCAATTTTTTTAAAACTGTAGTTTGTTTTGAACTGAAGGTTCTACTATACAGACTTAGGCTGGAGTTGGTTTCAGTGGGAAAGGAAATATTCCTAAAAGTTTTTAGGTAAAGCTTTAGTTGCTCATAGAATTAATTAGCTTTTGAGCTATAGAGGTCTTGAATCCAAACCCAAATGTACTAAAATTTTGGTCTTAAGGGAACTAAAATATTTGTGGTTAATTTTTCTGTGGACCACTTTCTTGGCTGTTTCTGTAGGTTTAAAGCATGTAAAAAACATTCACAGTAAAGTGTTGGGAATTTGGTGTCTCTACTATTGTGCTACTATGTGTAAGAAAAAGTTGTGGTGAATACCAGGCTTTGAACTGTTCACTTATACCTGCTTTATTCATATTTTCCTTTTTTTAAAAAAAAAATTGCTTTTTAATTTACTCTGTGCTTTTGCTGTCATGTGGAGCCCTGACTCAGAGAATTCATGCCTTGATGTCGAGGCATCTCAAGACACCTATTTGTGCTTCCAGGGTATATTGAAGAGAAGGGGATAAAGAAGGAGGGAGAGCAGAGGACACTGCTTGTTCCAGTCTAACAGGAGTTGTGGAAAATAGAACCTGACAATATCGTGGATAGCTTTGTGCTTGATCCTAAGGGATTATTTGAGGTGTATCTCTGATGTCCAGAACAGGAGGGCTGATAAGTGGTGAGATGTTGTTGTTGCTCTATTCTTTTGCCTCAAGAAGGCTTAGGGTAGTGCCAAGTGACCTGCCAGTCTTGGGGATAGCTGTATTTTTAACTCCAGAGTAAAGCAGTGAAAGCTGCTTTCAGGATACCTACTTTTCACAGAATATGGGTTGGAAGGGACCTACAGTAATCCTAGAAGTCTTTTTGAAGAAGAGCAGGATTTTCAGAAACATGTAACTTAGGGATACAGATTATTAGTGTAATTTTTAAACTACTTCCCCTCCTGTGGCTCTGTATGTTGGCTGCTCAGTCATTCTATGAGATGGAGAATGCTAATCAAGTGAGTGACTCCAGGCTACAAGGTACAGCAGTGGGAGTTAAAGCTTTGCCAGCTGAGTGTTTGGAGAGTCAGACTGATAGCTGAGGAAACTGCAGGGTATGTACAGTTATTCTTGTGTGTGCTGTAAGAGTGAGCCCGTGCCTTTAGCTGAAAGACTTCCCTGTGAGAAGTAGTGGAAATAACTCCAAATGATGGTAAAATGCTGGAAATGCCTCTCATGCAGAATTAACAAAGTATGTCTGTGTAGGAAGTGATCAATATCTAACTCACAAAATTGGTTACTGTGCTTTTTAGATTTGTAAATATAAAAAATTCCAATGAGATCTTTCAATGCTAAGTGCATTGCAGTGTTAAGTTCCAAATGTTCCCTTGAATTCAGTTTTAATGAAATCTGAAAAATCATTCTCATCATGTGAAATTGATTGTTGTCCATATTTCGTTTTTGTCTTGAAGTGTTGTGAACGCTGTGAAAAAATGCCATTTGTAAGCATATGTGCTGCAAAAAATTTATGCTTAGTTTATCTCATTGGCACTTAGGAGATGATCACTAACTCATGCCTACAAATCCTGTATTAAGGATAGTTGATATTGTAAAAATTAGTATTTGTGATGTTCTCCGACTTTTATAGCTGTTCTTAGGGAAGAGGAAAATGAAGATTTCCACCTCCTTTATTCAGTTTGAGGGGGTCTTGATCTATACTGGAGTACCTAAACATACAGCAACATCTTGCTCGCAATCTGAGTGTCTCCTTTCAACACAGCTAAGGGAAAGACATTTATTGATGATGAATTGATTGGCTCTGATGAGATTCAGTTGTCCTTTGATGCTATTTCTCATGTATTCTGTCACCAAAGCAGTTTTCATCTAGGAAGGATGACTTCCTCTGTAGTCAGTGGAGACAAAGACAAAGAAGGGTCTTCTGGAGTCAGAGGCACTAAAAGTTAGATACCGTCTGTGGTTAAAAAAAAAAAAAAAAGAAGGTAGTGGTCCCTCCACAGTTTATAAAGGAAATTAAGGGAAAGTAGCTACCTCCTCTTAGAATTTGTTTTTGTGCATCTCACTCTGTTTTAGACAGCTGTGTTCTTGCATTTGCTCCAAAAGAAAGCAAGAGTACGTATCTTCCTGGTTCTTCATAGTTTCTTTGCACTGTGAGGGTAGGAGGCATTTCTTCCTCCACTTCCTTTAACAGTAAGATTTGCAACAGTGTTATTTCCTTTGGGAAATGATTTTTGTTTCCTATATTCCCCTAGGAATTTTCCATTTGGTGAAGAACATAATGTTTGGTTCATATTGTCATTGCACAGCAGGTTTTCTTTAGCACTCCTTCCCACAGGAATGGTGCTCAGTAATTCCCTTCGGCCCTATCATTTAACACCATGGCAGGTGTCTGCTTTCTCACGTGATCCATGGAGCTCAGCAAGTTAGTTCTACACCTTATGTGAGGTTTTAGCTATTTTTATATATTTTCACCATTAATTTTTGACAAGTGTCTCAGTATCACTCTTGAGGGTATTGCTTATGTGGTACCTCTTGGTGCAGTCTGATTTCAGCTGTGGTTACCTGCAGTGGCAGTCTCAGATGTTGTCCTTCTTCATGGGCTCCTAAGCAGACTCCAAGGCATTTGTTGATAAGAGTGGAGGGAAGCACTGAGGTGGTCCTGGAAAAGATATGAATATGAACTATTCATGGATATGAGTGAAAGCAGACAAATGTTTTCCCTTAGGTTCCTCTCATTTTATTCATGTTGAATTCTACTGTCACTCCTAACAAATCTTTCTTTCCCCCCTGCCCCACCCCAGCAGATGGTAAATGAAGAAAAGTGTTGCTACCCTTTCAGAGGATGTCATTTTCCTGAGCTCCACCAACTTAAAACATCAAAGTGAATTTGTTCTGATATTTGGCCAACTTATTTAGTCATCCCTCTAGACAAAACCTTTATCTGGATTTTTGGTCTGCAGTGTGGCTACCCAGATGTGTTTTCCTAACTTTGATGCAATAGAATAAAACAAACATAAATACCCTTTTGAATGTGTATTGTTATGACCAGTAATAGCTGAAACTAAGTTAAAACTATTAGATTTGACTGAACTGGGGCATGAACTTCAGCTGTATTACATCAGGGGAACAAATTGAACTTTTTTTTTTAAAGGAAAAGTTTTTCTTATCAGAAAGCCTATCTCAGCCAAAGTCAGTAAGAGCATTTGTTACTAATTTAGTGGGGTGTGTTTGCATGTGGTTATATATTAGCGTTGAAAAGTGAGCTCTTTCCTACTCTACATAATTGTTAATCCAAATATTGTGCAGTAGAACTATCCATAAACTTCTGCTCAGACAATGAGGAGATTTTTCTAGATTTAAATCAGGGAAAGTTAGAAGATTAGTTGTCACATTTCAGACACTGAAGTGTAGCTGACACTTGCTATCTCCTTCCTCTCCTCCCCTACTTCCAGCAGCCCCAGTGGGAATCTTAGTCTGGGTCAGCAGGACTTGAAAAAGCCTGTACACATCCCATCTCCTCCACAGGCTCAGCCTCCTGTTGGAGCAAAGGAGAAGTCAAGGAGCGAGGTGTTTGCATCGAGGGTTGCTGTCTAGATACATTTAATCCTTGTGCATTTGATGGTAGGCTGTTTAACACTTTTTCCTTCATGGAAAAAATCACTTTCTTCTAGAAAGTAATGTTGAATTGAACTGTGAATCTTTTTGAGTGTGTCTCCAAACCCTTTTTAAAGGTGAGAAGCTGTTCCCCTTTAACTCCAGATGGCTTGAGCTGTCTGGCTTTTCTGTCAGCATGCTGGGGTAACAGGTAGGGAGGCCAGGTCAAAAATGTGTTTATCTCAAAACTGGCAAGTTTGCCACCCAGCTCTTCTTTTGGTAGAGAATTGGTGCTAGACATATTGGAAGGTGTTTCATTATTCTGTTTATTATCTCTTACATATTTTTATTCATTTTAAGGAAAAGAACAGCAGTGTGGGATATGAGTGGAGTTGGCAGTTGCCTTGGTGAATGTAGGTAAAAAGTCATGTCTCCAAAGACATGGGTAAAGGACTTGTGCCTGTAGTGCCAGTTGTGAATTGTTCTTTGGTGACACTTCTCAAAGACTAGGAGGCTCTAAGTGCACCATTAAATAATGTGTTTCAAAATGAAAGTTAGAAAGCCATGTAGCTTTGAATGTGTTTCGATGTGCAGCAGGAGAACAAGATAGAATGTTATGATTAATAGGCAAACCCCGATCCTGTCAGTCTTATGTGCATATGTAATGGTGGCATTGACTGGAAACTAACCCTTAGCCTATGGTGAGACATGCTTATTCATCAGGAATAATCATCTAATGAATTTATTTTTACAGTCTTAAATAATTACTAGTTTTGCTGCTCATCTTATTTTTAACATAAAACGAACCAGTTTGGGGGATGTTTTCTTATTTTGGATGAGGTTTTTTTGTATTTCTGAGTTCTAACTCTTCTGTTTAACTGGCAGAATGCACTGCCTGAGTTTAGTGTGTGGCTAGGGCAGGTGTGCACGTAAGGCAAAGTGCACCTGATTGTGTGCCTGTGGGCTTGGGAATTAGCAGGGAATTTCAACTAGGAATTTTCTTAATTTGTCAGTGTGAGAGAAGAGAGTTAGAAGGTGCAGTTCCAGGTGTGCAGAATAATGAGTATCATTGGCCATTATCTGCAGCACAACCAATTTGGTGACCTAAAAATATACGTTCTTTTCATCAACACCTGAAGAGTTGCTGTTGAACACACTGTAATGTTACTTCAGGTGGGTCCTTTTTTCTTATCCTCTTTCTGTAGATGGAGGATTTCGGGCAGGGATCTGATAAGCTTTTTGATGCTTCATTATTAGGTTAAGTCGTCCTGCTCTGTTACTTGGCAGTAGAATATTTTTGGTCTTTCAATACTTATCGTGCCCCCAGAAAATAAAATCTTCATGACTGGAAATAATCATACCTGTATGACAGTAACTGTTGGCTTAGAAGTCAAATGTCAAATGAAATAGGATGCAGTTTGTAAAGGTTCTTGCTGGGTATTGCTGTGGAGCAAACATTAATGTGGTCTGTGCTGTGCCTCATCTGTGGAGGAATGCAGGAGTCTGCTTTGTCTGAAGTTTATTACTGCACCTTGCATGGGCAATGAGTTTTTACTTTCACTAAATGACTCTTGAAGCTATCTTTCCTTTTTTCTTTTTTTTTTTTCTGTAGTAAATCCATTAAGACCAAGTGAACTCCCTTCTCTTTGCTGAATGCTCCTGAAGGTTTATAAACTGTGGGGTTTTTTAACTGAGTTTTGCAAAACCTGCATTTCATCATGATGTTCCTTTTTTTTTTTGAAATAGTTATGTCTCTTTCAGTACAAAAAAATAGAAGAAATTACAGAAAACCTGTAATTCAAGGATAAAGTATTGAAGCAAGCAATTCATGTGTTTGGTGACCTTTGCACCCTGACTTAAGAAGCCCATTTTATTTCCAAATGTTCTGGCATGTGTTCTCAAGGTTTTACTAATAATAGAGAAATTCTATAATGTGTCTCAAAATAGAAAAGTAATTTTAATGAGAGATGTCCTGAATTTAGTGTTATAGTTAAGTTTGAACTTCTAATTAGCCTGCCATCCATTTTCTTTGATTGCTATGTTTAGAATTTGTTTCCAGAGTGTGTAATTTTAATTTAATCAGTCTTCCTTTTACTCCCAGACACTGTGTTAGTAACCACAATGTTTTTTAATCGCTTAAAATTATATTCTAGCTCAACCTGAATGGGGAGTTCTGGAGTTTCTTCAGGTGGTTCAGTATAAAGCAGAACTGCCAAAATTGCAAGTGGGATTGGCAATGGCTTGGAATGTGGCTTAGAACTTCACTGTCTTGATTGGCTGCTGATTTGTTTGATGATGAGACTTTTATGGTTAAAGGTGTTGGAATAGAGTTTGCTGAAATGGCTTTGTGCTCATCTATACAGATTGAAAAATATCTGTATTTTGTGTTTGTTGGATTTGTTTTTATTACCCTTTGAAAGATATGTTTGTCAACATGTTTTTATTTTTCCTTATTACAATATAATACAAATATGAAATGAAGCCTATCTAGGACATTTGTTTTACTGTGTACTTTCTGGGAAGCAATAATTTGTGGATTTATTGTAGGTTTCTAAAACTACACTCATCCCCTGCTATCTAACATGCTGGAAATGCGTTTTGTCTCCACTAGGTGAGTGTGACTGATGGCAATGAGAGTAGCAGTCTTTAATAGAATGAAATCCTGTATTTACTGAATCAATGCAGTGTTCCCACCCGAGTCAGCAAATCCTTAATTTAACCCATAGAGCTTCACTGTGCTTAAATGTTTGCAGAAATATAATCTAAAGGGTTTGTCTCGATTTCTTGACCATCCATGGATCCCATTGCACTGAAATGCAATTAAAAATCTGCAGGTTGAGGCTCCTGTCTTTTAAACTGTTTGTTTAGGTTCACAGCTTGTATTAACATACAAAGTGTGCAACTTAAAATGTTTAAATTTGTTCCTTTATGGTAAAATTTTTTTGGTTGTCATTACATAATGCCATGTCTTTGGTGATATAAAGCAAGCTCTCCTCCCCTCTGTCTCCATTTAGCTCATGCTTGGCTGTATTTTATATACATTGCTGCCAATTTAACCCCAGCCTCACAGTGAAACTCTGATATTCGTTGACTATCACAGATCGTGTGACATATCTGTGTGTTATTTAGCACATCCCTTTGATTAAATAGGACTTTTGTTTCGAATGGATAAGTAAAGGATTCATTGTAACTCACTGAATTCTTGGGTTTTATGTAATTTGTAACAGATGTTACTTCATGGGACAAGCTACTAATTTTGCAATTCCACTTTCAAATTTGTATTTATGATGTAGAACTTGCTTCTAAATGTATTGCAAAGTATCATATGTATTTTGGAACATGTTTGTAGCCTTCCTTCAAGAATTTCCCTTCTCCGCCCCCATGTTGGTATTTCATAGTTGTACCAAAGAACAAGCAGTTACTCGTGTGCAAAACTGGTTGCAGTATTTACTTGTGCATAGGCTGTTGAGAGGATGCTGAGTATGAGGTACTTCAAAAATCATCTATGTATTGTTAGTGTTCACCATACTAATTTATCTGGTGCCTCAAAAATGCTAAGCCCTTAAAAATAAAAAGAAAAAAAGAAACACAAAATGCCAAATGCACATAAAAAAGAGACAAATGAAGGCAAGTATATTAGTCAAGTTAAAATAATCTCAACTGTAATCCTTACTGCAAATGGGACACCAGAGACAAAAGCAATTCCTCATTTCTGTTCCCATGGCTTTACACAGAGATGCTCAGATGATGATGGGCAGCACTATAAAATGCTAAGATGTGTTTAAATGAGTGGTAAATTGGCAACAGAAAAGCAGGAAGGTTTTTACCACTGTATTAGCATTGCTATGACAGAAAAAAAATCAGAATTGATTTATGCACGTGAAGAGCTGCATGTTTAGGATTAAAGGAATGTTAATTTGCTTACTCTGTTAGACTGTACTAATTTAAAATAGAGATAACCAAGTGGTCTTCCTGCTTGGATTTTACTGGCATAGATTTTTAAATAGTTAGTCCAGACAAAATAGAAAATTCCTGTGGAACAGGGTGACATTGGTCTATCAGAGTTTTAATTTGGGTTTCAATGTATTATCAGTCAAGTACTTTCGGATAATGCATTCAGGGGCCTGGAGTTCTGAACCCACTAAGTGTTTTGCAGTAATTTTCAAAAAACTCTCTAGTTAGACTATAATGGTGTAGATAAACCTGGGGGGAGAAATAGTTGTGAAGACAAAGGCTGTTTTCCTATGGAGTGTTTAAAAGAGGAAAAATGAAGAAGGTAGAGGTTTCTTTTTCCTGTTGAACTGACCATATTCAGGCTACTGTGTTGCTATAGAGCTGAAATGATACTTTACGCTTAAATGATTTTCTTACTGACATCATTGTCACTAGTTATTAAAATAGAAGCGTTAAAATAATGAGGCAGAGGGACACTGGTAATAATTCACTGTCGCTTTGGTTTTGTGGAGGTAAGACACAGCTTTGATATGTGTGATGTTTCAGAAGAGGATTCTGAATTTAAGCAGTACTTGCATTTGGCTCTTGTAGAGTGTTTCACTGTCATCCTAGTGTGCCACTTGTGATATCCTTGTAGATGATACAGCTTTATGGCAAAATCCAAGTTGGAAAGGTGGGGTAGGGCTGTAGCAATAATTCTGCCATGGAAGTAACAGAAGAAAACAAACCCTCACAACTTCCCTGGAGTATTTTCTTAGGCTCACTGTTCTTGTTTCCAGAGGCAGAGGTTGCCAGGGTAGTTACTCGCCGTAATTCCCCGTTCCTCGAGTGAGGCGGCAGAATTCCGGGAGGGAACTGGGTGCATCCAGAGAAAGCAGGGCTGGTCCTGCTGCAGTGTCTTTTGTCTCTGCTGTCTTCTCTGATCAAGGCCATGTTGAGCTTCACTGCAAAGTCGAGTGTTTGGTGTCTAGTGAATTGATGCTTTTGCCGTCGCGGTGGTCCCGTGCCACACTTTTGAAAGCTGTGGCCATGGGCAGCACAGGCTGTGGCACAACCATAAGGGTCGGATCAGTGTGGCCCGAGGGACTTAATGGCAGGGCGCTCGGAGGTGCTCCCCCGTGGGAGGGACGTGGTTATTCTTGCTGGTGACAGAGCGGCTGATAAAGATCGCCCTCTGACATGGATATCTGTGCCTGCATTCCATAAAGCTGAGTCAGCGCTCCAAAGCTCTGTGCACAATGGTTGTTGAGTGAGATGGTCAGCGCTGGGAATCAGGCTGCTAATCACTGTTTCTTTATGTTGGAAACTACTTGGAGACCTGCCTGTTTAAAAACCCCAAAGTTTACTCCTAGAATAAGGGCTATTAAGAATTTTATTAATTAAATTGATGTTATCACTTATATTGTCTTACCTGTTTTAAAGGTTTGCTTTGCTGGTGTCTTAGTTTTTCTGTGTGGCTTCATGCCATAAGGGCAAGGGAAACAATGGGGCTTGTAAAGAAAAACAGACTTGACTTTAAATGCTTAAACATTCTTAGTGAATTAAGATAGGTGATGGAGACTTCTTAAAGGAAAAAAAAATCCATTTGATCTTGTCTTAGATTCGGCAACTCAGTTGTATTCTCTTACATGGGGGAAAGGGTAAGAATAGTAGTCAATGTCCTGTGATAATAGCAATGAACATGCAGTAATTAGCATTTCTCAGCTCTCTTCCTGTTTTTTCATTCATTAACATCTTGCTTTATGAAGATTTAATTCTGCTTAAAAATAGTTGCAAGGGGTCAGATTAATTTACTGCCTTGCAATACATAATTCTGTAAGAACAATTGGCAGAATAAACCTCTGAGCTGGTGATGATTACCATACCTGGGTCTTTTCCCAATAATTAAATGCCTGATTTTATTTTTCATAATTTAGCAATGTTTTCATAGAGGAGTTGCTCCTAAGTGCTATGGATGAAGTGTAAAGGCATTCTGTGTTCCTTAAATGCCAAATTTCTGTTGAACCCACTATCAACTCAAAAGAAAGCTCCTTGGAACTTGTGCTTGTTTCTTGCCCTTTCTCAAAGTTTTCTTGAACTTGCTATTCAGCTAATAAGAAGGCATTTGTGTATTTTTAGAATTGTATTTGTCTTTTTTGATGTTATCAGAATAAGCCTGGGGAAGTGATGGTCATTACTGCCCTGAGGAACTTGTCTGCATGTGCCAGAGTG
>JAOXXN010000395.1:45204199-45214323 GCA_026770055.1 Myrmophylax atrothorax
GAGTGGGTTGTGTTGCAAACCTTTTTCGAGAGGGTTAGTAATTCGGAGGTTGTTGCTGGATGTTAAAAAATACCCTAAAAATATCTTACATAAGCACTAATAATGGAGAAATGTTGATTGTTTTTAAAACTTGCATCACCATTAGTTTACAGTTTTTAAATGCTTGACATCTTAGAAGGTCTACTTAGCCATGAAATAAGCATGGAGAGACTTCTTTCTACTTGAATGCTTCAGGCTGAAAAAGGGAAGTGCTCTTGGAAATTGTACTAGTGTTGAGGTGGAAAGTTCTCAAGATTATAAAAAAAAATAAATCTGGATTTCAGCTCTACTTTTGCAACTGTGAATGAGATTTCATAAAAATCTTAAACGTGAGCATGTTTATGAAAATTTTGAGAACAGTTCTTTATTTTTGTTATTTTTACAATATGCTTTCATTAATAACGTCACTGGCTTTTACTTTGCTGTAGGCATGTGTATTGACAGCATGAGTTTGTTCAGAAAAATTTAAACAAAAAATAATGGAAATGAAAAGCAAGTTTTGATCAGTTATAAAAATATATATTCAACACTGTCCTTCCAAACCATTTCAGTATCTCTCAAATCTTTCCTGCATCAGAAACTTTCTTTCATTACTTTTTAGAAAGAAAGGTTGAAAAACTTTTGAATGAGGAGCCCCAGAACACTTCTAAAATTTATAGAGAATTTTAGAATAATTTTACTCGGTGAGGAAAGATTTCTTTTTTCCCCCCTTCTATCAAGTATTTACTATGTAAACATGTATTGTCAAGGTATCTTCCAGCTGTTTTCAGTATTACTTTGGCTTTCAAGTCTCAGCATATTTCAAACTATGCTGTTTTGATGACCTTCCTTCTGTTTGTGGTGTCAGCTTTTTAAAAATTACCATCACTGTGCATACCTGTGTTATAGTATGGTAAGTTGTATTGTCTTGTCCTGGATATTTCAGATCTCAGAAAGCTATATCAGGTCACTTCTTCGTCTGTTAACAGAATAATTAGTACTTAGAAATGTTTTTTCCCTCTTTGGTTTTTCTGCAAGTGTAAAGTAGAACTTGTATATATGCTGTTGTCTAAAGGTTTAATTGCTGTATGATTTAGTGACCTGCAATGCTCCCAAAGACTGCACCTCTCCTTTAGAAACTTAGGTCTGTCACTGGCACGATATTTGTCTTGCACGATTATGTGTGAGAATTTTGTGCCAAGGACAAACTTTCTGAAGACTTGCACCTTTTAGGTTTTTTTATGAAAGTGCTTTCAAAATAGGTAATTCACTTGGTACATTAGGTATTGTTTGGGAGCACTGGGATATTTGTTTTACCTCTGTAGCCTACAAAAAGCTGAGCATCTCCTTTGTTCATGGTTTTAAAATGGAAAGAAAGCATACTCTAAACTGAAAGATCCTTAAGGTGAAAGGCCATGTAAGTTCTCTTGATGCAATTTATGCTTCTGGAGTGTGGAGAAGAGTGTCAGTGGAAATACAGCACAGAGTGAGAGACCACCTAGGAATTTATGAATAACTCGGTCTGGAATGTGGCCTTGGCCTTTGTTGTGTAAGTGGGTTCAGGCACTTGTCACACAAGTGCAACTGTGTTTGCCAGTGTCTTCTGCCAAACTGAGATCTTCTGAGCAGCATCCATAATAGAATAGGTGGCTTGCCGTTAGTCCAGATTCCAGGAATGCTGAATTGTGCTATCCCATTCAGCAGTGATGCTACAGGAAGCATACCAATGAATGAGCACATGCATCACTATGTTAAATTCATCTTCATTCGTTGATCTTCCCAAAATTTTCAATTGTGTATTGGAAAGGAAAAGTGATGAGATATTTGAAGGCCCCTGTTAGGCTGAGGGAGATTTTCCTGCTGCTGCCTGTCTCCTCAGAAAGGTGAAGCTGCACAGTACCTGCAATTCCTGGCTCCAGGGGTCAGGTGCAGCTGATGTGGAGTGCTACAGTGCTGTGTTTGTCACGTGGCTTTGTGACCCATAACTATTGAAAAGTGACAGCAATATGGAACTTCACCTTGTGTAGAGCACAAGGTGTGGAAAATGTCAAGGGTTTGGTCAGAGCAAACTGCCTGCCAACACAAATACAGCAGGTGACGTGTCAGTGCAATCGTTACTCTTCTCTAACCAGAGTGTGTCACGTTGGTTTTCACTACTTGGGATTCATTTCTCAGCTCTCCTTCACATGGTTAGCTGGGCTTTTTTGTTTGTTTGTTTTGATACTTGGCTCTGATTTATGTAGTGTTTGGACTCATGAGTGTCCTGTGGGTCCTCCATTTTATTTGGAAACATTACATTTTAAAATTTAAAACAAAAGCTATCAACACATTTTGTTTGAAATGTTTCATATTTATGGTTCCCTAAAATTCTGTTTTCTTTATCTTCCCTGTCACATGGGAGTTTGGAGGGAACACACACATCTTTAATGCCAGCATTGCAGATTAAAAATAGTTTTCCTCCACCAAATGCTAACAGCTGGTTGGCTTTCTTTCCCTGCTGAAGATGCATCGTATAGTATTTTCCTTTCCCTGCTGTTGCCAAATGCTGATGGCTCAGGCTCTGCAAGTTTTACTTGGTAAATTCTGTTGCAATACTAATTACACTTTAAACAGCATTTCTGTGAGGCTTTTTACCACTCCAGTCAAGCACCTATTGTCCCATCCTGCAGATAAACAAACAGAAGGAGAAAGTGGTGGAGGGAGGTGCTTTGTGTTGGTTTAAATGACAATCAGTGCTTCTGTAAGCCAAGTATTACTCGAGCAATATGATGTAGTGGCAGGCACAAGAACAGGTCTCCGAAGTTGTGCTCCGCCAGGATAAACCCCTAACCTTTGTTCCTTCACTTTACTTCGAGTAATTCAGTGCAAATACCATGGAAAATCTCGTCATATTGACATCAGAGCAATTGCCTGTTGAAATCACTGTCATCTTCACTTTTCACCAGTAATGGAAAATGTCTAAATGTTGTATTTCAAGAAAGAAGACATTTATAGCAGTATTTTTTAAAATAACTCTTTTGTAATACTGTGATTATATACAATGACAAGTTATTACTGAGCTGAGTAGACTAGCTTATAATAGCTCTTCTGCCTTTCCCCATCTTGAAGTATTCAGCAAAACTGTTTTACCATATTCCAAGTGAATCTGTTATTTGATTTTGAAAATTCTTTCACAATGTCTGGCACTTAGTGTGGTATTGCCTTCATATACATGATCCATAATGTTTACATTTTGGCATAAAAGCTGAAGCAACTAGGGCAAGACATGTAGAGACACAAAAGTTAATGAAATAACAGATGGCAGTTACGTTCCTGTGGAAATAATTATATACTGCACTTTTAATTGCATAGAATCAATGTGTTGGTTTTCATTAATACAGTAGGGTTGCTGGTCATATGGAGTTTAGTGCCTTGTGTGGTATAAACCTGAAAGTTTGTTGCCATGTATTATGTGATATGATGGGGATCAATTTTAGGAATGCCTTAAAAATATGGTCTAAACAAAATCCTTTCTACACTGATTGTAGTAGATAGATTAATCCTGTTGCCATATGGCTTTGGGTATGCAAGAGAGAAATCTAGATAAGTGATAACTCATTTAATACTCTGTAGTTTGTGTTTATGGAAAACAGAATTCCTCAGGATCTTCTAAAGGAAAACAAGGGTGTGCCAAAGGTAATTTCAGTGTTGAGTGTTCGCGGATGGTAAAATTATATTTAACAGATGTTTGTAATTTTTGCAGGTAATAGCTCTAGCAGATGCAGCAGAAGAAAATCAAGCCAACATGTTCCAGGCATTCACAAAGTTGAAAAGTGCCACCCATCTGGTGATTATGCTGATTAGTTTGTGGCAGAAGCTCAGCACTGATCAAGTTGCTATTCTGGAAGCTACGTTTTTGCCATTAGCAGAAGATACACAAGAGCTGGTAAGAATCTGTAAGAGCTGCTTGAAAGACACTCATTCATAGAGCTTTAAGCCCTTAAATTTTCATATTTTCCCCTGTCCTTTACTGAAGACTGTCCTTTGAAGTAATTTAAGTAGCTTTATTAAGTTTAATGTTTGATGCAAACTACATTGATTTCCCAAGAAAGTGGAAAAGTAGGAGTAGATTTTAGAATGTTTCATTAGGTGTGGGTGATACCAGTTAAATTGTGCTTAATGTTTCCATAACAAGTGAAGTAGGAATCTCACACATATTCAGCTGATTTTATCTTCTGTCCAGTTGTTAGCACAAGCAGAATACCCTCATTTTTATAAGACTGTAATCTAAATGCCATATAATGTGCATGCACTCATTCCAATAGAAATGTAAAATATAGACAATGTACACAGAGCAAAAATACAGTGTATTTCATCTATCGAGCATTTGCCATACTTTGCCCTCAGTGTTTTTACAATGGTCTATATAATGGTTGAAAGATGTCCAAAGAAAATACTGTGTATAGATAAGGTCCTTGTATTCTCCAAACCATTGTCGACATAGTCCAGCATTGTGTAGATATCTTGTAAATTCTGCTCTGATTTAAGAAGTGTGACCGTGTGAGATTGTGTGCAAAATTTGGAGAATGGTCTGTGTAGAAAAACAGTGCTGTATTCTGTCCATGCAAAAGGTCCCCAGTTAAACACTGTTTTAGCTGAATTAAGCAATGTGCTCAACTTAATTAAGAGTTGATCCCCAGTTAGTTTCAAGTTTAGTTTTTTTACTGGATTCCAGAATAAAGTGCTTAAAAATAGTTTGCCACAGTTAGAAGAGAAATAAACTCTGGCATTAATACATCTCAACACTTTATTTTAGGCTTCTGAACTTTGAAGTGCAGTGCATAACCTCTTGCAAGTGACTTCTGGGGAATAAAAAATAAGAATTACCTTAAGTACATATTAGTTTTAATTTTCATGCTCTGCACAAGGTTTTGCAATGAACAGTGGATCCAGATTTTGGTGCATACCCTGAATACTTAGAATGGTTTGTGGCCTTTTAGAAAGCTTGTGCTGGGTTCCAACTGAATTTAGGATCATCTGCCATTTCCACCTGGGGGGCAAAAGGTGTTTTGGCATTTTACATGACATTGACTCATTGCAGGCAAACTCCCCCAGTTTTATTGAGATTTGTTTTGGATCTAGTCCTCATATAAACTTGGAAAATCAAGCTTTGCAACTGAGGAGTGTGCATTCCCATGAATGGATTGAGAGGAAGGTCCTATGGATCTAAGAGCCCAAACAACAATTTTTTGCATGACTCCTTTTTATTTTGCCCTCAGGAATTGTGTTGCTTTGACATGTGTTTTGATACAATATGGTCAAATTTGTTGTGTGTCCTATAATACAGGATATCACTTCAGCATGTATCTCAGTGTGGTTTTAATATAGTAGTCACCAATATTTCATGTTAAAGCTGTAAGACTTCACATAAATATTGTAAGGATGTGTATCCTGCAGAGCAGTCAGGATAAAAAATGTAAACCAACAATAACTGGAGGTGGAAATGGAAATGAAACCTTTACCAAATCCTGGATTATGTGCCATATTGAAGTTGTTATGCTATCACAGAAATCTGAACGTAATTTGAGGAGCTTGGGCAGGGAATGGGGAAATCTGACATGCCAATGATGTTTACAGACAGAAGCTCCTAGCCTGCGTTCAGGTTTCCTTGCAGGCAGTCGGGTGGAACACTGGTGAAAGAAAGTGCTCTAAAGAATTTTTATTTACTCTTCAAACAATTCTGCACAATGGTTTGTTGTATTTCTGTTCTGAGGGAATGTGTCGGAAGACAGGTTGGATGCTGTCTACATCTCCAGAACATTTTCTGCCCTGTGAGCATTAAACTATGGAAGTGTTTTTTTAATAAAAGGGAAATGTTTGGAATATACTGTTACCATAAAAAGAAATGCTTCTTTGACCATAACATCAACATTATTCTCATACATGCCATTTCATTTAGAACAGATTGGATCTTGTATTCGAGACCTGGCAGACAATTCACTTAGATATTTAGGAAACATGAAAGTGGCATTTTGTGTTCCCATTGCTGCAAAGTTTTTGTCTAAGAACATAAAAAATTTGGATTTTTCTTGTCTACAAAGATGTAGTGGGAGTAATATTGCAAATTGCATATTTTTGGGGAATAACAGATATTTGGCATCATATTTTATTTCTGGCAGTAAAATCCTAACTAGCACCTAAATAGCATTGCTCTGAATAAACTGGCTGAAAGGGTTGATCTTGTTCAGTGTTGGAAATACAAGGACATTCCCCTTTTTCTGTGATTCTTTCATGACTTCTGCATAGTTGTGGAAGTGTAACACCAGCAACTGAATGAGATCTCTCAGGTCTTGGTGGGGTAAATGAGTTAACTCTTCTGCTATTGAAATGATTAAGGAAGTGGTGCCAAAGCAATACAAATTAATTGTATTTGCATGGAAGTTAGGTGCAGTTTTGTCCAATTCAAAATACAGGAGTGTATATTGTCACTGTTTCAGAGCACAGTGTTACAGCTGCGTGCTAACTACACTTTCAAACGTATACTGGTTCTGAGTCCTATGTTTTTGTGTTGAAATATATGGTAGAAAAATATTTTTGGATTCTTTTGGAGACAAAAGAGTACGTGATCATCAAAATAATGTTAATAAAATACCATAGATTTTATTATGCAATTCACTTTTTTTCAGGAGAGTCGGTCACTGTTCTGCAAGACTAACATATTTGTTATTGGCATATTTCAGGGAGTGGCAGCAATTTGAAGTATTATAAAGTTTGAAATAATAATAAAAAAAATTCGAGGAAATGTTAAGGGGTGTTTTCCAGTGATTATACTTTCCCAAGCTGAGTTTTCTGGATGGAAAAATATGTTTGAAAAATGTTGCATTTGTGATGTTTACAATAGGAAATCGGTTTGGGAAAGGAGGGACTTTGTCCAGGCTAATTTAGAGGGTTCAAAGGGTTCATGCTGCATGGGGTAGTTTTGATATAATGGTTACATGGTGTCTGCATGAACTGATGGCTCATGTGTCTGATCATTAGGCTATTAATGCTTTCTTTGTTTAGGATCTTACAAAGGGAAAAAGTCTGTCCATACTAACATTCTGACTTTAAGACTGATGGAGGGCCCTTGGTGGTATAGCCATCAACAGTAGCTGTACTGAAGAATAAATATTTTCATAGTTCTCATGATGTTACCAAATAATGACATACAGGTGCTTCACTGCTCAGAATCATCCGTTTCCTGCCACAGTCACATTTGTGCTACTGTAGTCAATAGGAATAGCTTTAAACTGGCATTGAGGAGGTGCATTTCCATCTCTCTCTGTCTGTGATCCTACAAACCAAGTAAATGTCTGTATTAGATCTTATTTTTTTATTGAAGTTGTAATTTGGAAGGAAAATATACCTAAGGGTGGAATGCATATTTTATGTGACTCTATGATTTAGTATAATTAACTTGTGTTAGAGACTATAAACTTACCACTTCACAGTGTTGATTAGATAAAGTTGAAAAATATACAACAATGAAAAGAAATGATGTCAGAAGAAAATAATGAGGTGCCTGGTAAAAGTCGTGGGAGTTACTATCAAAAGTGTCTGTGCTTTCTGTAAGATGATGATCTGAATGTAAATCATGAGGAAAAGAAAAGATCATTTGGGAAAGCCTAGATAGCCTGTTAGGTTTTATGCATGATGGCAGGTGGATTTTACTGTAGAGTTCTTGAGAAAGGTAGAAAATACCCTTTTGGGGAAAGAATCCTTTAGTCAGTTGAAGTTCTCAAAATCAAAGGTAAGGTTATTTCTGTAATTCCAGCAGGCTTAATTCTGTCACAACTTGACAGTACCCAAAGTTTTCTTTAAGCTTTCCATTAATGTTTAGTGCTTTTGAAGCTTTGAGCTGGTAATTACATCTTTGGCAAGAGTAATTTTTATGAACCCCAATTCTTATAATTTATTGGAAATTGTCACTTTCACTAATTCTTGTAATTAATCCAACGTAGATCTTAATCACAGTAAAATATATCTGGAATTAGGTTTTTTGTACCTTATATTTCCTATACTCCACTTGTCACTGTAACCAACTTGTCACTGTACCCACTTTTAAAATGGAAGTTCTGACTGTCTACCAGACAAAAATATATTAAAATAGGCTGAAATATTTCATATTTTCTTGTTTGCTGTAGGCCAGTACAAATTATCTTTTGGTATTATGTAAATAATGAAAAATTTTCTTAAACAAAACAACCCCACCCCAAACCTAATTAACCAACAAAAGAAACTCCAACACAAGGTAGCGTGCAGTAATGACTGGTAGCTTGGAACCAGTTCTCCATATAACTATATTCTTTATTTCTGCAAAAAAGATCAAGTTTACAGCAGATGCATTATATTTATTCCCCCTCTTCTTTCTAGAAACCAAGTGGATAATACATCTGAAAATAAGTAGTTTTCGAGGGACAAACACATTAAATTTGTTGGCTTTTTTCCAGCAGGGAGAATTACTTTACATTAAATGATATTGAGTATCTTTTTTTTAAAAAGTCAAAACTAATATAAAAGTCGTCCTCCTATTTGAATCAAGACTATACAACAGAACAATTCAGAAAGACTATTCTTGTACAGAGAAGCATCTAAGTCTAAAAAAAGTGTGTATGTGGGGGGAAAAAGCTAGTGAGTTTTAACTCTTTAATCACACAAAATAAAAGGAAGAAGCTTTAAGCTTTACCCATAAACCCCATAATTTGGCATTAAAAAGGGTTGGTCAGCCTGAAGTTTAATTTTGATTCAGGGCAACGTAAGATTGTCAAGGGAGAGGAGGAAGGTTAAGGAATGAGATTCCCACCCCTCCCTGGACAGGCAAAGTCCAGTATGGGGAAGAAAGGTCAGAAGTGGAGCGGTGGTGCCTGGATCTCTTGCTCAGACATGTGTGTGTGACCCAGCTGGAGCATAAGAGAAGTAAGAGCGTGGTTCAGGTACCAGCCTTCTTGGATGGTATGTTTTGATAAATGCTCTGCTGCGGGCCTGCTTTCGAGAGGACCAGACTACACCAGAGGTATCCATAATCATAGAATCATTAAGGTTGGAAAAGACCTCCAAGATCCAACCTTTGGCCAAACACCACCTTTTCAACTAGACCATGGCACCAAGTGCCATGTCCAGTCATTTCTTGAACACCTTCAGGAATGGTGACTCCACCACCTCCCTGGGCAGCTGTGCCCAGTGCCTGAACACCCTTTCAGTGAAGAAATTCTTCCTGATGTCCAACCTGAACCTCCCCAGTACAGCTTGAGGCTGTGACCTCTGGTCCTGTCCCTTATTGCCTGGGAGAAGAGATTGACCCCCACCTCACTACAGTCTCCTTTCAGGTGGTTGTAGAGAGCAATAAGGTCTCCCCTTTTCTCCTCCTTTTCTCCAGCCTAAACAATGCCAGCTCCCTCAGTTGCTCCTCATATGAGTAGGTGGACAGAAGGATTAGTGATTGAGCCTTGGTATAAACCTTATGCTAATGGAGAGTCTGATGTATCTCTTGGTTAGATGTATTTTAATTAAGAAGTTTTGAGAATTAATTTTGTTTTTAACTTGAGCCAGCACCTTATTTTTTTCTGCCAGTATTGGAGGTACTGAAGTTAATCTTCAGTGGGCTGTCTCTGTGTTGTGAGCAGAAGCCTACTCAGGGATCTCATTTCTCGGTGTAAATTAGGCAAAGCAGAACTATGTTCTGCTGTGATTAGTTTGCTTCCAGCATATATCACCTCCTTTTAAACTCATTGTGAGACCCTACAAAGTACTACAGTTGTCCCAAGAGACACATCTTTTGTTTGATAAATTAAATAAGCTTCTGTTATCAGACATCTTTCTCTATGTGATATTGTGGTGGGGACCTCTAAACTTTCCCTTTGTTAGGGTAATCTGTCTAGTTCAGGTACAAAGAGCTATTTTAGTGTAGTAGTAATTACTATGTGCTGCATACCAGGAGTTCAGATCAGTTGTCATCTAAACTGCTTAATGACAAGAGTGATGCATTACAGTGATTACAGCAGGGTTGTTCACCAAAGGGTCTTAACACTCAATATACATAATCAGCGGCTCTGTCTTTGGCTTTTTCTTTTAAAGAAGTTTATAGTCAG
>JAOXXN010000395.1:45214352-45228557 GCA_026770055.1 Myrmophylax atrothorax
CCTAATTGAAAGATCTGCAGATTCTTGCTATGCAGCCTTCCAGTACCAAAAAGGGCTTACAAGGATAGAGAGGGATTTTCAGGAGGGCACATAGTGCTAGGTCAAGGGGAAATGGCCTTAAGTTGAGGAGGTAAATTTAGATTAGAAATTAGGAACAAATTCTTTACTGTAAGAAGGGTGACTGTCCAGAGAGGCTGTGGATTCCCCATCCCTGGAACTGTTCAGAGCCAGGCTGGATGGGGCTTTGAGCAGTCTGGTCTGGTGAAAAGTGTCCCTGCCCATGGCAAGGAGGTTGGAACTAGGTGATCTTTAAAATCTCTTCCAACCCAAACCATTCTGTGATTCTATGAATCTGTGCATTGATCAGTATTGTACTAGTGTTTAGAAATTTAACGTGATTTATGATTGATTGTAAAATTCTGCTGGAATTATATAAATACTGAAACAAGGCATCTGTTTCAGCACCATTACTGTATGACCTTTTTATTAATAATAGGGCAGAGTTTATAGAATTAAAAATTGCATATTTGCTGCTGGTTTTATTGTCTGGTTGTCTCACATCCATTCAAAGCTATGATACTTTTATCATAAATACTCTAGGGCTAAGTTAGTAGCATTTTATCTAACTGTATGTCATGGCATTTTCTGAGAAATTCTATGAAGCTCTCCATTTATATTCCACATATGACAATGATAGGCAGCTAAATTCATCATTTCCCTTAGATCTGAGAATCAGAAATGTCCCTGGGAAAGTGTATCAAGATCTAATCACCAAACTAATCTTTGTTCTTGAGGGAAGGACGGGAGTGGAGGGAACCAGTTGTGTTGTGACTGCTTTTGGTTCTGAAGGTGGTGGTGGCTTGTGGTTCTAAGTTGCAATTGTAATGTAGCGGTTTTTGGTCATTATTAGATAACCCAAAGCTATTGCTTGCATGCTGTGCTGCTGTGTAATCTCTCTACTGGAATTTACTAAGACAACCTGTCATCAGGTAGGTACAGACAGATGCAGATATCACACAGATGATGTCATGTGAACCTTTCATCTTGTTACAAGATCCCAGAAAAAAACCCTCACTTGCTTTTTATGCCTTGGTTTTCAGAATAGTCATTTTTTTCAGATGGAAGGGTTTTTTAGTTAATGGCAAGATGCTTTGTCCTAATTTCTAGATTAAGAATGATATACCAGTATTCTCTCATATTTGCACAGGTGGTGAGAGACTCACTTTACATTAAGACAAGCTAAATTAAAGGAACATGAAGATTACATCATTTATGTCCATCATCATCTCCTGGCTTTTTCAATGAAGAGAGAGTTTGATAAAGCCAAAATATGTTTTTGATACCTCAGAAGTAAAACAGGTCATAAGTCAAGTCTATACAAACAATGGAGGAGTTAATAATCTTTGCCCAAGCTGTCTCAAGCAAAATAAATAAATAATTAAAAATCCAACATAAACTTGAAAATTGGCTATCCAAGCAAACATGCAAGTCCAGTTTGCCACTATCCTTTGTCCTTACCTGTGCATTTTGGGAGAATAGCAAGTCCACAATTTGAAACAACAGAGCTGAGTCTAAAGTTAGTGATGAATAGATCTAAAGTAATGTGAGAATTTAAATAGGAAACAAACTTTGTATCAAGTTTGGGATTTTTTTCCAGAGCTGAAATATTTGAGTGGGTGTGATTCCACATTTCACAGGCTTTGGAAACATAAACTCATTTGTCAATATTACATAGCATGTTATATTAGTAACCTAATAAAAGATATCATTGTAAAAGATGAGAAGTTGCTCCCCAAGTATATCACTGATACAAAAGTGGATTATGAACTGAGATGCAGTGAGATGTTTCAATAAGCTTGTTTTAGCATATGTTTTTATCTGCTTTGTTCCTCCAGCCCAAGTAGAACAAGGTCTGATTCCTCTTCCCCATGTCAAAAATTATCTTGCTGGACCTAATTGAAGTTACAGAGTTCATGTATGGCAAACCTACTGCAGAGTGGTGTTCTTCAGCAAGATGCACAACTTCTGGTGTGTTTTGTGCTTTGACAGCAGCTGCACCTCAGTTTTTCTACCTAACTGGTGAAAACTTCTGGAGGAAAAGAAAGATGAAGTGTTAGGTGATTTCAGTGCTAAAAAGCAAAACAACAGACCTCTGAGGCTGGCAACAAAAGAAGTCAAACCCACTCCGTTCATGTAGTGCACACACGAATTTCTTTCATCAGTTCTCAGAAAGGGATCAACTGTCATAAAAAGTCAAGTAAATAGGAAAATTTAGCTGACAAAAATCCCTCAAAAATTCAGGAATAGCTTCTAAAGCCCATGAAGTGTTTGAACTTTCACTATTCCAGACAGTATGCCTTTCTAGTACAACAAATAAGCATTACTGGAGGAGTAACTCTGCAGTTCCATATGGTTAGAATTTATATGTCAAAAAATGTGCTCTTTTCTCTGCTTGTCGCCCACTCTTAAAACCCCTCTATTATCCAGAAAAAACCAAAACAAAAAAGGTGTTAGGACACACTCTGTATTACTCCAGTTTTGAGATGAGACAATTTGAAAGAAGAGCTGGGTGATAAAGATCCATTCCTTGTCAAGAAGAAAACTGGTGATCTAATCTAATTCTAACCTAATTTGGAAAGTCTTTTTGTGCAAATGAAGAGCATCCAATGCAAAAGGATGCAGCCTATGTGGAAATTTGGCTGCAGCAGGCAGAGATTAAATTTTAATGGAATAGCTAATAAAACCATCATCTGTAGTCACTCTGGTATATCATTTTTTGGTGAAGCATGGACTTGCATGAGAGCAAATCGCTAAACTCAAAAGCAGCTAAGAAGAGTTAAGCAGCTGTAGAAATATTATGACTGTGAGCCCCGCCTGGAGTTTTGCTGCCTTACAGGTGGAATACTCTCTAATCATGTTACCAGTTCCATTAATACACAAACCCCTACAAGTGCTGGTAATCATAATTTGTTTCTGTGAGCAGGACTTTCTTCTGAGTTGGACTTGAAAAATATATTAAAATCTTGAATGATAGAGGTCATCATCTTGATAGACGCAGCTTTCAGAACCTTTGTTTGGTAATGCTCAATTTGCTGGATTTCTGAAACACCCACTGCTTTAATATTGCTCTCGTGTATTATGATTTTTCCAGAAGATTCTTGCTAAAATATTAGTTTAGGAGCACTATTTCTAAAAGAAGAACACTGCATGTTCTATATGATAGTTTTAAAAACACTATTTTGATTACTAGGCCATATGCATTTTTAGCTTTACTTCCATACCTGAAGACATTATAGGAGACTTTAGCAAATCTTGATCTAAAGTTAAGTGTCCATAGAATGAAATCCACCAAAAACTATACTTATATTTAATGCAGAAGTGTTTGATAGTTTGGGAATTGAGCTTCAGAGGACAGAAATACCAGAGCAAATCTTAAATGGCAGGTGTACATTTCAGGAAAGAATCTGTCATAGATTCTGCTGAGGTGAAATTGCCATAGGATGTTAACATATGTTTACCAATTAGGACTCAAAAGGAGAAGTTCTTGTAAGAGAGTTGTTTATGCTGCTGGGCTTTCTATTAAATAAATTATCTCTTCAATGTCCAAATAAGTTGCTGTTTCTGTTGTGACTGGGAATCACAGCATGGCTCTGCAGAAGTGACAAGTGTGCCTGTGACAGACTTTTAAATAAACCCACCATATTCACTAAGGCTTTTTTGTAAAGCTGATATCTGCAGTCTATTAGTCCCAAGATGTGAGAGATTAATATTTGAATTAGATGCGCCTTAGTAGCTTGAAGATTGGTGCATGAACACTTACTGTGAAATTGCTCTGCACAGGTCTGTTGTGCTATACTGGAACCAGTTCAATAAATACTGTAAAGAGATCTCATCCAGTTGCCTGTGTAAGTCTTGATTCCTTTCTGTACGGTTCTATTTATTGTTGTTCAGAGACTCTTTAAACTTTTACACCTTAAATCTCTGTTGTGTCAGCATTTGTGCAGAGCTTGATTGCTCAAGGACATGCTCAGAGATTGCTCGGGAGATGACACGCTGTGGCCAGAGTTATCAAGATGTTGCCTTGAACTTCTCTGGGTTTTGTGTTTTCTTTTATCCCTTGTCTTCTATGCCTTGTTTTAAGTAAATTGTAATTTTCTTGGACTAGATAAGTTTGCTAAGTCCAAACCCTTAGTAAGATTTAAATGTCTGTAGTGCCTATAATGTAGCTCTTGACAGTAGGTTGACTTCAGAGAACAGTCTCACAAGTGAGGATTGTTTTCTGCATGAAATTCTTTAAAATGAAATTGATTCCCCCACTGCTTCAAACTATTCCTCTAGAACTATGTCTTATATTTATTTTCTTCATTTTAGTTGTTCTGTCACTCACCTTGTCTTTGATGTTCAACTGTATCCTCACTTTGATATTGTTTTCATCAGTCTGCAAAGTCCTGTTAGAACTGAATTATTTAAAATGCCAATAGAGATAAAAATCTGATCAGTTAATATTACAAACATTATGTATTGTATTTGATTTAAAGAAAGAAATAACTAGAGAGAGCAGGATTGTTATATGAATTTCAGTTATTGCTTTTTTATTGTGTGCTCAATACAAATGTCCTTCTTAGGCACTTAATAGATTTATAATGGATTTAATCTTGAGTAATTTGTCTGGATTTTCATCAGACTTGAGTTCCACTAGTCTGTAGGACTTTGCCATGTCCCTGTTTTTGAGGTGTTCCAGTTACTCTTTTGTTATTTAAATATGTGGAGATTTCGATTTTTGTTTTTTATACAAAAGTGAATTGCAGAAGATTCTAGAATAATCTGTGACTAGTGTTTCTAGTGGACTATGTTAGAGAAAATTGGTTTTATAGTGTTATAAGGGTAATTCTTCAACCAATAAGAATTTTTTCTTAAAAAAAATACAGTCCTTGACACTGTTCAAATTTAATACGTTAAAACTTCACTAATATTTTACTTTGGTTTTTCTGAGTGTTATATAGATATCCAGGTTTTTTGTTTGGCTTTTCCTTTTGTTTTATTCTTTTCAAAAGTGCTCCTAATTGCAATATCAATTCATTTTTAGCAATAGTTTTTCAGGGACACTCACAAGGAATTTGTCATTCCCATGTCTGGCAGCACAGGCAAAGGCTGCATGGCTACTTCATGTCTGCTGTGTCTGCTACATCCTCTTGGAGACAAATCAGTCAGAAACACAGAATATGCTTGAGGAATATGGCTTAGGATGTCTGGGAGCACAGTGAATTCTGGGCAAAATTTGCTAAATGATCTGTGTTTGTGTTGAAGGCTGCCAGTTCAGTAGCTGTGGATTAGTGGATTACTGTATTGTATGTGTGACAGTATTTTTTTTTAATGACTTTAAAAGCAAAATGTTGGGACACACATGGGTGGTGTTTCTTGTGAATTAGCATATGCAATGCTTTCAGATATAGAAAGCTCTTCTTTGGTGGTTTGGATAAGCAAAAATGCCAAGATTGTCATTCAGTATGGTGAGCTTTCAAGTATTCTATCATTTCTGAGAGCTGATAAAATCACTATTATGTCTAAAATCAAGAGATAAAATACAGCCAGGCAAATTCCTGAGTTAATAGCTGTAAGAATTCCAATAATTTAGCTTGCACCGATTTTCCATAGTTTTTGTAGTATGTTCCACATTGCATTTGAATTCTAGAACTATCCTGATTGTCACTCCACAGGCAGCTCAAAAATGGCTGTTCCCTTGGGAATATTATTGATAATGATAAAGACTTTCAAGATAAAAAATACAGAATCAAATATATATCTGGCTTATGAACCAACTTAGGAACAATCTTGTTCAAGCTTGACTGGTACTCGATTAGACTGATTTATTTGCACTTAAGGCAAATATCATTCATGTGTAGATCTCTAAATTACACTAACTGCATTAATGTGCTGAGAAGTTACACCATATGAGTAAACCTGTCAAATTGAGAACAGGCCCTGTCCCACACTTGTCCCTATATATATATCTATATATATCTGCCTTATGTGTCCTAACAACAATAATATTGAAATCCTCCTTTCAGGTCCTGCCCCTGTCTGTGTCCAGGTGACCTTGTCTGTTGAGCAGCTAAGCTCCTGATGGTGGAGTCTTCCACCAAGTGCCAGGCTGCAGCGCTGTGCCTCCCGACACTCAGACTTCTCTCACAACCACATTCCTCATGTTTGTATTTTGCTACGGCCTGACAGCTGATTTTCAGCATGACATCTCCCATGCTGGAAGTGCCTCCAGTATTATTGTCTAGAATTTTAGAATAACAGTGGGTTGTTAGTCATTTACCCTGCAGGGAACATAATTTTGGAGGGTTTTTTTCTTGTTCTGCAAATGGTATAACCAAAAAATCTTCCTAAAAATTTAGCTTCTCTATATGAAGCCTTATGCCAAAGGGAGATTGAATGTGTAATTATGGTCACACTCAGATATGCCATGACACCTGGGAATCTTTAGGGATGGTTTAATGATGGTTTGTATGGAATGTAAGTGATACGTATTATTATAATCTTAGTCATTCTAGTATCACATTTAGTGTTCAGACTCCTGCAGTGTATGTGAAGAGAAAAAATAATCATGTATATGTGCAAAATATGAAGCCCGGTGTTTCCCAATGAAAAAGCAAAATTGATGATTTGTTTTTACATCTCTTTCAATTATAGGAAGGCTCTGGATGGTTCAATAATGCCTCTCTCTGTGAGCCTTGCATCCCATTTGTTGTTGCAGTCATGGCACACAGTGATGGATTGCTGGGATCCCTCTCACGGTGAAGGTGTTCCTGTCAGACCTCAAATATGCAGAATGCTGCACAGGAAGCCATTAAGTGAATATTACAACTGTGGCTGTAGAATCCTTCTGCAGTGTGGGCTGTAGACTAGAACACTTTCATTTTCAAACATCTTGGCTTTTTTAATGTGTAAGGGGTGAAGAATTCTTCTTGTTCCTTCAATTTTTCCCTTGTACTGATAAAAATTGCTGACAAATGCAGCCCTATTTGCAGCTGTTAATTCTGAGTTGTAAAAAATCACCTCAAAAGTTTTTCATCCCTTTTTTTTTTCATTTGGATGTAGCTTTTGTATACTCTTTCACTATCACAAAGGCTGCTTTGGATTCGACTGGACTTAGCAGGTCAACAGACCTTGAATTGGAGGAGATAGTTTTATGGTCTACTGAGAAACCAGTTTTACATGGAAATTAAATACAAGAACAAGGGTTGGAAAATGTTAAGGCTATGGTACAAAGTAAAACATATCTGTGTGAGCCAAGGACAGAATTCTAGCCACTTTTAATTTCCTGACTTTCGTTAGCTTGTATTTCAATGCTTTTATTGAAATGCTCCTTTTGCCTGCATTTTTACAACTTATTTGCACAGACATACTGGCCAGCTTCTTGGCTACTGTATGCTGACACCAGTTAATCACATGTTTCTTTGTCTTTTGGTGAAACTTAAGATTCTTATGTTTATGTTGTCTTATTTTTCATGATTTGTAGTATAATTAGGAGTGCCTGGCTTGGCTGTTTTTGGTGCTTTGTACATATTGAGTTTCATTGCCCAGTATGTGGGAATGTAGACAGCCTTTACCAGCTCATTAACCTCTTTAAATTGGCTATAGAATGGATGATTTCCTGTCACCATCACAGGTCAGTGGATGCATCACACTCTAATGGACTCTTTTTAGAATATTTGAAAAATGTTAAGCTACCACAGCACTGATTGATTGATTGATTGACATGATTTTTCTAATTTACATTTTTTTAGGGGGTGGCAAATCCTGGTGAGATAGTAGGTTAATGTCGTCATCGTTCTGAGGTCAGGAAAGGCAAACCATGAGTAAAAAAACCTCACCAGGTGATCCTGTTCCTCTGCAAAATACAACTATTTTATAGAATAGAGCACATTTTAAGGACATTAAGTATGGTACATGTTTGGATAAGGTTGAGGTACATATGACTGTGTGGTCTTACTGATGTACTTGACCACTAGTGAGCATCTGACCTGGATCTGTTCTTAGGAATTAACAAGGTCAAGAAGGGTGGCCTTTGCTTCTCTATGTTAAAAGTAGTACCCCTCACAAAAGCCATATGTATTTAATTAAAGAAGTTCATTAACCTTATTTGCTTGTCAGTGGACTATGGCAGAGTTGACACCATCATTCTTTCAAATGTTGCACTTACCAAGTAGTGGAAACTCGGATAGGAAGGTGATTTTACTGTGTAGCTGAGTGTTTTCAATCAAGTAGAACACATAATGAGACGGAGCTTAAAAACCAGAAGACTGTCCAAGCTCTGTAAGATTGTCATGAGCAGGCTTTGTGAGTGTCTTGCAGGTTCATTTTAGATGCTTTGCATTAATCATATGGTCTCATCACAGAGTGTAATTTAAGATTTCAGAATGCATCAAGAGCAGTCAATCTGCATTTCATGCTGGAAAAATGAGATAGATGTTATATATTAGATTTTATGCATTAACCTAATAACCTTGTCACGAATAATAAGACTTCTGCTATCCAGGATTCTTGCTTAAAGGAACATCTTTGATCTGTTTGTTTCACTGAAAACCACAGTACAGGTTACAGACTTGGAGTTAAGTTTGAAATGTGCTTTCCAAGGTGCCGCATGAAAAGAAACCTTCTTGTTTTTACTGAGTGTGCTTTGCAGAAGTTAGCATTTTATTTTGTGGAAATAGGTACACTGAATATATCTTTTCCTCCTAAAAGCTTTTCCATAGGTAGCTGCTTATTTTAATTGAAGTGGTTCCTAAGCTGTTTTTTTCAGAAATGTGAACAACTTGACTTTGTGCTAAAATCGAAGTCCCTGTTCATCACAGCACTGACACACCTGTGCCCATGCTGTGGGTATCAAAGCTGGTACCTGGGCACTGAGTATCTGCAGCTTTGGGTTGCAGTCATGGTGTTCTCTGCTATGGGTGTGTTGTCAGAATATAAGATAAGAATCTACACTTTTTTTTTTTCTCCCTGGCCTTGGTATATCTTCATCACAATGTCATATACTATGTATTATGTTTTTATTTAAATCTCCATTCTGTTCTTAATTCTAAATGTCACAACCAGGAAAGTCTAGTTTTCAGTTATTAATACTGAATTTAACTGTTATACCCCATCCTGTCCATGTACTGTTATTACTGAAATTAGATTTCTGTGTCAATCTTGATATTGGAACAGGTTTGTTTTTTCAGCTCTTGCTTGTAGAAGTTGAAGTTGGGTGTTCATGACACTAAACCCCAAATTATATTTTATCTATCAGTATAATTTGAAAATTCTCAGTCTGTTTTGTTACTTTATTTTTAATATGCTATATTATATTACAGTTCACCTAATTTTTTTTAACTTCATTTCCTTTAACGCAGGGCTGGGAAGAAACTGTGGATGCTGCAGTTTCTTACTTGTTAAGAACTTGTTTGTCAAAGAGCTCCAAGGAGCAGGCCCTGACTCTCAGCAGCCAGCTGTGCATGCCCAAAGACACCAGCAGGCTGAAGAAGAATATCACCCTCTTCTGTGACAGACTGGCCAAAGGTGGTCGCCTTTCACTGAGCACAGACTCAGCCACCCAGCAAGCTGCTGTCCTGCCAGGTAAGGCTTGAAGTACATCTTTGGGACTCAAAATATCCATGTGCATATCAAAACTGAAAGTTTTGCATGTTTTATTTTCTTGGCAGTTTGTTTTTCTTTGGTTGTGGAAACCAAACACTGTTTGTGTTGCTGACCAGTAGAATGACTTGGGTAATAAGATGATTTTAAATCTGAGTTTTTTCAGTTTAATCACTTATTGTTGGTCTTACACAATGTGCACATAATGCAGCAAGTGAACCCCACATAGTTATCTTTATCCTCTAAGAGTCTTATCACTTATTTCTTTGCACTTTTTAATTGCATACATATCTTTATATGTTTCTAATGTGAATAAAGGAGTGAAAAGTCCTGCTGTCTTGATAAATAAATGATTATGATTACATTAGTGGCTTTATGGCAGTTATGAAGTAGTGATAACACGAGAGGAAAAAATCTGCAGCTTTAGAAAGTATTAGTTGGCTGGATGATATCTCACAGAAAGCATGGAATTGAAGATGAAACTAATTTAAGTATGTGTTGAATATTTCTCATACAGAAGAAGAGTGTGAGCAAGATTTCACAGTGCACAATGATTTAGATGAATGTTATGGAGTTACCATTTTAAAGGAAGTTTTCTTCATGTGCTTTTTTATATTCCTATTTTATAGTAATAGTGGGAGCAAAGCCACACCTTTTCTGCAGAGCCTGAAGTTTAGCATCTTTGCACTGTCACAAGACATTTTCTTCCTGCCTTTTTCCTCTAGTGAAACAGATAGTCTCTCAGTAAACATCAGGAACTCCTGCTGACTTGGAAACAGGTATTTTTCCCTGGCTTTCTGCTGTAAGTTTGGATTGGCTGTTCATTCAGCTTCATACACTCCTAAAACACATAATAAGACCATGGTCTTCGATCTCAATGACTTCCTTCCCCTACAGCAGTTTTCACATCTATAGGGAAAGGTACATATTGTATGTATAGTTTGTGCTTCAAGTTGGGAGTTTATTATTTTGGCTTCATGGGTATTGTTTTTGATAAAGTTTGAAGTTGGGCAGTATCTTGATTACCGGTACTTTGCAGGAGTAACTAAATTCCCATTTAATATAACCTGAAAGGCCTGTGCAATGTTTCAGCAAATCCTAAGTCCTTGTTATTGGTATGTGCAGCCCTCCTTTGTGTGTGCTACTGGAAAAGATCGTGGTAAAATGGCTGTGACTATGCAGTAGCACAAATTATATACATAATTTTTTGGTGTTACACTACTCCCATATCTGGGAGCAGACTCACAGTCAGGTGATGTGAAGCAGTGAGGCTCAGTAAGTGTCATATTAGTTTCAGAAATTTTTGTTTGCATTTCTTTGTAAGAATGAAGTATGTGTAAAAGGCATTTCTTTTGTTGACCTTGGTTTATATAACCATTATTTTTCCATCAAAGAATTCTGAAGAGGTGTAAATAGGTGCAGTTCATCTTTTTCCACCTATGCCAATAAGGTGAACTGACTTAGCAAGGAAATTCACTTCTGCCTATTCAATTGATTAGTGCTACTGAGCTAAGGGAACTATGCGATTTGATTATGAATAATTCTGTTAGGAAAAGAGTAAAATCTGTAAGAAGTGTGGAAAAATTAGAATGAGTCTTACTCTTGATGAAGGACCTTGGGAAAGGGTTCGATCATACTCTCCACATCACGTATACAAAGACTAAAATCTTCAAAAATGTTAAACCCACTGTTTCCTACTACATGAGGCCAAAATAATACCAAGGAGGCATGAGTGACATGTAGAGAATAATTTTTCCTATTGTACAGGTAGACAGTTATAATACCTCAAAACAAGGAAGAAGTACATTCCAATAAAAACATGAAGTATTTGACTGTAGGCTGTTAGTCATGTATTACTGGTATGTGGGACCAGCATTACCATTTTACATAATGATCAGTGAAAAATTGAGTACCAGTAAGGAACTGGGTGAGACCCAGTGTAGCAGCATCACACCCAACATAAACTGTTCTAGCTGTACTTGAAATGCCCTTTGGCCATAATTAACATTAAAATGAATGAAAACCTGTAAAGCAAATGCAGATTTCAAAATAAATCATTTTACTTTTAAAATCACTGACTCTAATGTGTAGTCCTTTTGAATATCAAATCACCTAATTAAGAATCAAATTATGACCTAATTAGGCTAACACTTCAGAGTGTCACAAAAAGGTATCATATAAAGAAATCATAAAACCTAATGCAACTTTCTTATTTTCATTAACAGTTCAGCCTGAAGGCTTCATAAAAGTCTTCTGTATTTACTCATTAACTGTTGAGAGAATATTGTTTTTGAAAGAGCTCAAAAATAAGAAATTTCATCTCAATTCACAGGACAGGCTCATTGACACTGAGATAGCTCAGTTGGTTAGAACGTGGTGCAACAACACCAAGGTGGTGGGTTTGGTCCCATCATGGGCCATTCACTGAAGAGATGGACTCCATGATCTTTGTGGGTCCCTTCCAACTCAGAATGTTCAGTGATTAGGGGTAAATACTCATGCCAAATGCTCAGATGGTACAGTATTTAAGTAGTTACTCTCCAGCAGGATGTGCTGTATGATTTGAAACTCTAAGTGTGTGTTTGTCTTTGAACTGACTGGAGAAAACTTGGAGCATTTTTTTTTTAGAATAAAGGGTTTACTGGTGCTTTTTAAATGTTTGTCTTGTCACCTGTTTGGGTTTTCTGTGTCTACCTCTACTTTGGCAAGGAGTGTGGTCTGTTAGGAGCAAATCTGCAGGGAGCTGTAGCTGAGGTTGGAAACATGACTTCGTGTTTCAGAACTAGCTCTGTGCCTGTCTGATGTCCTGGTTCTCCATTAGCAGCCAGAGTGCTCTAGGTACACTCAGGGGTTTCATTTGCCAGGTGAAATTCAGCTAAATGAAATGAGTTCATGTGCCCAAGACCGTTCCTTGGTGTGAAAACAGTGCAGTTAGTGGGGACAACCTGGACATTTCCCTCACTGTTAGATTGCGACTAAAAATGTCTGTTCTGTCTACACTAAGAAGAAAATTAAAACGATGACTTATAAGGGGAAACCAGTATACAAAATAACTTTATGCTGTTGAGTAAAGACCTCTTTGATAATGCCTGGAAAATAGAGGAACTTCTCTCAGCCATTAAAGGAGGGAACAGGAATAGGTAGAAAGAGTGAGGTAGAACTGTATGCAGAGAGGAAGATTGAGAATTGTTTGTATCTGAGGATTTATGGCTAAATACTGAATGTTAATGTAGGGGAAAATTCTTCAGGATGTTTAAACTCCAAGCTAAGCCAGAGATGGTCCCATAATTGTTCAGTACTGAAGCTGTCATTAGTTGGAGAATTTCGTTCAATGCCACTTTTTCTTAAGCCCGTTCCATTTCTTAATGGTGGAAACTCCTTTTTCCATAGCAACCAACTATTAAAAATTTGTTTTAAAGTTGACCTTCTGGCATTGCAGCACTGTAACAGTAGACTCAGTTTCTAGAAATTGTATTTAATATGTTCAAGATGGTGTACCCTAAAATCGGGAGAAACCACATTTAAACCACATTGAAAAGCTGATGATTATTTTTAAGTGTGGAACTGTTTGAAAGATGCCATCAAAAGTAGTTGTCAGTATTTGTAGTTAATCCAAGAGTATATGTCAGAGGTAGGCCATGGTTCCTGCTGGCTCTGATTGTGTTCATTATGTTCTTTAATGGCTTCATTGATGGCACATGGGCATGAATGTTAAAAATGTGGGTTTGCAACAAGCTTGCAGTAGTTTCAGGCATATTGAAAGAAAATAATGCTGAGCTTGATAAATTAGAGGAAGGGCCTGATGTTAGTAAAAGGGTTTTCAGATGAGACAAGTGCCAAGGACTCTGGCAAGTAAGACTGTGACAAACTAAAATTTGAGAACTGGTTCCTGAAGCACTGTTTCCATAGAATAGGCTCATGGGTGTTATGGTGAACCAGCAACTCAATAAACGCCAGCACTGTGATCCCATTAAAGGTGGAGTCCAACTCTGGGATGTAGTCATATGGCTTCCAGAGAGGAGATATGGATATTTCTTTAATTTATTCATGAGAAAGATTCAGAGGGGAACACAATTTAAGAAAACGTGGACAAATTAAATAGAGTTCAGAGAAGAGCTCAAAAATTATAAATGACGGAAGCAATTTTGCTTTTCGTTTCTTGTAAGGAAAAAATAAAGAGTAGTTAGGGGAGGGACATGATAGTTTTCCAGTATGTAATATGTTTTTATATGGGTGATTAAAAGTTAATCAGAATCATTGGCTAAATAAGATTATAACTGTAAGCCACATTGGGCTCTATCGTGTACTGTGTTGCCTTTGGCAGTGCATAAACAGCTGGATGAGGGGAATGGTGAGGGGCTTTAGGGAGTGGTGCCAAACCCAAGGGCGGGTCAGTGCCAGGGAAGTGCTGGGAAAGGTGATTTGGGCCACCCAGGTTGTCATGTATCGAGTTTAATGGGTGTGAGAATTAATAGCGCAAATCCCAATGACCTGCAGTGAGTTAATTCGGCCATTTTCAATGTTCTCGTGTAATATCCATGTGTTTTTCAGGGTTGCTTTTTA
>JAOXXN010000395.1:45236222-45248524 GCA_026770055.1 Myrmophylax atrothorax
ATGTAGACAACAGTGTAAGTAACATGTACGAGTCTGTGGAAGTCTGTGGTGAATTAACAGTGTAAAACTGTATGTACATCACTAACACCATTTACAGTGTATTTGCTCTTCCACGTTACCATAAAGGAGTCTAATAAATCTAAACCTAGTGAAAATTTCATATTTTGTACATGCAGAACTGATTTTTCAATTACTTCAGACTTTTTCAGAGCTTAATCCAAATCCTGATGAAATCTGTGGGAGTTTTTCCATAGACTTCAGTAAGCTTTGGCTCAGGCCCTCACTTTTCAATTTTTCAAACAGATTTGCCAAAAATCTGCAGAGAGCCAGGCACTTGGAAAGTTTTCACTTGCAAAGTACAGCTGGTTTTGGGTTGCATACAGAAAAGTTCCCTGTGCTTTTTTGAAAAGAAAAAATTAATTTTAAAGGTCTTATAATTTTAGTAGGTAAAAGAGTGGCTTTAACGTGTGAAGCTGAAATTGTCTTGGGTCTTAGTCTAAGCATGATAAACTCTGTGTGAGAAGATTGTTTTTAAAATGTATAACTATATGATAACAAAACTTAAAACTGCAGTATTATTATACCTTTAGCTAAAATTTTCTTGGGTCATGAGTTTCAGAGAGCCAGAGATGTCTGTACTAGTAAATTTCTCTTTTTGTTGATTTTTTTTGTTTGGTTGGTTTGGTTTTGGTTTGGGGTTTTTTAATTTTTTTTTTTTCCCCTGCAGTGGAAAACTACACCGCAATTAAAGAATAATTCCCTGAGGTTAACTGCACTAATTTGACAGAGAGCTCTCAAACTTCAGGGAACACATTGCCCAGGCAGATCCATCTGGTGATGCAGAGCAGTTTTCATTGCCTCTGGGTGGTTGGATCAGCACTTGGAGGTCGATGAGGTTGGATGTGCTGAGGTTTAGAGAGTGGGGGCACAGCCATTGCCTCAGCAGGCACAGCTCCTACCCTGGTGTATCAGCCTGCAATTAAGAGTGGCATTTTAAGGCAGCATCTTGGGTTGTGGATGGCAGGCAGTGAGGTGTAGAATCTCTCTTCATTTCACTTTTATTTCTTTGGCTTTTGGAGTGATCACCTCCAGCACAGAGAGGATGCAGGTCTGGCTGCAGTAACATGTGAATTGTCCCTGCCATGGTGTTGATGGACAAAAGGGTGACTTCTTCCTGAATCTGACATTGGTACAAAGTTGTGTTTTGTCAGTATTGAACTTGTAGATTATTTTTTTCTTAATTTTTAAAGAATGAGAGCACATTTATGACTGTTCCACTTTTTTGGGGAGCAGTCAGCTGATAGTCTGCTCATGAGCCTGGTGTCGGTGGTTCTGCCAATAAACGTGGTAAGTGAAAGTCCATAAATTCATGTTTCCCTGGCCCCTGTGTTTGTTCAGATTCACCCATCCCTCAAACTTTCATGTGGTATTAAAGCCCGAAAAGGTAATGAAATCAAACATATGAGGTGCTTCGTGACTCTGGCAGATTTGAAATTTTTTAAAAGTAATTCTTTTTTTCCTAATTGTGTCCTGGCTGAAACACAAACAGGGGTGATAAGGGGGGCCATGCAAAAGTGAAGAGCTACATAAACTTGAGTCCCCAAGGTCTTCTTTTGATTCAGTTACACTTTGAGGCAAAGATTTAGCTCACCCTTTGCCAATTAGTATGTTGCTAATAAAAGAATAATGTGTAGTTAAGTACATAGTGCTGAAGTTCTTTTTTGTAGGATTATAAAAACTTTCAGCAAACTCGTAAGAACCTCAGGGTTGATGAGTTTCATGAGATGAACGTGGTAGGCTGTGTATCTGTTGGGTGTTTGTGTGTCATAAGTGCAAATACCACAGCAGAGTGCATGGCTGGGAGCTCCCTGTCTTCTGATGAAAGATGTACTTTATTAATTCTGACCTGAACCAAGGCTTGACTTATTCCACTTTAAGAAAACTAGTTAACTGTAAATTAGAGATATCATTGAAGAGGGTATTACTTCAAAGTTGGGATATGATTAGGGGGAAGTTCCACTGTTTTAATCGAGTTTCAATTTTAATGAGCTACTGTCTTCTATGTAACAATAAGCAGCTGTACCACACTCTGTGTTTCAAAGAACATTTACTTAGCCTTTGAATTTACCATTAGACATCAAAGAGAAGGTCTGATGTATATGGATGATGAAGGATGCCTCAATTCAAATGGATGGCTGAACAGAAATAGTGCAACTGGAGGGTAATAAATATTATGAACAACCTTTTTAATGTAAGTTATGTGGTGCTGAACTATATTGTTTTATAGCTGCACTGAGAAATTTTTCGTGATTATCTTAAAACTGTATCAGAGTACTGATAAGCATGTGTTTCTTCTAGCACTTTTTTTTTTCAAATAAACTTTTCAGTCAAAACTGAGAGTTTTTTTAAAGCAAAAATAATTGCTGGTGACATTCTTGAAAGCAGCTTAGAAATAAATGGATGCTTGAATTACGTATAGGAATTTGTGGAGGACATTTCAGGGTAAAGTCTGGCTAAATGATCAGCCTGTTTCTTTCCAAACTTAAAATCTATTTAAATAGATATGAATTAGTTGGTTTTTATCTTCTCTAAAATGGAGCATGTTTCTTGTAACCAGAGCAGTCATTAGGGGTATTAGGTTGCTGTTCGGAGATACCTAAATGAAAGTTATGAACTGACATTCTCATTTGAATCAGGTCATTGATAAAGCATGCAACAATGTGACAGGAATTATGCAGGATATTAAAGTTAATGGAATAAATTATGTTAGATATCTTGGGTCTGATTACATTCTACCATAAAGTGTTGAGACAAAAAATTCTGTGGAGAAATGTAAAATAGACTCCAGCTGGGTATGATGAGGTAAGTAAAGGGGTTAAGGTATAGAAAGGCTCATATTGCGTGTTACAGACAGGCTTTTCTTATGCTCCTGTGATTCAATCCTAAATGTCCTCCTGAAAGTAAGACAAGTTCTTAGGATGCCTTTGGCAGTAAACAACTGCCGTGTTTCCCTACAAAGGAACTGTACTGGCAGAATTAATACTTTGCAATAATTTCCCAGTCTGAGGAAAAAAGAAACAAAGCAGTTCTGCTTGGTTATTTCATTTAATTAGTTATCAAGGGAAAAATGGTTGTACAATGTTACAACAGATTTCTCAGATATTTCCAAATAAAAATTACTGGTATCTATGTCAAAAAGAGCCTTTGGTTTTGGTCCTCTTTGCAGCACATTAAAAACAGAGGTTTTTTCTAGCTTAGTGTAAAATTGATTCTCATGTGGATAAGTTGTTTCTCTCTGGCTATTGAATTGCATATGCATTTTGGTTATGGAGCTATAGTGTATAGTGCAAACTGTGAAGAAATAGAAGAGGCCTTCTTGTTCTTGGTTTAGGTATTCTGGATTTGGGTCCATGGTATGTAAAGATACTGCTTTACTGTAAAGTAGGTACAGTACTGTGTGTACTTTGGGATTCACTGTAAAATAGGAAGGTTTTTTTTGTACCACAGTGTTGCCAAACCATGAAAACCCTTCAGTTACAGGTTCAAATCATTCATATTTAATGCAGGTATGACACTTCATCAGGTATGACTATCAGTGGCTGGTAATAGGTGTTGAGGAGTGATAACTCATTGGCAGACCTGTAGTAAGGTTATGCTAAGAGCTTTGGTGCATCTGGCTCATGTGCTAATACAAAAGAAAGATCTTTGTGCTGTTTATTTTATTTTTGACAAGTCAAGAGTTTACCTTGGTAGAATGAAAAAGGAATAGTTACAGAGGTATATACAATTAAGACTCACCATAGTAGGTTGCTTTAAGAAATTCTTGGCAGGTGCAGCAGCCTGGTCCTTCTGAACAGCTAAATAATTGCTTTGATCAACAAGATAAGGATGAAATCCTGGCCCCATTGAAGGCTCTGGGAGCTTTGCCATTGCCTTAATTTAGTTAGGGTTTCTCCTGTTGTCAGTACTGTATGTTACTGTTTTACACATATCCATGCAGTGGTTGGTGACCTGACAGCAGAAGGCAAGAGAGCGAACCCTGAAGCAGACTTCTTTCAGAAGTACCTTCAGGGTTTGAATTCACTTCAGGTGGGTCTTTCAGTGTTCGGACATAAGAAAGGTGTGCAGAAGGTGTTAACTCATTGCAGATGTGGTGGTAGCAGAAAGAGAAACACAAATATGTAATGGTGTTCTGGGAGGCAAAAAAAAAAATGGAAAGGATGCAAAAGCCTCATTTCCCCTGTGCCTTTGCTGTAATGATGGCAGTGCTAAACCCTTCGTGACAAGGACAGAGACAGAAGTATAACAAAAGTATGAAAATGGCAATGATTTTTTTTCCTCTTAATTCCTAATGAGCAATGAATAGGAAACACATCTACTGTTAATAGCTGTACCAAGCCCTTTGCAAAGACTGATATGAGCAAATCACACAAATTTTTTGAAAGCCTCAAATGAGAAGCAGCTACGGATCATTTGAGGAAGAGAAGAGATAGAATCTGAATGTACTGTATTAACTGCAGTTATAATTGTACATTAGATTTGATGCAACAGAGATACAAAGAATCTCATGATACATTGTTGCTTATTCCATGGGCTGTAACAGAGAGAGCTTTTTGTGTAATTGGTGCTTAACAAATTCAGCCATTTACTGGTGCACAAACCCCACCCCCCAGGTGTTAGAGTGTTCACAGGATAAAATGAACAATTTGCTTTCAGTAGCATTTCATGTTAGAGAAAGTGCAGATGCTGCTGCAAGATGTATTATATTTCCATAATCAGTGGTAGATAACAAGAATTGTTTAACAATCCATATCCTATGTGTGCACTTAAGCTATGGGCAGATCGATAAAAAAGCATTAAGCCTGGTGCCAGCTGAAGATATTATACCTGCAGGCTGTTCGACTGCAGAACGGAAACTAAATCTGGATTTCAGTAACTCTATTTAGGTAAATCATTATCTAGGCAATGTCTTTTCCAATTTCTCTTTTAGTTCTGGGTTATTTGGAAAGGGAAAATTTCTTCAGCTGTTGGAGCTTCTTGTTTAGTATGTCTAATAAATAATTTTTCTATATATGAATGAAATACAGCTAGTGTTTTAATGCAGGTGTTGTAGTCCCTCATAACAACAATGTAATCACTTTATCTTTTATGTAAAGTAATTCCTGAGTTCTGTCAAATGGTTGTTAGTTGCACATTAAAGAAAACTTCATGAGTCTTTAAAAACCTATAATGTGTTGTCATGTACTCAGAATGTTGAAGGATGTGTTGCATTCTGGATACTGGTCTGATATCAGACATTTTATATGAGGAAGAAAGTACATTGACCTGTAGGGAACTGTTTGTTCAAAGTGAAATCATGAATAAAACTTGAATTTTCAGAAAAGGACAGAGTTAAAAAACCTCTTAAATGTGTTCAGAGGGGATGCTGAATCTTCAGTGTGAAGCCTTATACTCTCAAGACAGGTGACTACTGCTCTGCTTTGCTTTGTATTGTAGACATGACCAAATTAAAGCAAAGGGGCAGAGAACACTTTTTTTACCAATGGCCTTTGGTTATTCTGTGTTTGAAGTCATTAAGCACATTTTAGGGAGAGGAGACAAGACAACCTACAGTGTGTTTCAGTCATTTGGATTAGGCAAAAGAATCAGAATGCCACAGACGTTCGGTGGGCTTGGCTATGCAACAAATTGTTTATATGAACACAGACTTTTAATGCAAGGAAATTAAGTAGGATGATTTTTACATAGTGAGTTTTTTTTTTTGTGGGGAGTATGTGGTTTGTGGTGTTTTGATAGGTATTGTTTTTTTATAAAAATTGTCCCCATCAAGTTACTGTTTTTAATGAAGGAATTCAAATCTTACTGGTGTCAGGATGAGTTTTGGTGCTGTCAGAGTAAAAGTTGATATCAAGTCCAAAAAACTACCAACCCATCAGTTAAATTTTGATTGATTTTTTCATATTAAATACTTCTGCTATCTAATGATATGAAGAGGGTAACATTTGATAATAGTGTTTGTAGTCAATTTGACTCTATATAGAATAACTTGAAATATTGCATAATTTGGGGGACTAAGAGATTGCTCGTACTGTGATTGAACTTGAGTTAAACACATTGTCAAAAGGAGTTAATGTAGAATATCGTAGGTTTGAAGGCAGCAAGTGACAGTCATGATCTTTGGATGACACGTTTGTACGAGATCTTTGGTTTGCCCCTCAGGTGCAGGTATTTGGACTTAAGTTAGTTTCTTTCATGTCCAAGTAGAGTACCTGGTATGTTAGTGTGGTGGCAGTAGGGTTGAAAGAAGAAGAGGTGGACTGTAGAAAGAACTGGTAAAGAGAAGTGACACTGCTGAATTGTAGGAGAAGCTTCAGCCATGGTGTTATTTAAATCAGTAGCTTCATAAAGTCCATCAAATAATTTAAAGCATATCTAAATTTGCAGAAGCCTATCTTCATCTGGGAATGGTTTTAGACAGCAGAAAAAACATTTAAAATAATATTTACCTTGACCTCTCTAACCAAGTGTCTTTATCGCCTAGAATTAGAGATTCTAGTATGTTCTTTTTGTCTAGTGCTGTAACAGAGTGTATGGAGTTTTCTTGGCCAGGTTTTGCTTGTGGGGGAGTTACAGGGGTGGCTTCTGTGAGAAGCTGCCAGAAGCTTCCCCCACGTCCGATGCAGCCAGTGCCAGCTGGCTCCTGCACAGACCCACCACTGGCCGAGCCTGAGCCGTCAGCCACGGTGGCAGTACCTCTGGGGTATTGTAGGATGGGAGGGAAAAAAATCTGTGCATCTGCAGCCATAGAGGGGAGTGCGAATGTGGCAGAGAAACAGCTCTGCAGTGCCAGGGGCAGTGGAGAGGGAGGTGGTGCAGGTCCTGCAGGAGTAGGAGTGGAGTTTCCCCTGCAGTCTGTGGTGGAGACTGTGCTGAGGCAGCTGTGCCCCTGCAGCCCACCGAGGTGGATGGTGGGGGGCAGATAATTCCCCTGCAGCCCATGGTAGTGGATGGTGGGGGCAGATAATTCACCTGCAGCCCATGGAGGTGGATGTGCCCAAAGGAGGTTGTGATGTTATGGACAGTCTGCACTGGAGCAGCCCCTTGAAATTTGTCTCCTCTCTTTTTTTTTTTTTTTTGATTGCTGTGACTGTGCAAAGCAATCTGTAAAATTCTCTCATTTCAATTAATTCTTGCCTCCAGTTTCATGTGTTTTGTCTAATACTTTTATTTGTATTTTGAATAGCATACTTGCTAATTTTGTCTTCATCTTACTTTGTATAGCTTCCTTGCAGATAAGGTAGACATTCCTAAATTATATTTTATTTAAAATAAGCATTACAAAATTTATGTTTAATTTGATGAAGTCTTCCTTTAGCATGTGCTGCTGTTGTACAAAACAAAGAAAAATGTGATTTGGAGGGAAAGGGAAATAGGGGCTCCCCTTGTCCTACAACTTTCACTTTGTACTGTAGCAGATTTCAGGATATCCAGTCACATAGACACTTTTTTAAAAATTAGTAACGCCATGTCCTGGTCAAGCTACAAGATAATCCTCCAAAAACGGAGCTGATTGAAAGAATTAAAAATAAGCATAAGGCATAAAAGTTAGCAGACTGAGAGCATCTCTGTATTCTACTTGTTCTGTGACTTTATTATTATCTTGGACAGTAGCAGCAATGTCAGCTTTTAAATATGATGAAAAAGAACAGTTAATCCTGTGCCTTCTTGTATAAAAAGCCACTTTGTTTCAGGAATAACATTTTTATTGTAAAAACAGACCTTGCTTTTCACAAAAAAATAGCAGGCTGGATTTGTACAGACTTCTCCCTAACTATCCATTATCTTCTAGTGGATGTAATTCATTTTATGACATTAGCCAGATCGAGTCTCATCCTCCTCTCTGAGAAGTTCAGTGCCAAGGTTCTCCTGAGTTATTACAGGTTTTAGGGGTGTGGTTTTTTGGATCTTCAGATGCCTTGGTTTGATGCTTTGCAATTTTGTAAAGTTGATTCTCTTTAAGGTTTATCATGTGAGTCACATCAATCACTTGGCTACTTCTTAAAACACTTGCAGAAGTGACAATAAAAATGTTTATATATGAAAAGTTGTTTATCCTTCAGTTGTGTTGTTTTTGTAACATTTGAATGGTATTGATTTTAGTAAAATTGCATGATCTGCACAGCCATAGGGGTGATACCAGTGAAAGAAGGAAATTCTGCGCAGTTTGTAGAGTAAAATTTGCAGAGTAGGAAGTTCTTGTAAACAAAGGAAAAAAATCTGTCTACAGGATAAGATGTAATTTTAAATTATTATGTGTAGTGCTCTGCTCATTTCCTCCAAATAAACTAAATTAATTGAATGGCTTTATGATGACTTAATGGAGTCAGTTGCCCTTTCTTTTTGTGTTTTATTTCTCCTAAAATCAATTCCAGAGATTTTTAATGTTGTAAAAGGTTGGACTACCACAAGGTAATACCTGGATTTATTTGGTCAGTGGAGTATATAGTAAATTACATATGAAATGCTAGTGAGAATAAAGTAAATGTAAATAATGTATGTTTCTTATTGCAATGTTGGAGCAAAGATAAGTTATTATAATTTCATTTGTTCTTAGCTCACAGTATAATTTATAGGAATCATAGTTGGTATTTAAGTAAAAGCAACATTTTTAAGGTCTAAACAAATATAATGTTATTCACATATTTTATATGGTATGGAAAAATCTGATATTTGGGTACAGTTTAGAAAGCAGAAATTTCCAATATATGAAAAAATGCTCTAAGAATTAGATAACTACTCATAATTAGATAATCAAATATTGGGTAATTTCAGAATACTAATAGATAAATCTGTGTCTTTTTTGTCCTCTAGTCCCTATGTTTTCCATCTGGAGGGGGTGGAGAGGAAGAAATAAAAGAAATCCTTTGTTTAGAAACTCTGTGTTAGAATAAGGTAATTTAGTCCCATTCATAAACAGAATTATTTACCACCGTGGTTTCTGTTCACGGGTGGTTCAAAGCCTTTGCTCTCTTGGTAATCAGAAACCTAAGTTCAAATAAAAATTAATTTGTGAACAATTCCCTCTTGTTCTAAGAGTGTCTTTTATTTTGAGACATTGAGGGTTTCAGGCCTAATTGCATTACTGGTAAAGATCAGTCTGTTCCATTTTCAGTCCTCTTAGCAAAGCAAGACTGGTCATCTGCTCATGTGTCAGCAAGGTGAGTGATTCCTCTATGATCTTAACAACCTTCAGCTGATCTTTTCCAGGTTTATTTAACCTGTCATGAACATGGTAAAAAGAATTGAACCCAATATTCCAGATGTCTTGCCAGTGTCTTGGTCAATACTATTACTCCTTTCTTGATCCTTATATGAAGCATTGTCAGGTGGATTCCAAAATTGCCTTCACCTCTTTACTAGTCATCACACTGGAACCTTTTCCTTCTTTCATCCTCTAATTATTTCTGTGGGTTTCAAATTTTCTTTCATTTCCATAATACCATAATTCCTCACTCATAATATTAAAGGAACTGCAATTGCTGTTGAAATCCGATACTTTGTTCTGTAGCTAAACTTTGACATTTTGTGTATTAAACTATTTTACAAGAATTTTCCAAATTGACCATTTCTATATACCACTCTTTCAGTAGCCCATCACAATAGTGCTATGAACTATTACTCTACCAATTTCATTTTGCTTTTCTGAGCAACATAGATTCATGAGTACTTACATTTTCATCCCTAGTCTGCTGTCTCCTGTTATGCACAGTGTATCTGGTATTATATCTGCTGTCAGTAGGTTTTATTCCTGTGTTCTTTAGCCCAAATTCCTGTGTTAGGATACATCTTAAATGCTTTTTCTTTGATTTCACTCAGTTTCTGATCTGGATTAGCCATAAGCCTCTCATTAATTGTTTCTGTCTTACTGCTGTTCCAGCAAGGCTGTCTCAGACATCCAAAATACTCTGCATAACCAGACCTCACGCAGAAAATCACATTATCTTTTACTTTTTGTTTGCAGTGAAGACAAAAATCTCATTTTCGCTAACCTGTACTATGGAGCTTCCTCCTCCTGCAAAGTGTTTTCCTTAGGTCAATATACCATGATCTCCTTGAAGGCAAATAGTGAGCTGTTCCCTATACCCAGCCAAAGACTACTCACTTTGGAAGTCTCACGGTGTGGTTGTGTGGTGGAACACTTCTGAAACTCATATATATATATATTTACATACAAGTATATAGTGTCTATATACGTGTCTGCACACTTGCATCTTCAACTGGAAGAAAGCTTCATACATGTGCTCCAGGAAATACAAGTGTTTTAAATGGAAATAGCAGCAAAATAGTTCTCTAAATTTTTTAGAATGATGAATACTAGGAAGGTTTGTTATCAAGATTACAACAGCCAAATTTTAGTCTGTTTACTCCCACTGTATGCCAAAGAAAGGTTAGAGACTACATAAAGACAATATTGGGAAGCTTTTTTTGACAAGCATGCTCCAGACATCCCAGCTGCTCCAAACCTTGACTTTGAGGTATTTGTCTTGGGGTGTACTGGCAGATAGAAACCAGGACTGACAGTGGAAATTCATTTGAATACACTTTAGAAAAAATAATCCAGAAAGCGTGTCAAAGGGACTGTTACTTGTTTAAGTTTTTTTATGTAAATTAGTAAAAATGTCTAAAGATCTAAGTAGCCTCCTTACAATGGTTCACTGCTGAAAGTGCAAGGAATTTAGGCTCTAGAGATTTGAAAAAATGTCATAATGGAAAAAAGTTTTGTATAAAATTATTTATATGTTTCTTATGCATATGTCTTAATACATATAAATGAACATTTATGTGCACAGAATTAATTTATATGTGTAAAGCAAAACAAAAGCCTTGCATGTTCTTCCTGCTCCCCAAAAGAGTAGCATGAAATTGTGTTTGTTACTGAGTGGAGAATGTTGTTCTGAAAATATGTTGTTCACAGTATATTATGTAACTGCTGCTGCTGCTGTATTTAAGAATTTTGAAAGAAAACCAGCCCTAGTTATGCTAAGCAAAAGCTGTACTTAGTGATATAGTGAACAGGGGGTAGAGTATGTGAGTCAACCAAAACCAGCAGGTGTCATGTGTACTCTGAAAAGTATAGTGATTTTTATGGCTATGGCATTTGTCAGTCAAGAGTTGATATTTCCCTTGAAAAGTTCTTGTAAGCTGATTTTTCTGTTCTGTTATATGAAAACAGATGGAAATCCTCCAAGCACTGCACAATTCAGTAGTTTCCCTCTCCCAGTGCAGAGCAGAACACAAAACATGTTTGTCAGGCAGTCTGTGCTCCTCAGGTGAAGAGGTTGTTGGATGGACCAGTGCACTTATGTGGTCAAAGCACAACTATCATTGTTCATCCTTTGTTCATGGAGCTACCAAGTTCCTTTGGTAGATATTGGATGGCATTATACAGGTTAGTGGTGCTGCATTCTGAGCCCTGAGTTAGTAAGGGCACTGCTGGATGCTGGGTTTGTGTTCTTGGCCCAATGTCCAGTAATGCTGCTTTAATGAAAACAGCTGTTAGGTCTGTTATTTGCAGTGCGTTTCCCAATGCCATTCCTATGACTTGCATACCACATGCACTGAACCTCATCCTGCAGGAATGGCCAAGACAGTTTGACGGTTTAAACACCATCACTGCTCCCATGAAGAGTTTATGCTGCCAAAGTACCCTGAGTTTCTCAAGTCAGGGTTTTATGGACTCAGGCGTGTTCAAAATATTTGAATGGGTTACAAGCTCAAACAGAAGCCACACACTTGGTGCAAATTATCTTTGCATAGCTGTAGGTGAAAATAGTGACAAGCTATGGAATTTAAGAACTGGAAGTTTGTTAAGAAACGTGTCAGTAAAACATGAGTAAATCAGAACAACAGTCTGGCATGTCTCTGTGTGCTCCCATTGAAAATATGTTTTGGTGATTTTTCAGTGATCTTGGACTCCATATTCTGTTGACATGATTTTCTTTTACCCTAATTTGTTATTCTAATGGAATGTAATACAGGAATATTTTCCATCATTTTGATGAATTTGGTTATGTCAGATCAGATGCAAAACAATGAAATTGCGTAACTGCACGATTGTAGCCACACTGTTAGATTGAAGTGCTGTGTTCTGAAATCTACATTTTGCTAGTGAGTATCTGGACTGTTTTCTACTGGGAATTGTAACTGTGTGTGTTATCAGGCACCCATTTTGGAGGAAACCCTTCTTTGTGTGTTTTTCTCTCCCCCGTGTTCCCCTCTGACTCTCCCCTTCCCTCTCCCCT
>JAOXXN010000395.1:45250099-45266059 GCA_026770055.1 Myrmophylax atrothorax
ATCTCTGTGAAATAATTTTGCTGTTTAGATTATCTCCCTTGTATAATGTTATACATATGGATGCAAAACCTACTGTTTACAGTTTCCTGCTCACATTTTGACTGTCTTGCTGCCAAAGACTGCTCAGGAAGCTTTTTTCTTCTTTCTGTGGACTCTTTTAATAGTTAATTTCGGAGGAAAATGGAAACTTTATGTATAGTTTAGGTTATGATTAAGTGGAAGAGAAAGAGGAAACTCAAATACTCTTTACCTCAAAGTGCCTTTTCATTTTCTAGATGTATACCACTTTTGTTTTCCTGTTTTCCCACTTTTAGAGCCATAATAAAATGTGTAAAAACATGGTGATAGGAACCTGTGGGAAAACTGTCAGTACTTAATTTTTGTTCAATATGTGTTATATGTTTATGTTTCCTTTGGGTGTGGGTATCTTTTTCCAACCTAAGAACCAAATGTGTTACAAAAACAGATGAGTGAAAATAAGCAAGAGAAGTCTCATTTCCTTTGGTGAGCAAAGTTCACAATTAGCTGGAGTGTAATTTTATGCATATTGTACCCTATCAAACACTTCTGCTGACAAAAGCTTTCTTTCTTGGATTTATCACAACTGATAAAAGATCTGTGATGTCAGACAAGAATTTAGCTACACAGTAAAGGGGGAAAGAGTGGGTCAAATGTAATAACATATTCTAGATGTTATTCCTGCCAACAATTAGTGGGGAAATTCATTTTATGAAGCACTGTTTACAGACTGACATCTGGAGGACTTCTCAACTTGAATCATTTCCAGTGTGTAGATTTATGTACTACTATTCCTTCCTCTTCCCCCCTTTTTCCTTAAATATTTCACTTTTCAGATTTGTACCATTCAGTTAATTATGAATGAATGTGAGTTATTTTGCTGCTGTGATTTCTTCTGGCACTCCAGGTGCACAAAAACTTGAAATGTTTGCTAAAATGGACATTCAGTAAAACATTTATTGAAATAAATACAGAGATATAAAAAAAAAAATCAAAGGGAATTTTTAACTTCCAGTAGAAGTTCTGCCCAGAGAAGTCAGAGTAGATATCATCAATAGAACCTCTGAAGTTTGACATTAAAAAGGTTATAGTGCTGCCTTAGTGTGGTCTCCACTGCTTTCTTCCTGTGGGCAGTCAGAGCATGTTGTCAAGGGTGTCAGTCGTTATCCTGAGGATGTGGACCTGTGGGAATGAGAAAATGGAATTTCCCATTAGTTCCATTGGAAGATGTGGATATTATTTGTGTTGATGTGTGATGAGGGTCCAGTTATCCTGTCTAGCCCTTGGCATCTGAACAAGTGAAGGAGCATATATTTAGCAAATTTGAGTAGTTCCTTCATTTAGAGGGTAATACTGGTATTAGAAAAGAAAAGCAGAAATAAGGGGGCACAAAGACTTTGATCCCGTAAGCCTCACTGTCTCAAAAAAAGTAAAAATATTGCTATTATATTATTGTCCGGTCGCTCATTTAAATAATTCTTGTCACAGGAGTCCTGGTGAAACCCTGCCCTGCTTTTAGCACATGGAATGTCCTTATGAAACAATAGTATTTAAAACACGATTCATAGAGAACAGTTATTGGTGTCCTTGCAGAAGTAACACATAATTGCTATTCTTAATGTTGATGCCAATAGTATTGCGTTGTGTTTTTTGACTAGATTTTTTTAAAATGAAAAATAGTCTGTCACTGATAGCATTTCAGTCCTTACTATTCTCAAGAAAATAAAATTATGGAGGAAGTTAATTTTGCTTTTAATTGTAGTAACTTCTGATAGTATCATGACAAGTAGATTTCAATACATCTCTCACATCAAAATCAAGAGCAGGAAGTCCTACTTCCTTTCAGCAAATAGTGTGTTATAGCTGAGGACAAATAGATCTTTTCCAACTCTTACACAGTTACTGTCAGCATTGATGACTAAGGAAATATTTTGGCACCAAAAGCCAACAATTCTCAAGGCTAGATAAGTTACTAAATTTCAGGTTTTAGAATGAATGTTGTAAAAGTTCCTTTATTTTCATGTAGAACTTGAATAGATACTAATTGACTTGGTGACTTTTCACTCATGCTGTTAGAAAATGTTATGAGACCTTTTAAAATATATAATTCTATTCTTAAAGTTTCTTGCCTAATAGAGCTATTAATTTTGTATTCTCTATTTACAGGTTAATCTTTAATAGGGTAGATCTTATCTGAACAATAAGAATGGGAAACATCTAAATTGACTTCTAAAACACTGATTTCCATTTTCTCAAATCTCATCATTTACATTTAGTCACAGTTTTCAGATGGGAACAGAAGTATTAGTTTACTGATATATATTTCCATTTAGGCTGTAGGTACATTTATCTTTAATGCAATGCCAGCCATTACCCCAATGTTACAGTATTTTAACATGAAGATTTTTTTCTAATTTCCCATTTTCTCTTTCATTTTCATAGCAGGAACCCTAAATATTTGCACTTGTCCTGGGCTGTAAGTCTGCACGTTGCTGACACAGTCACTCCTAACCTTCCTTTCTTACTGAAAAAAAGTGCTTGCTGTAAATCCAACATAACCCCCATGATGCATCTTATCCTTTCTCTCAGGGTGTATTTGCATGTAGGAGCTTGTGTCCTTTGTCTTCCTTAGCAGCAAAAGATGCTCTAAGACTTCTTCATTCTTCATCTGGTAGGAATGAATGTTTGCACAGGATTCACTGGAGCCGTCAGGGCGGTGCTTCCTGCAGGATGTTGTGCACTGGTTTGCCAGCACTTCTGATACTCTGGGGAAAATATAACTCTTCTACTTGGAAATGCAACCTCATTTTTAACTGTTCTACGTTTAGTTTGTAAAGAGAGAATAGCCTTTGTTCCTGCACATTGGATGCACTACTTATGGGGCCTGGAGTAGAACATGTCTTTTCAAAATAAAACAACTCTGACATAAAGGTGGAAAGTCTGTGGGCTCCATTGGGAGTTGATGTGATGCTTCTAAACATGTGTTTTCAGAACACAACAGATAAGTACATGGGTTTGTTTACTTGCTGGTGGTGATCCTGGGAGGGCTGTGAGATGCAGCTCAGCTGTGCACTGTTGTTGGCAGTGCACTTACTGCAGGGCCATGTTTTTGCTGTGGGATAGTGACACATCCTCCCATGTCCTGAGCACAGCTGTTCTGAAATAAATTCACATCAGCCTATTCCACTGCAAGCCATTGCAGCTCTCTTCAGCTGATACCACTGCTGGGTTATCCCTTTCTTCATGTTTTAAACATAGGCATTTAAACGTGTTTGAAGGGAAAGCTGTAAGTAATTGTTGTCTAATGAACTGCTCGTAAATGTTGAAAAACACAAAGAATCTGTTGTGCTGCACATTCTGAAATCACTTGAGTAAGGCATTGCCAGTACACTGAAAGTGTCCCTGTGCTCCATATCTCTAGCACTAAGTAATAAAAATACTGTATTTAGTAGCCCATCCAAAAAAATTACCCTGTCATGCTCAGTGGTAAGCTAACAATCTTCATTTGTTGATTTTGTGGTTATTTCATTCACAATTCTTTTTATTACAAAAATAGCTCCCAGGAATCTGATCTTTAACATAAATCAAATTGTTGTCCATGTTTTATGTGGAACCAGTTTTACATATTCTGTGCTCTAAATACTTTCAAACTTTTTCCAAACTGTGTCAGTAGTAGAGAAGTCATTAAGACATAATCACCCTTCTAAACAATGGTAATGGTTTTCTTTAACAAATGTTTCCGTGTAGTGAAAGTAAAGACTGTTTTAGTTTTATATGTTCCTGTCAGCTAATTTATCACCTCTTTTCCTCAATTATGCACCAGTGAATTTGTTTTGTTACATAAACACCACATCAAGTTTCTTCCATTTTGGACTAGGTGGCTGTGCTACAATCCCAGAGGCTGATGTGGAGGAAGGAGCTGTGATCCCAGGCTCCATGGCAAGGGCTTCCAGCCACGGGCACATCACAAAGCAGAAATCCAAGCCTGGTAAGAAAAGGAAACTTATGTTATTATTTTGCTTAGGGGTGTGCAGCTCATCTTTTCAGGATGTTTGTTGACAAATGAATTGTTTCAGGTGGTGTTAGCACAATTTTCAGTTTTGCTTGCTACAATAATATGTGGGTTTCTGAACTTAGCATCTTCTGTCAAGAATGGTTCAGCTGTAGAGATCTTAGAATTAAATCACTTCACAGTGGAGAGGCTTTGTGCTACATAATATTTGAATGAGATTCTCACAGGTTTTATTCACGACCTTTTCCGCAGAAGCAAAGTGAAGCTGAGGACATTTTGAGGGAATAAAGGCTTCTTTTTCTTGTGGTGTGGTGGTTACACTTTGTGCCAACTGATTAAAACATGGTCATTACTTATCTTTTGTGGGGAGACTTCCTAGAATTTCAGAAAAATATTATTGGATATAGTAAAATGGAATTATACTGGCTATAAAATATGCTGCATACAGTGATGACACATTTTCTGGAAAGACTTCATGCTGCCGGGAACAGTGATATAGTGTTAACATATTTTAAAAGCAGTGCTGTAAAGTAGTGCTTTACAGTTTAATAAAGTGCCTGGTAAGTTCTCAGGCTTTGACTACAGCACTTTCACCTTTTGCTTACTAAGTTGTACCTTCCCTCCTCTTTCCCCCCCGTCCTTGTCTGATTTTGTCATGTAATATTGAAGTGTATTTGAATGTTGTTTGTAAATCAGAAGTGTTTGTTATAGACGGGTGTTGAAGTTAAAAAGAGCAGTTTAGAGGTTGCAACCAACATTGGCCAGAAACAGAAAGTCCTTACAAATATGAAAAAACCCAGTTAATTGTGTATTTAAAATGTCTTTATCTGCTTGTTTGCCCAGATAACTGTGACACAGACAGGCAGATAGGTGGAATACATTGTATATATAGTTAATTGCAATAGCAGAATTTACACTGGCAAATTTTTAATAGTGGGCAGGAAAGAAGGGTATCTAATGCTGCAATGTAAATAGTGCCACAGAGTAACTTAAAACTCCAGGATTAGTATCTGCTCACAAAAATAACCTGAAAAATCTGCTGGAGGCCTAAAGCTTGGACTTTTCTAGCTTGCTAGTTACTTTTGGTTCTCATGGACTTCAGGTCATGGAAGAAGGGAACCAACCAAAATTGACATATGTATATTTTAACCTTTGCCATCTGGACATATTAATACCCTCCTCACAATGGAAAGGTATATAATTTCTTTGATGTAGAACACAATCCTGATAAAATTCCAACTTCAGGCAACTAGACCAATAAATCACGAACACATCCTGATCAAGCACATGTTTGTTCTTGAGTAGAAATTGTTCTGCTATATTGAAATAACCTTATTGCTGAAAAGATTGGCACAAGTGGAAAAGTGTAGAAATGTATTCATGAGATCCAGAAACAACAGCATGAGGACCTGCATATCCTACTGTAAGTCTTAGCCCATGATAGAAATTGAGACTTACGTCACTTAACTGGGTGTTGTTGCTTTGAAACTGTAAAAGGCAGAATGAAAATTTTGAAAGCTTTTAAAATGTCTTTAGGTTTACAGCCATCTGTTACATGAGTGAATTCAATTCATTCATGGTAAAAATTGACTTCCATGTGCCAGTTAGTGCTGCAATACAGAGAACACCTAGAATATCTGCCACTGAGCTGTCTGGAAATTCTAATTGCTGCAAGTGTAAGAGCCAAGGGAGCTACTTAAACCTGAAGGTAACAGTAAGCATGAAATCACAGCATTTCAGTGTTTTTCTGGACATGATATTTTTGGACTGAGTTCTTGCTCAGGCACTGGAGACTGCAGCAAGACCATGGTGATTACAAAGAGCCCTCAAAGAATTTATTTGTTGTGTCTTATGTATCTTTTTATTTGAGTTTGCATTTAATTTAATTATGTGCAGTAAATAAGAGAAAAAAAGGACAAAGTAAAGTAAATATATTTTTTCTCGATTTATTTTCCTTCACTTCCTGAAGAGAATTCAAGATCAATTCGGATTATTAAGAAGTTGGAAGGTTTTTTTCTTGTAACTTGTTACTCCTATCTGTAGCTATAGAGGTAGTTGCAAAATGCAAAATTACACTGTCTTTAGTGAGCTTTCTATATTTAGCTAATATTTTTCATTGGGCTGTATTAGCTGACCTGATATGCTCAGCTTCTTCAATGTTCTTTACCAAGAAATTCCTACAGTTTAATGATAGAGGTCTAAATATATAAAAATAGGTGGAGTCTGCAACACCAAAGTGCTGAAAACTGAAGAGAAAAATCAAGGTCTCCTTGAGGTCTCCTCAGATATAGTTTGGTATGCACATGGACAGAGTGGCTGATATCCCTGTGTGGGAAACCTGAAGAGAGACATTCACAGGTTGCATTCACAGAGTAAGGTGGAAATCAAAGGGGTAAAATGAGCTGATCAAGCTGGAATATCCCAAAGGATTATTGGACTTGAGCTGGATGCGTCTATCAAAATGGAGAGAGAGGAGTAGTTACATATTTTCTCTATCTGGTGCCATACCGAGTCTTAGAAGCAATCAATGGTTAAGCACAATGTAGTGCAGGGAAAAGACAAAGGCATAATGAACTTGCTTTAGGGGGGACACATGTATTTCTGTATCAGAGCAAAGGGTAAGCTCTGACTTTTCCCACTGATACAGTGTGCTGGATTAGAACAATACTCAAGCAGAACAAAGTGCCTTATCTAGTGAAAAGAAATGTAAGACCTGAATCACAAGGGTCTCAGTGGGAAGCAAGTGGAGTTCCTTACTGAGAAAGCAAGAAACAAGTGTTCTCAGATGTGTGCTGTCCTTGGACACCCTTGTTTGTAGCTAAATTGCTTGTGCATATAAAACACAGAATTCACTTCTCCTCCTGGTCCTGAGGCTTCACTGTTTGCTGGATGTGACCTCTCCTCAAGTACTGTGTGCAGGTTTGGGCACAACAGCGTAAGAAAGATTCTGAGCTGTTAGAGAATGTCCAAAGGAGGGCAACAAAGATGGGAAGGGCCCTGAGGGGAAGCCGTATCAGGAGTAGATGAGGGCACTTGGCTTTTTTCAGCCTGGAGAAGAAGAGACTGAAGGGAAACGTCATGGCATTCTGCAACTTTGGTACGAGGGCAAGCAGAGGGGCAAACATAAATTTGTTCTGTCTGGGGACTGGTGATAGGACCTGAGGGAATGGCTATAATTGGAATAGTTACTTAGGAAAGCAGAAAATGACATCTAGTAGTCATGCTGCAAGTCTGTGCTAGGAGAGAATGAATGGTTTTAGCCCAATCACAGAGTCTCTTTTGAAGTGGGTTACTGGTTGTGTGGTATTTTCTTTAAATTGCTGAAACAGTTCTCACTGTTTGTTTTTTTTCTTATGTATTTCTTTTCTAATCCCAGTGTGTTGTGATCCCACAGCAAAGAATAGGATCATGTTCCTATTTGGAAGTTATGATATTATTGCAGTTGTATGAGTAGCTTCTTTTAGACAGCTTTTGCTTTGAGTGATGCAGAATACTCCCTTGAACATTCTCTATCCCAGTGAATGGAAAATAATTCTCCCTGCTTATCGCCTCAAGACAGTGAGTTTGTGTGCACTGCAGTTGGAAGAGTAATGCTAGCATGATAAATCACTGCTAATCTAGATCCTGGTGTTTTGGTTAGAGTGAGGACAGAGCAGCACAGGTGGCATTTTGGGCTTCACATGCCTGGTGGAGAGTTTGAACAGAACTTGAAGTTGAGGCCACTGTTTCCATGACCTCACAGCTACAACGCCAGTGCAGTTATGGTGGGCTCTGCTGCAGTCACAAGTACAGATGGAGTGAGTGTAGACTCTGTAGGTCCTGTGCGGTTCCTTTCTCGTTGTTATGCTGTTCCTGGTATCTTTCATTTTCTTACAAGTTGGGAAAAATTCTCCTTGAAATCAAACCACTCAAGTGAACTGCAACTCTAATAAGAAATCCATGTGGTCTGGAAGGTAACAATTGACAGAGATTTGCAGAGCTCCACTTCTCAAGTTCTCACCTGTGCTTAAATATTTCTGATGAAATGAGTTGAAAATGTGGTTTGTCACAAAGGTATAAGGAAGTTCTTGTACGTGCTGGCTTTTTAGAGACATCTCTAAAGGATATGGGAAACAATCTTGAAACAACTGTTCTTTGAACAGTTAAACTGTGCTAATGGTGAGCTTTTGGATTTAATAACAGCATATGCATTTATCTGGATATAACCCTTAGTGTTCTGAATTCCTTATATTCTATATGCCATGATACTTACTCTGAAAGAGAACTTCCTAAGACATGTTTTTCTAAGCAATATTCTTACTGAATATTTTACACAAAAAGGATCCGATTTCTTTTTTTATGAGTAAAAAGCTTTATGCTGGTAAATCATGAGTAACTTCCCTAAACTGATGGAAAACCAGGTGAAGAGTTACTGTGAAAATCAGAACAATGACTTTGTAGCTTACTTACTTGTTCAGAATTTTAGAACACTGGGAGTCAGATTTGTCACGTGTCATGTCATGCAGATATTGGAATTTCACAACTTGTAAGATTTTATTTTCCTGCCAGAATTTTTTACCAAAGATCCTGTAAATTTGTCCTGTCAACGGTCTATCTAAAACAAAAGAAGTCTAATATATAAGGGAAATGTTTGCCTGACCTTGCCATGATAATTCATAATAATCATCTCTTCCTGAGAGAGCAGCCTACATGGTTCAGTATTTACATTTATTGTTTAAACACAAATATTTCTGAGAAGCTGTTCAGGAGATGAAATGGTACTAAAGGCCTGGCATTTGGTCTTGCTACTGTGCTGCCACTGTTTTAGTTAAATTCTTTGTATGTTGCTGTCATGCAAATATTTAGATGGCTTAAAGATTAAATTTCAAAGTTCTCATCTTCTATGATTATATTTAGTAATGTAAATAAACTTTCATAGTTTAATACTCATAAAGTCTAAGACCAAAAACTGTCTCAGCATTTAAATTTATGTATTGGAATAGATTTTTTTAACTGTCTTTAATTTGAAGCATCTGGCTTGTTACTTTTGATTAAATAGACTGGCAGCTATACATAGATGACTGTGAGGTTGAACTGTAAACTCCAGTAAAACAAGACATTCTGAGCCAGATTTTCAAAACACCCTCCAAAGTTGCACCCAGACATTGCACAGCTGCGTGTCTTTTCCTGCAAGAATTACTTAGTGTATTTAGTTTATTTTGTTACTTTTCCTCCAGCATTGAATGGCAGTGTTCATATAGATGCTGTTTAAGAGGATCTTTCAACTTCACCCTTCTAATCAAAACTTGCTCTCCTCAGTAGGCTGGACAGTTAGTACTTGGTAGCCTTGCCTGGAGTTTTAAGAGCTTTATGGAGGAACTATCCCATGATTCCAGCCCACAAAGATGCTTAGTTACACAGCCTTGTTGATGAACAAGACTGAAACTGCTTTCCTTTAAGGGTCTAGTGACACCTTTAAATTCAGCAACGTGCTTGATTTTTCTTATGAATCAGAGTTTACATGACTACACAACTCTGTGTAACTGCCATCTGTTAAGTAGCTCATCAAAGAGTGATGTAATTATAGATGAAATCTGTGATAGTGTTTCATTTATTTGATTTTAGAAAGGAGTATTCTTAAACACTTGGCTTTGTACAAACAGTTAGATGGTAAAGAGCTTTTGGATACAAATTGTTGCCAGCTCTCCACTGAGTCTTTTTATTTTTGTGCTGTACTGTTCTTACTATTATCTTTTGCCTTCAAAAAAAAAAAGAGGAAAGACATATTCTTGAATTTGTTTTGAAGGGTGTTTAAATATGCTGTAAATCTCTAAATCAGGTTTGTGGAGACTTCTTTTTGCTCTGGGTTAGATATACAGTGTTTATATATTGGACTAATAACTGCCCTAAATTTTCAACACACGTAAGAAAGATACAGATGGCCTTACCACTGTTATTGCAATTATCATCATTTGCTACACTGGTAATCATTTGGATACTGCTGTTCCTGCCAGTTATAGCAAAAGTATTTTCAATGTACGTAGCCAAGCAGTTCACTTGTTCAGGTTAGACAGTGTAATAGGACAGAAATCAATTGTAATACTAACTGTGTTGTACATAAGAGTAAACAAAAGAGAAATGTATAAATGAAGCTAAAGATCAGTTTGGAAAAATGTACGTGCTGTCTGGAATAGGATTTCATGCCCATAATGAACTTTCAAAACAATCAGCTAAATGAATCAGTATTGTTGGCAGCGCAGATTTTCAGATGTCCATGACCACAGTTCTAAACCTGAACTCGTGTCTGAAGTTTGGTTGCTACACTTATGACAAAAGTAAGAGCAACAGGTCTGTCTTCAGACTTATTTTTTTAAATCATTGAAGGCCCAATTAATGGGGCTCATCTGAGGGGGTAAATGTGCCTCTGACAGTCTGAGTTCGGTTTCAAGCATTTAAGAAGTGAGTTGCAACACAGTATTTTGTCATTGGCTAACAAAGAATCTTGAATTAGAAACAAAACGGGTGAAAATGTGGAAACTTCGGATGGCCTCAGGTAAGTGAAAGCTCTTTCAAGACCTGACCTCATTAGTTTCCCCATTTTGGTGTTTCCCACTGATGTATTGTGATACTAGACCCTTGTTTGTCTCTGTAGGGACATTGCTGTGCAGTAGGAAAGATACCAGGAGCCTGCAGCTGTGCCCACCTAATACTTCAAAATTGCTCAGCTAATTGTTTCCACAAGAAAAGGTGCAAAGAAAATTGCTGGGCTACAAAAAGCCCATTTTTCTGGAGAGAGCTGAAGAGATTTATGGAGGTTTTCTTTTCCACAGTCTGTTTTTCTAAAGAGCAGAACAGCTTAAGAGATTAATGTGAGAATTTCTTCATTAAGTCAATACCAAATGAAGTGCAGTTTCTCTTAGTAGGAACTTGTATACATCTCCTCTGAAATGCAACATAACACATGAGAACATAGCAAGTCTTAAATATGTTCCATTATTTGCAGATTCTAGTATATTACAATGGGTATCACTCACTGCAATGAGTGAGGAGATCAGTCTCTGTGTTTGCCCCATACCATTGGTTATGAAGGTGCTTTATGAAATGTTTCTATTCAAAGGTTAAAACAGTCTCTGACTAATTCTGCTTTGTTTCATGACTGTCACTGTAGCAAAGAACTGACAAAGAACTGAGGGCTTCCTTTACACTCTGCTTTGTGGGTTGTAATTTGCTGTAATATCACAGAAAAGGGATACAGAATCAACAAGTCATGGTATAGAGACCTTGAACTGTTTCCCTTTTCTTTTACATTCAGTGAGTTTAATGCAACAAATAGTTTGGAGTTGTGAGATTTTTGGTTTTGTTTCATGAAAACTGAATTCAAAGGCACTCTTTAAATTTTTAGCAAAAGATTGCTATTGTTGCAGTTAGGGAGCAATAAAGAGTGATACAAGGCATAAACATGCTTGTGGCCATATCCAAAGCCTTCAGGAACCTATGAAAAAGCCTTTCCTTAATTTTACCAAGACCTGAACATGAGAACTCCTGATGGATAAGAGAAGATAAGAAACACATAAAAAGATGAGTTGATAAGAAAGGGCATGCTAAATATGCCACACCAAAAATCAAATCCAAACACATTTTTAGGAATTATGAATAGGTCTTGTATGCTAGAAAGGGGAACTGCAGTATAGTGGAAGGAATAACTGAAGTTTAAAAGCTTTTTGTGTGTCTAAATGTTGGTTTTCATATTTCCTTGGCAATTATCTTGCATATCGATGAGCCTTCAGAGAAGCAGGTGATTGTCTGTCACTAGGATTCATTCACTCACTTGTCTTCCACCAGTGAAGATGGGCAGGACAGGGACTAGTCCGACTCTTCTGTTATTGGCTGCTGCTCACTTTTCCTCTGTGATGGTGAAGGTTGATGCTCTCCTCCTTACTAGTGTTTGTACAATTTCTTGTGTTGTTCTTTTTTTCCTCACACCAGTTATTTCCTCCACCATGCCAAGTGTTGCCATCTAAAGTGTACACTGCAAATATGCCCACCTTTTTTTCCCCTGATAAATATGAACTGCTGGCTACTGTTTTCTTTAGGTCTGGGGAAATCTTTTCACTGAATACTCAGTAAAACTTGTTTCTGAAGACAACTATTTTCCCACCTAATGCTTTACTGACTCTCCAGTTCTCCTACTCAAATTTTTGTACCTGTTTTTTTTTTTTTTTCTGCCTGGGAAATCATAATTTTGTTCAGAACATGGATAGCTTTGAATTTCATAATTTTTTTGGATTAGTGTATTATTCCTGGCTTCACTACTTTTATCAGATCTTTATTGCTTTGTAAGATAGTACACAGGTATCTTTGCTACTTTCTTGACATTATAGAATAGTATCTTTAAAGTTGCTGTTGATTCCTTGTTTATTTGTGTTAGATATGTTCATGCCAGTCTTTGAGTAATACAAACATTTCATGCTGTTCTAGTGAGGTATTATTACTGACAAATTAAAAAGACAGAGAAACTCTTCAACATTCCAAGCTAAGAATTTAGGGGCTGCCAGGTATATTATTGAATCTCGCTCAGTTTTTAATAGCCTGGATGACACAGTTGGTGGGAAGAGGAGAATGCAGACACTTTTGGCTTCTACCATCCATCTTTATATAAAAGAGGTAGTTAAATGGGAGACATTCAGTAGCACAAAACAGAGTCAAGCACTCCACTTTAGGTCTCCTCTACTGCTGAAAACCAGAACTGCAAATTTTAGGAAATCCCCAAAGGTCAATGAACGCACCAAGGAGGAGTTTTTCTGATGCAGAAACTCTGAGTTGGAATTTTATGGCTTACATTTCATATGAAAATCAGATTACACATACAGTCCTCAGACTGTTTCACTACCTTTCTCAGAATCCTGAAGTTAATATTAATGTAATTGTTTGCTCTATCAGATGAGTATTAGTTATTAGTTAAATCCACGATGAGCCTTTAAAATAGTTTTCCATGTCTTTTTTTCCAGTTTAAACAAATTGCCAAGACTGACTTTAGAGCTTGTCAACATTGGCCACCAAAGGGAGATTAGCTCTAGGTCTCTAGGAACTTTGCTGGGAAAAAAAAATGACATTGTGGAGTTGTTGGAGGTTATTTTCCAAAATATCTTTTAGAAGTAATTTTACTGTCTTACACCCCTTTCTCCCCTCACCGTTCCAGAAGGCAGATGTCCATATTATGAGCTAATGGCTTAAACTTTCTTTAGAAAGAAGAAAAAGGACTGATTTTGAGATACAGGATTGCATGAAAACACCTGAAACTGCTAGGATCAGTTCTCTCTCCCTGAGGGCTGACTCTGCAACCTCTTGAAAAATAAGGGATTGGAATGGAAACAGTGACTCTCATTTAAAGAACTGCTGACACGCCTCAAGTGAGGGAGCACATTCCCACATGCTCTTTGTTGGAGAGCGTTAGTGGAATTACAAATAGGTTTTCCATGTCATCTTGTGAAAATTATCCATGCCATTTTAAGTCACTTCGGAGTTTTGCTAGAGCTTTGCATTGCCAAAGAATGGATATTGTTGGTGATATGGATTTTGCCAGGAAATATCATCGTAATTAAATAATATTGCAAGTAGTTTTGAAATGTTTCTACAGTTTGAATCATCAATTTTTTCCTCTTAATTATTCAAATGAAATATTCAAAATGCTAGTGCACCATGAAGGTTCTACAACTCACAGCTTTTGTATAGAGGAGAAGTGATTGCCAAGCTTGTGATAGCGTGATGCTTGTGTTGATGTGTCTCAGGAGAGGCTTGGACTCAGAATCCCAGTAGTCTGTTGTGGGTCATAGTTGATCTCACTTTGTTCTGCTGGAGCAGTACACATTTTGGTCGTGCTGGTTGTAGTCCTTAAAATTGGTTACTTAAAATGAACAGTAAATTTCTGACTTTGTCTCTGTATGCAGTATTGTTAAGAGCTCCTTGCAGGTTTTGAGTGGTGACACAGTTCTCCAGAGGGAACATTTTCCTAATTCATAGGAACCCACATTCTGCTTTTAATAGTAATGTCTTTTGGGGCCCAACCTCTGTGTGCTGTCACAGCTATCATTGCTGGTGGCCTGTCATGAACTCCTTGATTCCTGGATTGGTTCTCATTGCCTGTGGCTGTGAGATGCAGCACATGTGACTACGTTGTACCTAATACTCAGATGTGTCCTATTTCTAACTTCAGTGAAAATGTAGTAGTTATTGACACTTTGACTGTAGGTAATGCAGGTCGTCTGATGTTTTCTGATCAAGAGACACATCAATTGCAATAACAGAATTCAAAAAGTTAGGCTTCTAGAATTGATTCAAGTTCATCAAGTTGGATGAGGGTGGTGGGATGGCTTTTTAAAGAATTGTTTAGTACCTTGGGACCAAACAATATTATGCTTTAGGAGGACTTCCACAAAAGGGACAAGTGACAGGAGAGTGCTAGCACTTCTTATAAAATCAATGGTCATCAGTGCAGTACTTATTACTTACCCTGAGGTAAGTAGTAATTTTATTGGCCTCATCAGCTATTTATCAGCCATCTCTGCTAAGCACATTCTAATTCTGAATTATTTTGTAGTGCTGTACTCCACAGAGTATCCTCTCAGCTTTTTCACCTGTTACAGTAATTCTGTCTTCTGTGGTTGGGTGTTACCTTCATCCACTCAGTACTATGCCTACTGAAGTGTTTCCAAAAGTGAGACATGAGGCTGAAGTGAATGAAAAACAGTGCCGAATTTTTTAATAGCTACTGGAACATACGACCATGAGTACTTGTGCTGCATGAAGCAGTGCTGGTGTGTGTTACCCCCCTATTATTACAAAAGTGTATCTTTGCCTCAGTGTTAGTAAGCAGTTCATCAGGGCATGAGGGTAAACAAGTTTAGGTCTTTGGAAACATATGGCTGATACAAAAATACTTTGTATTTCCTAGCACACACCTTGGTTTCAAAGTTTGGTTCTGTTTTAAAGGAATAAATAAAAAGATGTTCCAAAATGTTAATCAGCACAGGATGTGATCTCTGAAGTGGTTTTACAGCTACGTCTGATTCCTTTCATGCTATCCTCAAAAGAAATGGGTTTTTTGTCACTTACTGAGGATGTATTTGCATTTATCAGGATCATGTTATTTACAGCTTATGTTGCCTCACAGGACAAGGTGAACCACCAGAGAAACCCTGCAGTTCCTTAGCTTGCTCAGTTCCTAACTGGAGTGAAAAATACTGTGACACCACTCAGACCATATTGCTTTTCAGCTCCCTGTATAGCTTCTGTCTGGTAAGACAGCAATTAAGTTACCACTCAATCAAATATGAACTCTTCCTTACTTTAGTTGCCTTTAAAATTCCTCTATAGGGCCCTTGCCTTCACATTAATGATGAGTTGATTCAGTGATTATTTTTTTCTAAGTGTATTTTGGCTTGTAGATGTCACAGCTGTTTTCAGGTCTAGTTCCCAGAGTGTCACAGCCAGAGGGATGGGCTGTGCAGCGCTCTGCAATACCCCAGCTAGGTATTAGCACCCTGGAAAAAAACACTTGAAAAATTTGCTTTCTGGAAAGTAGCCTGAGCAAAATGTTGTAACTTGGGTTTTGATGTGATCTCGATCCCATTCAAGAAAACCCCTTAAACAGGAAGGTTTGGTGTAAAAAGTACTGAAATTATACGCAATTAGAGAGAGTCAGATGTCTCTGGTGACTCTGTTTATCAATAAAATGTTTTTCTTTACTATCTTTATTGTGGTGTGTATGTTCCAGCAAATGTTACATTGTTTTATGAGTACTAACAATTTGTCACTTTGAGATTGGCAACTGTTGTCATTGCTGATGAGAAAAATGAAAAATAAGCAAGATAAGAACAGGGGATAGAAGAAAATAGCACAGTAGAAAATATAATAATAGAAAGTACACTGTATATTCCACATCACATGGGTAT
>JAOXXN010000395.1:45276192-45294450 GCA_026770055.1 Myrmophylax atrothorax
CTTTTCCTCCTCCTTCTTCTCCTCCTCCTCCTGTTGTTTTTGAAAGATGACCTGTACTTTTGCAAGGACAAATTTATGTTTTCTGTTTAATTGCACAGATTTAGTCACCTACCCACTTGATTGCACCTGCCTACAAGGTAGTTAAATGACTAACCCCCTTAATTTGGTTCTCCAGTTAATTGCAAAAAGAACTCTATTAGACTGAAATAGTCAGGATTGAAATAAAAATAAAAAATGGTACTAGTTTTTCTTCCTCTGGTATTTTTTCTAAAACACAGTGTAAGGTTGTTTACTAAGGTTTTATTGCTGTCTCCTCTGGCTTCAGCCTTGATGAAATTTAATTTTATTAGTAGATTTCACTGACATAATGTTTTCTGACATTTCTTGTTTTGACTGATAATGTCCTATGAAAAGGTCTCTGTGTATGGTATATTTAACTGTTGTGGAATTTTACTTTCCATTTGTATTCACATTTTCTTGTTTTCTGTCACACAGGTGGTTTGCTAAATGGAATAAATGGCTGGAGTGATATTTTCAGAGTTGCAGTCACTATTTTACTGGTGTGTTTAATACATGTTGGAAACATCTTTTTTATTTTAAAAAAAGAGACTAGCTTCTTGTCTTCAGTGCTTCTGATTCATACCCCACTCTGCCCTGCACTAAACATAGCCTTGCTCCCTTAGGCTGATCTCACTCCAGGAATGTGTTGTGTAACCGCTGGCAGTGCTCAGCCAGGGGTGTGATCCCAAGGGCCTGCAAACTGTTTCAGCAGAAGTGTCATCTCTCAGCCCCTTGCAGGCAGTGCTTGGCACTTCCCCACCCATGTCACCTTCTGCCTGTCCTTGTACCCTCGTGCCTTTGTATCATCTACAAATGTGGTACTGAGCCAAAATTTTGATTTGTATTCTTCTTGTTTGCATGTGTGTTACTTAAGCAACACAAGATGGGAGTTTTCTCCTGAGGTATGGAAGCAAACCCTGTATCTTCAATGACTTTTCTTCTATTGTCTCTCAATTTTCTTGCTTTCTGAAACTGCATACCAGGGTATTGTTCATTGGGCTGTGTCACTGACAATTCTGCACCTAGGCAATGCCATGAATACTGAAGTTGGGGTTGCAATACAGATAAATGCTTGTGGAGATACTACACAGACTTTTTTACTAAGGAAAGTTTTTGGTTTATGTTTTTCTTAAAGTCTTTTTACTGTGTGGTGTGTACTTTTTGATGAAGCCACCATGAAATAATACATTGGACAATAATTATTTTTCAAGAGCAATGTAGATCTTTCTTTTTAAATGAAGATGTACAGTGGTTTATCTGTCTATTAGATTACATAGTCTTCATGGTAGTGTATTGAACTGAAATTGATTTCACAGTGCCTCTTTTCTAAAGGCAAGATTGGAAACACCTGTTCTGGTGTTTAAAGTAGGACTTAGAAGGAGTGGATGAAATTCCTAAAAAAAACAATAGTGAGCTCATGCTCTGCATTAGCCTCAGAGAATGCCTTAAATGCACTAAGAAAGTCGGTTGCACTAGAAGTTCCCCTTATTTCACTGCCTTTCACCAGGTAAGAGGGGGGATATGCCTAATATTGCTGGAGTTGCATTCCCTGAGTATTATTAAAATATACCCACAATGTCTGTTTCAGATCAAAACTCAGGCATGACAGGTGTACATATTCAAAATCACAAGAAATTTGTTTTTTAGAGAGAGACAGCTCTGCAAAGACAGCTGTCTCCAGTGGAGAGTTCTGTCCCTGACCCACTCCAGCTGGAGGGAATGGTGGTAGGCAGTCATGGCTTTCATGGAAAAAGAGCAATGAAGTTCCAATACATGCAAATACAGTATTTCCTAGTCACTGGCCTCAGTGGCTCTACACACAGCTCTTTGGGGTTTTGGACCCCTTACTTTGAAGATATTTTGCTGTATCTGTGGACTGTTAGGCAAGAGACCAGGATTACAGTCTGGAATCAGACATCCACTTCTTGGGTATTTCAACCCTAGGAGGTTCCTGAGAAGGTACTTCTCAATCTCTCCCACAATTCCAATTCAACTTTTGGCCCATTGGCCATCCAATCTGCAGAATCAAATGTAGAATAAATTTGACTGCTGTGTTATCTCTTGTTCTTCCAGCCTGACCTTTCAGATCCAGATTTGCGAGTACACTTAGGGACCTAATTTCACCTGGATTTGGGTTTGTCTTGCACGTCCGTGTGAATTCGTATGTCTGTGGAGTGTTGTTGGAGAAAGGAGCTTTTGGAAAGGATCTGAATGCCAAGCAGTTGGATAATTAGTTCTAAGAAAGGGAAGGAGAGAGACAAGCAACTCTGAGGTCTGTCCTGAAGGTGACAGGAATACAAGAGGGGTAGATAATACAGTTTGGGGCACAGAAAAGAACAGTGAGGGCAAGAGGATTCCTCTGGGGGAAAAATGTGAAAAAATTAGGCCCATATGGATTTCTTTTAGCTGTTTTCCATTGCTGAGTTCTGCCTTGTTTTGGTTTATAATGATTTTCCAAGTTCAACATACTTAAAAATAAATCAATGTTTTCATCAGAGTTTATGCACTTGCAGTCCTGATTCTGTTTTTAAAGTGCAGCTGTTGAGGCTCACTCAAGATAGCTTACATTTCTTTGTGTTTTCCCTGATAAGTTATAGTTAGCTTTTTTTGCCAGCTATTTCTCACACAACGTCAGAATTAGACTTGTAAAAACTATTAAAATGGAGTTGACAAGCAGAACTAATAGTTCTTGTGGGTTTTAGTGTGGTTTTTTAATTTTGCTCTTATTCCAAACTTAGTTTTTAGGCTGACTGATTTGCTCTCTGAAAAGTAGGCCCATGGACTTAGGCTCAAGACACTAAAAGACTCTATGGTCATATACAATATTATTCTGGGGAAAAAAAGATTAGATCTACTGGGGGATTAAAATAAATCGATTAGAAAAATAGATAAGTGTTTTTAAGAACTGTCTGTGAAGCAGCATGAATTAGCTTGAAGATAATTGGGTTGGGCTGGTATAATTTTAGCTTGATTTTGGTCAGGTTGAATAATGTTTTACTAGTTTATATATTTTTTTGGATGTCAATGTACTGGATATTCTTCATTCCAGCCAAAGGAGATATTCCCGAACAGACTGCATTTTGTTGTAATTCTGTTAGTCTTGCAGAGTTTTTCTTAAAATTATTACATTGATCCAGTAATTCCTCCTGCAGTTCTAAGTATTTTGAATTTATTTTCAACTGTTATTTCTGATACTGAAAACAATAGCAGCCACATAAACAGAGAACAAGTAGCTTTTTATTGGCTAATAACTATGACAAAATCCCATTTTATAGTCTAATATTTATTGTGCAAATTAATGGAGTCCAGATTTTTCAACTATCTCCCTTCATAATGACATTTAAACCACTGAAGATATTGGGATGTATTTTGTAATGGAAATAGCCACATGTGTACCCCATTCATTAGTCACCTGTTTTAATGTGATAATTGTTATGTTCAGACCACTGAAGTCAGTGGTTTTCCAGAATGTGTTTTAGTATCAGTGGACTGCTGTGCTGGGTAGGAATGGATTTATGCATTTGATTATTTCATGCACCAAGCTGGAATTAAAGGCTGGAGCAGTCCTTTTATATGTTCAGTCTCTGTGTTTCTATTGCCATTGCAATATGAATAAGGATATGGTTGCAGCATGCATTACACCTGGAATTATTGACTCCAATACAGAGAGAAGTAATAGTTGTTTGACACAAACTTTTGTGTTGCTTTTCTGCTGTCTGGAATTTCCAGAGTTCTTTGGTTCTGCTGAACTCCAGTATTTTCTATTTGAAAACAATAAGTATGTCCCAATCAGCAGGAATTCATACAGGCTGAAAAGATGAGCCTTTTTAAATCTGATGAGTTTTCCTCTGTTGATGCTGATGCCATCTGATCCTGAGTTCTTCACTGTGCCTGGTGACAGTTCCTGATGGAGTTCAACCTCTTTGCCTGCTTATGATATTTTGTATGTGTTTGTGTGTGTGTTAGTAGTGTCAACTTTCATTCAAAAAAGAATTAAAGCAGGGAAGTATTTAATGGAAATTTAACCTGAATCACCCTGTTCACGACAGCACAGTCTGTTTAAATGTCATGAGTGACGGGTTAGGAGATTTACACTGGCTGTTGCTTTTCACTCAATGGTCAAAATAGAATCGGCTCAAGCAGAAGGGTAGCAGGAAAACCAGTTAAGCCTCCTGCTAAAGTCATTGGTTGAACTGAGACTTGTGAGACAACTTCTCAAAATTTACCACATACTTTCATTAATGATATTGTGTTGACATTCAGTTTCTCAGAAGTTCCAAGTGTTCCTTGGCTTTGCTCTGGGCCTCGCTGCTATTGCAGCTCCTGCAGAGCTTTAAAAGCTTTCCATAGGGACTGTGTGTATCTACAGTTCATACATACTGCCTTGAGATTGTGAGCTCCTTGCATATACTTCTATCACATTGCAAATTTCATTTATATTGGAAGGCTACTTGCATCCTCACCTCTTTTTTCTGAGTCTTTGAGTAGAATTCCAGGCTCATGGCACAGTGCTAGCAGTGAAAAAATTCTGCGTTTTGCAAGAAAAGATGGGGAGATGTAGAGAACAGGTCCACCCAGGTATATTATGGAACTTACAACTGTTTGAAAGATAAACCCTTTTGTTGAAAAAATGTCTTAAAGTTTATTCTTTATAATTTTTTCCCCAGCGTTGAATTATAAGCAAACCACTGCTGTTTTTCTTCAGTGTTTCTGTTGATTGCAATTTTTATCAATACTGAACAGATATAAAGTGAAAATGATCAAGGATCATCTGCTTGATGAACAGCAACTTTTAAAAGGGAACTTTTCCATCAAGTAGTTTCGACAGAAGGAAGAACTCAGAGCAATGTGATGTTGGGGGGAAAAAACCCCAGGGATCATGGATATACAGCAGAGACCTCATTTGTACCTGCTGAACTCCCAGGAAAGGGGAGAGGAGGCAGAGGCTGTGAAAGTCATACAAATAATTTGTTGATTACTTGGATATGTAAAATTATTCTACTAAATAAGGAGTGATTGTTGTTTTGGATCTTCTTACAATTTTTTTTGTTATTATTTCTTTTCCTTTGTTTAAACACTGAAAGACTTGGAAGACTATACTTATGCAACTCCTGCATTGTCAAAGGCAGGAAAGTTGTCTTGCAGATCTGTGGATGCTGAATTATAGGCCTCTGATTCTTTAGAAAGGTAATAAATATCTATGCTCAAGAAATGTACTGGGAGCAAAGAAGAAAACGGAGCATAAAGGAAAGCTAAAAGCAGCCAGGTCTGGTGGTGGGACTTCTGGTAACTTAGTGGGAGAGGCACCAGTGTGTTTAGCTTGGAGTAGGCTTTTTTCCCTGCAAAATCCTACACTTTTGACTTCCCATGCAGTGGCCTGGCAGCACTGCCTGTGCTATCCATTGGATATAAATGCTTTCAGCATAACCTAGGATATCAGCATGCTTTCAGCATAACCTAGGATATCAGAAGTGTATTGGATTAAAAACTATCAATTTCCCTGATTTCAGGCTAGGCTGGGTTTTTAAACAAATGATTCTAACTATGGTTGCACTTTCTTTTTGTGATCTTTCTGTGTATGTCCAGATAGTGTGTTTGTCACTGTCAGTACCTACACAATCCAGATACTGATGCTTTCCAAGTACAATACACACCAAAAGAAATGCTTCCAACAGCTCCACTGTACCTTGAAGCTTTAGTTTTCCTTTGGACTTCATGGGATTTCAAGGTTCTTTTTAGACCTAGATTCACAGTTAAGGTGTGCCTTGCATATTTTGGCTTTTTAAGGATGAGATACCTTTACAGCTGCTAGGAAAAAAATGCTGCTCTTCTACAAAAACTGCTACAGGGTGTAGCTCCTGCTGTAGGTGTTTGGGGGTTTTGTGTTTGCTTGTGGTAGGGATTCTTTTGTTGTTGCTCTGTTGTTTTGTTTGTTTAATTCCTAATCATCTATATATGAGTTTATTAATTGGTGAGTGGAGAGGAGTTATATTTGGGATTGGTTATTTTTGATCCCAATGTCTTAGAAACTGCTTTTGCAATTCTTAAATGTATGGGTCCTGATGGTATTTTATCCTTAATGTGTAGTTGGTTTCTGTTTGTAAACTATTTGTGTTGTGAGGCATGAAAAAAGTAATTTATGTACATTCTTCCTTAGGTATAATCTTTTGTCATACTATAAAGCTGTCCTCATATTTGGGGTGCAACATTACTCCTGTCATATTTTGACATTCTGCTTATTTCAGTCAGTTTATCAAGCGCTTATGTAATGTTTTTCAGTCAGGAAACACTTATCATTCCCAGAGAGGTTTGCTCTCCCACTGTTCCAGTTTTAATAAGTAATTTTAGCAGGGGTTGGTGTGTTTTATTCTTAGCAGATCTACACTTGATAATTAAATATACCAACTCTTGGATAAATATAACCTGCTCCAGGTAGATTGTTACTTTCCAGCTGAATATCTTGCTTTTTATTACTTCTTGCCAAGATAAAATAATTTCTAAATAAGTCACCCCTTTGCTATCTGCAAAGCACAGTGATGTTCTTAAGCAGCTTGCTAGTTGGGTTTGTTCAGGCAAAGTGTGGTTTTAAGATGAATTTTGGTAACCTATAAAATGGTTGCCATCAACACCAAATAACTAGTCACTGTAATAACTGGGTGATTTCTTTCAATAACATACTCCAAAAAATAGATTCTTAACTTGCTTATTTTACTTACTAATAATAAGTATTAATTTATCTTTTCAGTCCTTGCTATTTGAAGGTAGGTATTAATCCAGTGCAATAAATTGCATTCAGTATTAAGAACTACAGTGATCCCAACAGCACATCATTTATGGAATAGTGTCACTGAAGTCAGCATAAATTATTTCTTTTCAGGATTTAATTGGCCAATATTGCCCTGGATAATGCAGATTCGTATAAAGTTTAATAGGGTGGCTTCAATTATAACTAGTATACTTATAACGTTAAGTATTAAGTACCAAGTATTTTGTGGGTTAAGAAAATATTTTACTTTTTAGTCCTACTAAAAAGGACAGGTTGGAAATTTGAACCTGTGTTTGCAATGAGCTGAGAAACTTGAATGTGAGGAAGAGGGAACTGATTTGTAAAAGAACCTCTGAGTAGCTCATAAACTGCAGCTGAGAGCCAACATACCACCCACAGGGACTGGGATTGGCTAATGGAAGTGTATCCATTTAAGACTACTACAAACTACTAAAGTGGGGCTGCATTAGGATAAATAGAATTATGCAAGTCTCTCCTTAAGACAGCTGATCTGTCATGCAAAGCCATGTTTATATTGCTTTTATATTTCTGACAGAAGTGATGTGGTTATTAGTCAATAATTGTCTTGCTAGATTTAAAGGTAAAGGGTGGCTCTAACAACATTAAGTGAGAGGCTGTGGCAGAAGCCTCCTTTAATAAATAACAAGATTTTGCACTTACATTGCAAAATACATTTCATCTAAGCAGGATAAAGATTTATAGAGGTGGGTGTGTTATGCTGCATTCATTTTAGTGCAGAAGGAGCTGAGGTATATTGAGTTTGAAATTTACTCAAGGTCATGCAGAAAGTCAGGACAGAAGTAAGTTTAGGGGCCAAAATATTTTCTTAAAAATCATTCTTCAAGCTAAATAAACATAGCTATTCCTGGAGAACTGAAAAGATCTGTATGAGTAGTTATTCCACCTTGTCTTGCTGCAGTTGCATAGTTGCTGAGCAGTGGAAGTGCCTGTGGAGGAATAATCCTGCACATCAGGACTGGGAGCTTCCTCCCCTGGAGGAGTTCGGAGTCCTTTCACTTGGACTGCTGTTTGTCCAGGATTTCACCCAAATGTGAGTATGGTTAGGAAAATCTGTCTGCTCTGTGAGCTTTGAGTTTTTAATTGAGCAAAAGCAGAAGATAAAGTTAGAAAGGTTACCTGTTCTAGAAGGTTACTTCTTCTAGAAGGTTGTCTCTAGAACCCTGATGTTCAGTTGTTTCTCATGGTCCTGGGGAAGCTTTCCCTGCAGAGTGCGTTCAAGTGAGCAGTGGCTTTGAATGCTGTTCTAATGGACTTTTTTCCTCAGTTATAAATTTTTGGAAGACACAAGTTAACAGCGTGCACAATAAATTATCCCCATTGACTAAAGCATGTTGGTGCTGTGTCTTAGAGTGACTGTGCAAATAATCAGTTATTTTAGACTTGATTGCCCTAAGAATTTGATGTGTGTTGCAAAATCACTTAAATTTGGGGGAAGAGATTTTAAAGGTACCAGCTTCATTTTGTTTTCAAACTCTGATTGCTTCTAATTTCCTTCTCAAAAAGTCATGTTGTACATTAGGAATCTCAGCATCTAAAATATGATACAATAAAAGTTGAAATTTTTCTAATGTAAAAAGCCCACACACATGAGCAAATAATGAAATATGGAATGTTTGGCATGACCTTCATACTAGAAGATCCCATCACACCCTAAAGTGCATATTCCATTAAGTCATATTCTTATCAGCTGTGGAAAATGAGATACAATTTCGAATGCTTCCAGAAGCTTAATTCTTGGTATTTGATGTTTTTCTGACCTCATGGATACTTAGTAATTAAAGGCCTTTGCATTAGCATACCTAGTGATTCTGTTCAGTTGGCTATTTCCAGAGCAAGTGTGATGTGGAGGATAAAGTCCAAGAACCAAAAGTTTCAACAATTTTTGTACACTTGGTATGAGCCACATCTGGAAATACCTTTCCAAGAGCAGTGGCTTTGGTCACATGATCTGGCACTGATTGTCTCTTCTGGGAATCCCAGGTCCTGCCATTCTAGGCAATTTAGGGATCTGAATGGTGTTGCAAGAGATTTCAGAAACTTTTTTTCCCCCCAAATATAGCAGTTCACAATTATATGGTTTGTCTTTTTAAAAATCTAACCTCACATTTTTCTTGTGTTCAAGGTGAAAATTTAAAACTTACGTAATTTGCCGAATGGGAACTAAAGTTCCTGAGTAGTATTAGTGCTCTGTTCCTCCCTTCCACTCTCTTACATGACAGGATTTGGAGGCTGTGTGCACTAATTCTGGGGTTTTTTTCAGAACCGTGGGGCATGGGTGTGAGAGAATATTTGGTTTTCTTTGTCAAGGAAACTTTGTGAAAATACACGTTTGCAAATTATAACATAAAATATATGTCTCTGCTGTCCAGTATCACTGCACTTCAGCTCAGAGCTGGAAAGAGTAATGGATACAGAGGCAGTTAAGGCAGTTTTAAAACAGGCATTTACTGAAGTCAGAGTCTTTATTGTTTACCTGGCTTGTCTAATTCTAACATCAAGAAGCTGAAGGCCGTTCAAGTTGCATTACTCCTCTCCATTACACACTTCTGTTCAGTGTGCTCTTCCTGGCTGCTGTTTTCCTTAGGTTATCTCTGATTCAGGAAAAACTGTGCATCTCTCTTCTGTTTATATGCACACCCAAAGTGATTTTTTTCAGAGACTCTTCAGTATGTGCTTATATTAATTCAGTGATAATCTCTGAGAGAATTTTATTCCACTTCATGAAAAGCTTTGTCTTGTATATTTTTGGCTAATAGGAGCTTTGCTTTTGATTATTAATGGAGTGAGATAGGATCGATGGTCAATCCTTTTTTTTTCCATACCCAGTTTTATCTGTCCTGAGCCATTGCCTGCCCTTCTCCTTCACCAGTTTTCCATAGATAGTCACAGACTGTAAAGCTACTTCCTTGATTTTGCTTTACATTAGTTGCACAATTCCACTGCTGAGTGTTCACTCCATGTTATCCATGTGCTTGTGGAAATATCTTCAAACATACGTGTTAAAAATTATTTCCTAACCCTAATAAAGCACCAGGATAGAAGGGGCCTTTGTATGAACTTAGACTAGTTGCAAAGAGCACACTGCAAGGAAAAGTTTAAAAGCCCTATAGGAATCTATAGACGGGAGAGGATATTAATTAAATGTATGTTTTGGAATAGGGCTTTCCTTGGGGAGGAGGACCGAGGACCAATTTCATGGAGTTCCACTAGGGAGTAATTTGCTCTGCTGTCTTTGATGTTCAAAAACTGGGGACAAACTCATTTCTTTGGTATCTGCTTTGAAGAAGCAAATGTCTAATGGTGAGGCAGCGAGTTACATATTGCCAGAGAGCGTGTGGATGTAGTTCTGAAACACTCTGTCTGCTGACACAGTATTAGATTTCTGGTCCTGTTCTCTGCATGAAAGCAGTGAATATTTATAACTACTTTTTTTCCCCCCCTTTCATATACATGTCTCTAAGTGCTACAGAATGGGCAATATTTCAAAATGCACAGTATTAAGACAGAACTACTATTTTTACCAAGCAAATTAACAGAGATCTAAAATTAAAGATTTCTGAGAAGTGAAGCTATTGGAACAGGCAAGGGGAAAATTCTCTGAAACTGGAAAATTGCTATATTCCTGAGGCAAAACCTTACTGATAAAGGGTTAACCAAAGTGACCCCTTGGTGACAGTGAAAATTCCTGTAAAATGTGGTTGTTGATCTGTAACCTTACTCCCTTTACAGACAACAGCTCTCCACATAAACTTATATATTCCTTGTGAAATCTTTAGCAATAGACATTGTAAAACAATTATGTAAGGCTGCAGTGTTTTCTTTCAGGAAAAAAATAAAGGATGGAGATTGTAAATAGTTTAACTCTTAGAAATTTTCTGCTGCTTAGGACTGTGATGGACATGGTGTGTGTACAGTGACACCTTAAGTAGGTGTAAAGTCATCTGTGTATGAGGATCAAATCAGAAATGTAGAAGGCAAGACTTTTTAAAAAATAAAGTGAAAAGTGCTTCTCTTGTGCCATGTGTCTGTTCAGTCTTAAATATTTTGTTCAAAATCAATCTGCCTTGTAGACCTGATAAGTAGAAAGTCAGTTTAACAGAGGTGCAATATTTTCAGTCATCATTGTGTAAACTGGAAGTTTAGCAGAAAATGTACTAAATTCTCACTTGCACTAACAGTCAACCTGGGAAGGAGCTTTTATAGGAAGATTTGTATTCTTTGTATGGATTGTTTCTCTTCTTGCTATAAAAAAGTCAAAATGAGGAAAGTAGTTAAATAGAAACAGGCTTGCTGAGGTTACTTGCTTGTTCATTTTGTTGTTGGTTTTTTTTTATTTTCTCTGAAATGCTGCTTTACTGCACAATTAAGGTTGCAGCATGTGAAGGAAGTAAATATTAAGCTTTTTCCTGCATTTCGTTTGCCTTTCCCCCCTCCTTTTTTAGGAGGGTTTTGTTTGCAGGCCCATCAATGGGAATGTGTGTGCTGATGAGTATCATTTGATAGCTTTGTTAAAAATCACTAATAAACAGGTTAAAAGTGTCAATATTCCCCCAACTAATACTGGGGTTTGAGCTGGTAAAAGGTACAGCCACTTCCTCAGCTGTGGAAGCCTGTCAGCTGCCTTACACTTGGATCAGTGTTGTTTAATGTCTTCAGGCCATAGACACCCAGAAGGTGAAATTTTGTTTTATTTACATAAAACCATGCTTAGAATTTATTATTTTTGAAAATTCTAGCTGGCAAGTTGTTTATGTGCATTTGCAAATAGACATGGTAGTTGTGATCATCAGAAATGGGATTTTCAGGTTTGCCTTTGTGTCATTGATTGTGCTTCATTTGCTGCTTTCCTTGGGTCCAGCCATGTAGGAAAGTCCAATATGAGCTGCATGTGTATGAAGTTTATACATATAATTCTGTTTTAGCCAAGATAAATTTTATTTTATGATTTATAACTCAGAGGTTAATGAGTAAAAAGATTATAAAAATTAACTGAAGAAGTGCATCACATACATGTTCAGTTCCCTTTTTCTTAGCACTGATTATTTCAATCTCTGAAATATTTTTTAATCTTCCTATCAAAGCATCAAAGATGCCTGAGAAAATCACACTTTTTTAATGAGAAGATCAACTGTTAAAGTCATATTTGGCCATCTGGAGTATCTGCATAAGATAATGGAGCAGCAGTTTCATTCTCCTGATCTCTGGTTATGAGAAAGGACCCTGATAGACGGTTTGATGAGACTAGAAATTATTTAAGTTTCTTACTTATGTTAACCATAGAGTTCTACTTTCCTATTAAGGTATGGGATTGCATTAATTTCCTTTGGTCTCTCTGTAAAAAGCAAGTGTTGGTGAGATTTAAATGGATTTAAATAGCCCTACTTACTGTTGACATTCATTTTACTCTGAGATGATTAAGACAAAAAAGTGGAATTTTTGCTGAGTTTATTACTATGTATCAGCAAAGCAAGAACTTATAAGTATTTTCTAGGCTATTATAAAAATGCTATTACCTTTTTACACTTAAAAATATATATTTATGCACATTGAGAAATAATTTGAATTTTGTAATCCTGAAGCTTTGAATTTGCATAACACAGTAGAATCCTGATTGGAATTTAGCCAAATGGCTTCTCGGGTGCAAGTCATTGCAGCAATTCAGACTTCAACTGCAGAAGGTGCCTAAGGGAAATATACAGATTATTAGTATTGTATTTACTGTTAATTAAAATTGTTTAGCATCAGTGAATAAATCAGTTACTCAGTGTGACAGTCTATTAAATAATAAATAACGTAGTTATGGAATTTTCATTTGTGAGAAGGTATAATGAGTGGTATGTGATCTTGCATACAGTGAATTTTTTTCTTATGGGCAGATAAATCAGAATTGATGGATCTGTGCTCAACTGGTATTAGAGGTTACATTTGCATAATGTTCATGAGGAGTCCTTTAGAAGACTTCGGGTTAGGGTAGAGAAAAATCCTGTAATTACTCTGGGGGGTTTAGAAGTTGATTCTAAGTCATAAAGAACTTATTTTCTGGCAATTCACTAAGAGTAGTTGCTAAAGAATCCATGTGATCTATTTAGCCATATATTCCAAGGGAAAGGGAAATCAGGACACAGCAGAGGTACAGATTCCTCCATGGCCTGTTGCCATGGTATGTCTGTCATGTATTTGAGACACTAAATCAAAGCATGTATACTTATTTTAATTTTTGGCCTCTGAGGTTGTCAACCTATCTGCTAGTGTCCAGGCTTCTAATGCAAAGTTCTGTAAAATTTAAAAGTAGTTAAGACCTAAAGTTTCCAAAGATCTGGTAACTCTGAGTGTTTTAAACATGTCTGAAGACATTAATAGACGTTAGTGTCAAATTTGAATCTTCCCATAGAAATCTGAGAGGAGCGTAATTAAATATGATAGAAGTGTCAGAAAAGCCTGTCAAATTCTGTGCTTGGCTTCTTGTGGTGTTGATTTCTAACCCTCTGGTACATTGATTAAAGACATCAGAATACTTATACCAGCAGTAATGAATATGTTCACATATGAAATGAGGATTTTGAGTTATTGCAATTATTGTCCAATTCCTGATGTGTTTAGTCATCATGGAGTTAATGTGATCATGAAGCATAAGGGATATATGGAGTTGCTTATACTTTTTGTAAGAAGCTAGTGGGGCTTTCTAATGTCTGAAAACTTAATTTCTGTAATAATATCATCCAAACCAACACTTTGAAGCAGTTGATTTAATGTTTTTAACTCTTAAATGCTGTGCAGGAATGAAATGAATCTTTCTTTCTTCTTTTTTTTTAATTCAGTGAATTTTCCCTGTAGAACTTCTATGTGGAAGTGAAAAACAGAAGTAATATATACTTGTTGTTTAGTAATGTCACTGCTTCCTTTCATTCAACTGTCTAAGACAGTCAAGTATTTTTGACAACATGTAGAACAGGTCTCTTTGCCTGTATGTCTTCTTGGTACTAAGATGATGAATTTATTATGACTGACCTTGGGAAGTAGTTTTTTTATGTTAAAGTGTTTATAAGGAAGATGAGTGGCTTACTGTAGGAGCTGTGCTAGGGGAGAAAAGGCTGCCAGCAGGTGAGGAGGACACATTTCTTCCTCAGGCTTATTTTCTTTGTAACCTCTGGCCACACCTACCACAGGCAAACAGAAAATGCCAGAAGGTAACAGGTTAGCCAGAAGAAAAGGTGAGCAGGTGTTTCTGGATCTGTAATCATTAATTAGTGCTACAAGCAGTGTAGGATCCAACCAATTACATACTACACTTAGCAATGAATTTCGTAGCAGCTCCTCTCCAATACTTTCATGAATCATGAAGAATATTGCAGTAATAAATGGATAGGACAAATTTCTCAGTTACTGATTTTTAAGAAGCAGGGAATCATATTGTTCTGAAGAGCTCTTTCCCATCTGCACTGACAACTTAGTTTTTATTGTAGGTAAATGGTATTTTGTGCTGTCTAACCTGCTCCCTCATGAAACAATTTGGCCTGATTAGGCTTTCCTTGGGAATGAGATGCAGCTCTTGAATTGTTTTCAAAGTAGAAACTATTCCATTCCTCTGCTTGCACAAGTAGCCTGTGAGCAGTCTGATCTTACTTAACCCTCACTCATGATCGTGTGAGTAATTTGCATCAGCACAGAATGAGGTTTTGTTACTGTTAGTTTGTAGTGTTCTCCCAAAACATACCTTAAAACTTATTATCAGTAGAACACTAAAAACTATATAAAGTTATATATATGTATACTTTGAACCTGTGCAAGTTGATGGAAGTGCTCCTTGTTGATGCTTGTGGCTCAGGATTCAGACCTTTTCTTGTTTTCCACTGCTTTTTCCATTTGTCCTCTGAAAGGAGCCTTTCTCTGTCCCTACAGAAAGAGGGTGACACTTTGTGGAATGCCACTCCTTACAGCAAGTCATTGTACTGAGGAGTAGCAGCATAAAAGCAGGAAAGAAAGCAAAATATTGGGATCCATCTTTGTGAAAGAGGGACATTGTATTTTAGATTTTAATGGTTGAGATGTAAGCCTAATACTGGCTTTCAAAGAAAATGGAGTCTTCTATAGACTCCTTGTTTTTATTCTGACCATTCATTTGTTTGATTTTTGTTGGTTTATAATGTTTTCACTCCTTAGAATTTTTGTACAAACATCACTGCAAAGTCTAGCATATTCAAATAAAACCTAATAAATCTGACAGAAAAATATTGTATAAGAGTTCCATTTAGATGGTGAGGACTCTGCCATCAAAGACTCCTATGGCTTTTTTATGACTTTATTTTTTAATGTTTGGTTCCTAGCTTCTATAAATTATGCATGTTGGCTTTTCATTAACATAGAAGGCAAACATAATTCATTGCAAAGAATTCTTTGGTCACACATGATTGAGAAGTTCAGAAGATCAAAACCACTTAGCTTTGTGGTAGGAACAAAACTGTATTTCATGTGGAGGCTCCAGCTCCCTGATTTTTAATATTGAAGTTTTTTTCTCCCAGTTCCACAAAAATTCAGGAATGCTGATACATCACACAAAGACATTTTGTAACTGCTGGAGCTCTACAAGGAGCCCACAGAGCAATGTTAACCTCTTCCTAACAAATGAAGTAGTTGTTGCGTTGCTTTTTGTATATAAAGGGACTCATGCATTGCAATAATTATTTTTGCCTACGAAAAGATTTAAGACAAGTTTTTCATTCAAAGGCCTTATATTGGTTGAGAGAAAAAGTTGGAGATACTGATAAACAGAAAAGATCAAAATAACAGCAAATAAGGCAAGCTTTACTGCAGGCTTGGTAGGGCTTTGTGGGCTTTTGCTGGTTTAGTCTGAAAAAGGTTTCATATTCATAAGACTTCCAAAGAAAAATGTGACATGAGAAAAGAATGACTGAGGTGTATGAAGACAAGGCTGGTGGTTCTTGCCTTCTAAGACAGCAAAGGGGTAGGATTGAATTTCATGGTGTTAGAGCAAAGAGTTTTCTCTGCTGTGAATTTGGGAACCAGAGTACAGCACGAGCCTGGTGCATGGGTGGTCCAAAGGGAGAAAGAACCTACGTGGGGGCTTCTGAGAAGGATTTAAGTACTTTGTCTAACAGAGTAATTCTAGCTGATGCAGGAATTGCTCCACAGATATTTCAAGTTAGAGGAGTTGATAATTGCGATATGAAAAGTTGATGTGGATTTTAATGCCTATATCTGACAGTTTCTTTCTTGAATAAGTACTAAGAAAATATTCTTGTCCTGTACATGCAGAAAATTTATTTTTTCTAAAATATATCTGATGTCTGAAAAAATAGTATTGAAATATAGTTATTAGTTAAATAGCCACTCCAAAACCAGTATATAATGAAAAAATCTTGATGTAAGTAAAAAAGTATAAATAAAATATATACTCAGAAAAGAATCTTTTTTATCCTAGGAGTTTGTAACTGTATCAGGAGGCAGGCCATGGGGTTTATATTAATATTTTGGTTAATTGAGATTAGCTCAAGTAATTGGACAAAAAAAATTTGTTAAAAAACCCTAAAGAAACCTGGAAATATGCAAATGGGCAATATTGTGTTCAGTTTTGGTCCCGTCCAGTACAAGGCAGGTGTTGATAAAATCGTGTGAGTTCAGCAGAGGACTATGAAGTTGAGGACTGGAGCACTTGTCCCGTGGGGAGAAGCTGAGGGAGGGAGACTTGTTTAGCTTGGAGAAGAGGATGATGCTTGGTCTGAGCCTGAGAGTAGCTTGCCAGTATTAAGAAGGTGGTTTTGAGAGGAAAGAGCCTAGGCTTTCACAGAGCTGCAGGGCAAGAGGAGAAGACACAATGCCTGTAGATTGAAATTAGGAGAAGTTCCCAGATGATACAAAGGGAAAAATCTCCACCAACTTCTCATGGCGAGGATGCTAAAACTGGTACAGGCTTCTAAGTAAGACTGTGGCATCTCCTTCCTTGGAGGTTCCAGGCCTAGGTAGGTTAAAACCCTGAGCAACCTGATCTGAATTCAGTGTTGCCCTGGCTTTGAGCAGGAAATTAGATTTAGACTATTTTATGCAGAGTTACTCTGTGAATCTAAGGAATAAAAAGTTGCACACTGTCTTAGTATTGATTTGGTACATAATTGAAATACAATTCATAGGTCACTGAATAAAAAAAGTGTAAAAGACATTAAATGCTTGTAACATAATTTAGGGAGTATAAAATAGCTGGAGCTGCTTTCTCCTTACATGTTCATGCTATTTTTATATTTATATGGTTTTTATATTTAATATGCCTAGGTTTCAGTTTGCAGGCACTTAGTGCAGTCTTTCTGTTGTCATATTTGTTTTGGAATCACTCAAGTCTGTATGTGCCCCTCTTTTTCCTGAATTCAGGTCAGTGCAGATTGTGGGCTAAAGTTCTAGAATAGGTTTTGGTCAAGATTCTCTTACTATTGTGCTACCATAAATGAGCTATTACTGGGAAAGGCAGTCTTAATCTGAATAAAAAACTATTGCTGTTCCCATTTTTCAAATGGACAGCTTAAATATGTTTCTGAAGATATCCCAAAAGGAGGGTGTAGTTTTAGTTAAGGTGGCTCAATGTCTCAGAGCCAGCCTAGTGTCAAAGTCACACTGTTAGTTATGGGGGCAAATGGGCCACTGGTACCCTGAAAATCTAAACCCCCAAGCTCTTTGAGAGGTGGAGAGCAGAGGAGGCACAGGTAACCTGCACAGGTGCTTATTCCCAAACTGGTTTTGTGTGGGGCTTAACTGCCCCAAGGAGCCTTACACCAATTTCCTACAACACACTGCTTGTCTAAAAGGGATTCAAAATGTTGCCAGATACTGGGTGTGACCCCACACCTTGAAAAGTGGTCAAAGCACAATGCTGTGACTGCTGGCTAATGATAGTCCTACCAAGTATCAGATATAAAAAGCACCCATGTTTTCTGAAATATCAAGGTTGGGAAAGGGAAGTTATTGGGTCAGGAGTGAGATGCAATGCATGTGATGCGTTTTGCAATTCCTGGCCATGCATATTGACCTTTTCCAGTTTTCTGCTGAATAGCTGATGCCCTGTGAACTGGATAAAATGTTAATAGTTAAAAGAAAGTAGCCCTAATAAATCCCTCAAATGGCATAAAAGATGATAAATGAATGGCTCAGAGTGATATATTCAGCATGTGTTTCGTCTAAGTCTCTGCAGTATTGGGAAATAGTATCTGGCGTGGCCATGCTCCCATCCTAAAACAAGTAAATCAAAATCTTTCTTCAGAACAACCACTGAACAGTATTCACAATCAATTTAATTTGCCATCACTACTGCCTTCATAGTGATCTAAAAGGTATGAGTCTGATAAAACTTTTGGTTGTGTTACATTGCAAACCTTTTCTGACCTCAC
>JAOXXN010000395.1:45295455-45310735 GCA_026770055.1 Myrmophylax atrothorax
TTCTGACCTCACCACTGCAGCTTCCAACCAGAAGTTAATTTTTCAGAGATTGGTGTGGCTTTTAAGGGAGCTTCAGAGAAGCTTGAGTAAGGCAGGCAGGGAGGAAAATGCTTCCCTTGGTCAAAGAGGACCTAAAATGTAGCTAGACTGGGAGAGGAGTGTTCTGTCTGTCGTGCTGCTTTGTGTCCAGAACCTTCAAAATACCTTAAAGAAACTGGTTTATGGCTCCTCTCATGAAAGTTAAGGAACTGTTCCAGTACAAACATTGTTGGTGTTACCATGTTTGCTGGTTATTATTGATAGCATTTTAAGTTTCATAATATAATTATTATGTAAAACCTTATAGAATGTCAGACTTTCCCCAGCAGTTTGTAGGATTTTTGTCTACAAATCTATTTCTTAACTGCAGTGTCATATATACACATGTATATATGCACGCACACACACATATCTTTTAATATATTTTGATTTAACCTTCTTGTGGTGAGAAGCATGACTGAAATTGATAAATGTGAAGTGGTAACTGGGAACAATGTTGTATGTGTTCCTAGAATGCTTTTAACTGCAAACACGCAGGCAGAATACTGTGGCTGCAGTTTTTAGTGTATCTGTACCAAAAATGTTCACTTGAACTGAAGCGTTTAACATGCCTAATCCATAGCAGCTGTAATGGTCAGTGAAAATATTTCTGTAAACCACTTCTATTGGCATTCTGAGCTTCTTTTAGTATTGATTTAATTTTAGTCAACCACTCAAACTTGAACCAGAATAAGCTGGTGCCAGATTAAGCATTAATGACATATGTATTCTGTATTCTTCGGAGACCTTCACAACTGCAGATTTCACTTGCCTGTATGACCACTTTGTAACTAATTAGAGCAGACGTGCCACTAAAGAGAAACCACAAACACAGCAGTATGCCCTGATAGATATTAATACAGTCCAGTCTGTTAACAAAGTGAACAATTGCCCAAATAATGATTTCCTGCTGTGGACTTTTTATGCTTTGTTTGTTAAATCCTATTTTCCTTCCTACTTTCCTGTTGACTACAGCAGAATTGAATTTTATTCAAGCCGACTTGCACTGGGTCAGCAAAACTCTTTACCTTTGTGGAAGAAAAGTTAACTCATGGGAGGCTGTCTGGGTTTGACCATACCTTATTGGTGCCCTGAGCTCCCACCCACAGCCAGAGGGAAGGGGTTAATGGTGCTTCACGAAATGTGGGAGAAATGAGGGGCTGAGGTACATATTTGCTAATGTGTTTAAAGCAAAGCTAGAGTTCACTGGACCGTGATTTGGTTTGTTTTCACTTTTTAACTCTTCATTCTTTTCTTAGTATTTGCTCATTGCTTTAGCAAAAAGTTGTGCTAAATTAATTGAATAAAACATTAACAGTGATTGCTAGCTTCAGAAAATGAAGGTATAGTGGAAGTTAATCCTGTGGAATATCATGTCACTAAAGAGAATGGCAACATCATCTCAGCATATTCACTCAGCTGCTAGCATGGGAATACTGGAAGTAAGGTAATTTGCAACAAAATTTACAGAAATATTTGTCTAAATAGGTTTATCTAACGATAAGCTGAAAGCAACTAGAAAGGGAAAAGGGTAGAAAGGAAATTTGCTAACATTCTTCTGTTTGTGTTCAATGTAATTGTGTGCAAATTTCTAGCAGGTCTGCAGTTAACACTGCTGCTTGCTACCTTTGCAGTTGGCAAAACAAACAGTCCAATAGCCTTTAGGAAATCTGAGCAGTTGCAAGAAAATGTTTTGTATGGAATAACTTTCTTGCGAGTACAGGAAAAAGAAAGGTCAAAGGGATATGTTTTTTGATCAAAAAGGCTTAATCAAATCTTGATAACTTTTGATGACCTTTCTCCTTCATAATGAAATCCATGGGTAAATTTTTTCCAATAAACTGACAAGAGTCACACAACTTGTTCACCTTAATACACTGAAAATATTAGGCCCTCAGGGATTCAAATGGTGCTTATTGTTAAAATTAATCATCAAAAGATAAATAATAAAGTAACTTTTTTTTTACCTTTGTATTTTCTTCTGTGTTTCACACGCTGTAAAATTTGTTTTGTGGATGTAATATAATCAGTCAAGAGTCCACACTAACACTTCAAACCTTGAATTACAACAAAGGTTTTCAATCTAAAAATCAATGTTTTACCAGAGTGGGAAATTGTCACTGTAGTAGATAGAAAATGTTACATTTAAAGCAGCAAACAAGTTGTGGAAGTTGTGTTTTCTTTGGAAGAGTTTCATGTTGTGCCTTTACGTGCTCTTCAAAATCACCCCAGGCATCTGAATCGCATTCATGTTTCCCATTCCCCCATTTTTGCTGTCATTTTTAGTATTTTCGTCTGCTCAGATGGTGTTGCTTGAATAGTGAGCCTTCTGATAGGAAAAACGGTTGAGATGCAACAAAGAAAAGGTCATTGATTATGTGGGAGAAAAGAATCCTAAGCTAAGCCTCCCAAAATTGCTTTCAGTAGAGGGATATTTGCATAAGTCATTGAACTGGCAATGTCATGTTTCCTGTATCCTTTATCTTGGAAGGGTGGAAGGGCATGCAGACATTTATTTTTGAATTATGGGATAAAAAGTATTTCCAGTTGCACAAGTTGATCACCCCAGAATTAAGTAAATTTTGTATTTGGTCCACCTCTGAAATGTAGAAAAGGTGAAGAAAAAGAAGTCTTCCAGAAGTTTAACTGTCGTTGTTTAAGGACATTTGCCAAGTATGAGTGGCCAGTCCATTTCAGTATATGTGGTGCTTTGTGCAGAAATCCAAGGAGGATTATATCCCACTGCTCTGAGTCTCTTGGAGTGTTTGTGCCTTCTTTCAGCTGTAGCTGATGTGCCAGGTAGTTACTTGTTTCTCTGCCTAATTTCTTGTCCCAGGAATGGTGCTAACTCCTTGGTGCACAATGTCTTTAACAAAATTTGGCAGTATTTTGCAAGAGACAACTGCATGTATTGGGACTGTGAGGGGAGGGAGGAGTTGCACTTACCTGCAAGAGACTTCTTCATGGCAATTCTGCAGATCTGAGCATAAGCATTTTGTAGATTTGTGGTTCAGCAAAACACCACTGAGATGCAAGTAATAATAATTAGATGTATGTACACGTAGAGAAGCCAAAGCAGACACACTGCATGAATTGATAAATATGAAGAGGAATTAGGGACCAAAATACTGAATTTCCTTAACTTGAATCTTACACTTAGTTTGTTAGACCATGATATTTTTATCTGTGTTACACTTAATGGCAGTCAAATTCACTAGTTGTAGGCATGTGTTGGAGAAAATTCAGGTATAACCTGAATTACTACCCTGACTGTGAAAAGCTGAGTTTTTCCAAACACTGCACATGACTGATGGCTCTGATTTCTCTTCAAGTTCAAAGGAAGAGAAGTATCCTCAATGATTGGTAAAATTTCAGAATAAAATAATTTCATACTGCCTTATATGACTTCCCTGGCCTTGTGCTGAAAAAAAGGGGGGGAAAAACTGATTTAAAAAATCTTTGCAATTAGCTCCAATGTTTTAGATTTCATGAATCATGAAATCTTCAAAACCTAGTTTTGCTTTGCTTAAAATTTTGCTCTATTATAATGGGAATTATTCTTCTGTATTGAGAAAATTGGCTTCTATATTAGAATATATAACAATTATTTTTTTTAAATATCAAGAGAAGACAATTGATGATTTAAGCATCTGCCTTTTTTCTGAGGTAAAGAGAGTGATAACGTTTATACATGACATCGAAATGAGCTTTGGATCATCACTAAAAATGTTGGTAATGCTGATAAGTTGCAATCTGGTGTCCTGCCACCAGCTGCTGTGTGTCCAGCCACATGGTACACTGTGAAATCCATGTCAGCCTGTCAGTACCTAAGCAAAACAACTTGAGGCATGACATTGGACCATTGTTTGCTTATTAGGGAACTCCAAAGGAATTTGGTTAGAGAAGTGGCTATTTAGGACCTAATATGAAGGTCAGACTTCATGTCATCTGTAGAATGGGGAAAAACATAAACTGCTTCTATAAAAGAGATTGTTACTGCATTTTTATTGTGCCAGTAATTAGAAAGAATGTTGGGCTTAAGGTTTTTTCATTGTGTTTTTGTTTTATGATGTTTGCTTCGAGTCAAAATTTGTGCATTTGTCTCAGAGCTGTGAATCAATCTGATTAAAATATAGCACCCAATTCCCTGCACTGTCTAATGAGGTAGAAATTTGCTGCCACTAACTGAGAATAAACTGTTTCTATAAAGAATCATCATTAATTTAATATGGATCTCATGATGTTAACAAAAGAAATGGCAGTCCCAAGTATTGATGTGCAAATGGGTTTAGGAAGGAGAAGTTAGAAGTTCACTGAAAGGTCTGGTGTGTTGTCCAGGAAGGTGCTGAGGGGCAGACACATAAACATGGTCATGTTTTCTACTCTGAGTCATCTCCATTAATCCTGCTAACACCTCCTGCCATGGGCAGCCTCAAACACCTGACTATCCCACTCCAGTTCTTCTTGAGGAGACATTTAGATCCTGGATCACATAATTTTTGCTCAGACTCCTGTGCTTGGTAGCTGGGAAGCCATATAATATTTTTCCTGGGAGAAAATGCTGACTTGGTCCTGTTTTGTTTTCTGTGTGGTTTTCTATAATGAACCTTGTGAGAGGGTGCATAGGATTTTGCATGCTTGTCTAGCCTGGCAATGGCATTATGAATGGCCCTGTCTGTCTTGCTACACTTGCTGGTTGTCCATGTAAAGCTATATTTGTGTTACATTTCTAAAGAAATAGCTTTTATCACAAAGCAACAAGACCTTATTAAACCTCAGCTCCAGATAGAACTCAAATATTATAATACACAAGTTCCTCACATCTCCCTGAAATATAGTGAAGCAGTTCTGTTCTCTTGGCAATAATCAAAGCTTAGAAACAGCCTCGTAAAGGCTTGGCAATGCTTACTGAGGCCAGGGGTGACGCAAGTCAGTTGAGAGACACATCTGACCTGTATCCAGAATGAATAGGAGCAAAGCAAGTAATTTTTCCTATTTAGATGCTGGAAAAGTTATAAAAATACACATTTTTTTTCCTTTTAAATATCATCACTTTTATGATCTTCCCATTTCTAAAAGCCTGGTTTTAATCTGTGCTGTTTCTTTGATGGAAGAGGATAAGGGAAGGGTAAAATATCTTTGAATATGGCAAAAGTGTTTGAAGCGTGAAATTAGGACTTGCTCCTTAACCTAATTCTGCCAACAACGAGGCAAGATGATGACCTGAATCTCAAATTTCATTATCCACAATGGAAATATGGTTATCTTTTTTCCTTTAATTGTTAAAAGTATGTTGGGGAGGGTTGTATGTGATTCTGTAACTCTTCTGTTTCCTTTTCTGTTAGAGAACCGTTATTGTTCCCTGCTGCCCTTGCAAATAAAACAAGTTCACTGGTCAGCAGACGTACAATCTGGTGGATGAGGAATGAAAAATAATCCTTCACCTTCGTTTTCTTTATCATTGGCCTTTTTTTTTGTGTGTGTGACACAGCAAAACAGATAAACCAAAATTTTATAAAATTCCCTCTGTTACTGGGTGCCAGCATTTGGGAGTGATAAACATTTTGGTGTGACTTTCAATGGTGAGGGCTAAGCATATTTTGGAGCTGACTAGGGCACTAAGATTCAAAGATTCTCCCCCGAAATCTTGCTGCTGACCTTGCTCTTCCCATTTGTGATAAGAAGATAATTATCAGTTTCACGCTGAGATGTGGTTTAAAAGCTCTGAACAAGGTCTAAATAGAGTTTATACCCACGTAAAGATAGTTCTTTTCCTGAAGTGCAGTGTAGGACAAAATCGACCAACCCAACCAGAGAAGGAATTCAGCAAACAATGAGGCAGTGCAGAGTATACATTTCTTGAGGGTTTTCGGTGGCATTTACATGCAACTTTCCTGGCAAACAATCGCTTGGGTACCTCTCTCTCTTGTCTGGACATGTTTCTTCAGGTTGTCTGACAAGGAGTTACTTTCTTGCCTAATGTTTCCCTAACCCATTCCAAGAAAATCTTTGCAGAATGATTGCACTGAAAATAATTCCAAGATTTCAGCAATTATAACTGACCACAGAGGACAGGGTCATTTTTGTCCCCATTTTAATGTGGAGCTGGAATTGTGGAGCCAGTATATGTCAGCAACAAACAACATCAAAAGTAGGGTTTTTTTTCCTGTTCTTTCTTGCTGGTTTTTTTTTTTAACTGGAATTTCCACATTTCTGTTCACCTACTGAAAAAAATAAGAAAAAAGAAAAAAGAAAAGCCACACTAACCTGCCTGTGACATTTAGAGATGAAAGCATTTGGTGCCAGCAACAACCAGGCATGATCAGTGCAGTGAACCAGTTTATTAACCTGCTGTTTGGATCCAGCTGGCAGAGAGAGCGGTGACTCAACTCTCCCTGCGGCAGCACATCAGCGCTCACTCGCCGCTGCCACCTTCGCTGGCTCGGGGGGTCACATGGAGCTCCTGCTCCTGGACCAGGGCTGAGACCTGGAGCACATTTAATGGCCTGACAGAAGGCACGAGCACCGTGGTGTGTCTGGCACTGGTGCTTTCGCACTGGGGCTTGCTCTGAACTTCACAGAAGTGCCATGATGGTGTAACGTAATGTGAGATTAGCTGCCTGGCTTAATCCAGCTAATTCAGAAGTGTGATTCTGGTTTGAACAGATCTGTTCTCTCTTTTTCTTGGCCTGTTAGCCGTGAAGTTTCCATCTTCTATTATGCCTGTCCCAGGGCAGCCATATCAAGATACTTTATGGGCGCCTTCCAACTCTGTTCATCGCTTTGCCTTTGGCCAGCATGACCAGGTGTTGCTGGTGGCCTGCAGCCCTCCTCCTCCAGAAGCCGTTGATGATGTTCGTGTCTGTTTGTGTCCTTTTGATGCTACTGTGACCCTTCACTTGCTGTGAATCTGCTGCTTGATATTTGTATTTGGCTCTTGAAGGTTAGTTTGAAAAAAGTGATGGAGGACCTGAATATAACCCTGAGGAAAGGTATTTTCATGTGGCTTGATCACACAGAAGGCAGCTGAACCCAACTGATCATATGGAGCTTTGTTACTTTCTGACCTGCCTTTGAACTTGTCTTTTGTAACTACCACTCCACCATCTGATTTTACAGGCTAATTAGGCTGGGTGGATGTATATGCAGGAGTTTCCTGGAGTCCTAAAGTGTGGTTTTGTCAAATTTTGAATACATCAGATAGGAGGAACAGACAATGCATGACGGTGTGTCCCTACAGCTAATGCTTGTTACCACATTCAGCTGATGGCTGAATGTGCAGCTACTGAACTGATCACTTATCTCTAGAGTCACATGGGGAAACAAAACTTTCCTGACATTCTGTGGGCTTTACTTACTAGGAAGTGCAAGGATATGTATTCTTGAGTAGGTGACATGAATTTTTTTTTGAGTTCATGGTGTGTCACTTTGTTAATGGTGTAAAAGGGATTTTTAACATATATTTAAAGTTTTCCATAAAGGTGAGGATATAGCTAAAAATAATGTAGCATGCAAATCTGAGTTCTAATTTTTTAAAATCTATGAATTATTTTTATTATTATTGAAAAAGTGTACAGAGATGGATTGTGTGTATTTGAGGTTATTGTATCTCTTGGTCTTTCTGGCAGTAAAACCCTGAGTGTATGCTGATTTAAAATAAAAGTCGTAAAGCCAATTTTGTGTCTGCCTGTAGTTTGAGGTAAAAGTTAAAAGAGCTGTATACTAAGAGTATTATTTTTGCCCATGAGTGATTTTATACACTACATGAATTCTTACTTTACTGTAATTACTTTTTAAAAATAAGCTGAAGATAGTATTGATTATGGAATTTGTCGTAAGGAATAATAATGAAAGAAACCAGAATACTGGCTATAAGCTTTTGAAATAATGCTACTTTGCTGTGCATTCCCTGTTCTTCTGTAAGTACTCACTTATGTAACTGTGGGAATGGATGTGAGTGTGGCAGGAATGGCTCATGTAATGCATATCACTTCTCATAACAAGGAAAAGTGAAAAGTAGACGGAAGTTCCGTGTTTCTGCAGAAAACTGGTAAAGTCTATTTGTGGTGCACTATTGCTGTCAACATTGTTTATTCTAAACTACAGGGCAGGACGCTGTGCTTATCAGGAAATTCCAGCAGTTTTCACAGTTAGACCTTTCCCATGGGGGTTACAAGGAAACTTCTTAAATTCTTCATGTCTAGACCAAGCTGTAGCCACCAGCTACTGCTGGGAAAAGTCTTCTAACTGCCAGGGAGGTCCCGTGTATTCCATCCATTTCTGTCTCATGGTTGAAACATAAGGATGGCTTTGCCAGTAGCAGGAGAGTGCAGGTGAAGTTGTAACTTTCCCTATCCCTGCTCCACCCTCCCATCCAACTAGAGCCACTTACAGGAATGTGAAGTGTGAAAATACAATAGAAAAACTCACTGAGCATACCTGCGTCCTACACTGAGAGACTTTTTTCCTCAGGACTGGGAGCTCAGATATGAATGTGGATTGAGTCATACCCTCGAAACTGGAGTGTTACGAGAAGGGCTGAGGTCAGTGGGGATAAAGAGGCAGACAGTGGTATAAGTTCTCGTTCTTATCATGCTGTTGAAGCTCTTAGCTTGCACCAGCAGAGGGTCTGCCTATAAAATGCTTTGTGTAAGTAAAGCAAAATTTCAATAATTTGCACTAACAACCATCTAGTTCATTGTGGAAAACTGGATGATTTCATAAATCAGGAAGAGAAACTGCTTAAGAAGCCATTGGGAATCATGCATCACCAAAATATACTTTGCTAATTTGCTCTGACAGGCCTGTTGGCAGTGGTTGTTTATAGTGTTTTAGTGCCCTGGAATTTGTTTCCCAGGCTGTGACCCTGCTCTAGTATGTGCTGTCTAAACGGAGAGCAGCCTGGCAAGCCTGCGCCCGAGCTCTCAGTTGGAGAACAAAACACCAGGGAGGAAGTGGAACTAGAGAAGACAATGGAGTACAAGAGGACAGTGTTAGTATGCATGCAAAGCAGTGATTTCAGCATGCTTTAAGCCTTACTATTCTGCAGCTGAAACACTACTTCATTTGAGTGAGGTGGTAAAAGCTGTGTTGCAGTCGTACTTCTGGGAAAGTTTTGCTGTAGAAGCCGCAGAATGCCTAACATGTCCCAGAGTGGGAGGTTAAAGACAAAAATCACCAGCAGCCTCGCATTTTAGTATTCTGGGAGGAACACAGTGTGATTTTTATTCAGTTTAACAAAAAGGAACTGATTCCTGTCTCCAACTTATTCAGAAACTATGTATCCTCTAGGCTGGCATTGGAGAAGGTAAATGCATACATGCCTTGCTCACTTATATATGCTGCCTAAATCCTAGTAGGGAATAATACTACTGTTACTACAAGCTTCTGTTTATTATGTAAACTTTTCTTAATTACACTGTGCAGAAACTTGTCTTGATCATCTCTATAGAGGCTTCATTACTTACATCTCTTTTGGGGGAGCAGGACGAAATATAGGTAACCTAAACTCCTCCTAACTTATCTCCACCGTGTGTTTTGTGTTTAGATGTTTCTGCAGGTTTATGCCACAGATTGTGGTGCAGGAACACAGGTGGAACTGGCTCCCTCTGCTGTAATGTATAGTGTTATAATGCCTGAGATAGGTGTGTGACCCTTGCCTTTAAGGTTCATGTGTTAGGGACCCGAGACTTTGCTTTTCCTCACTGGAGAATGGCAGTACAGAATCTGTGTCTCTACCTGCTATGTACAGGAAGGTCAGATTTACCATGTCTTGAGCTTAGGTGTTGATCACCTGTAGTGTCAATTCCAGTGTAACACAGTCAGACCCCTCCAAAGAGAACTTGGAGGACATCCCAGACTCACTCATCAGCAGCATGGAAAGGTGGGCATGCTGCCTGGCAAGTGGGGCTTATTGATCTCACCTGCCCCTAAAATGTTGTCATGAAACTGGTGCTGATAAGAAAGGAGAGCTGGAAGGAGTTTGACCTCGTTGCTGCTGGGCAGACAAGGCATATGGATAGCCTGAACTCAGAGAAATAGGAATGTTAAGTTCTGGGTCCTGAAGACCATCCTGTGCTTTGGAGTACTTGCATTAATCTCCAGCCTCAGGAGAATATAGACCACAGACAGGGAGAATTTTAAAGGCTTTCCAGATCACTGAAAAGCTTTGTGGGCAGGATTGAATGGAACAGAGATCCTCAAGGTTTCTGTTCTGTAAAGGTATGATCATCCTGTATGATTGTATTAATTCATGGCTTAGGACTGTAAACTCTTTAAAATACTCTACCTAATACCATAAAATGTTCTTGCTTAGCAGTAGGAGACTCAGGGCAGTCTATTTCTGGTAAAGTTGTGTTAAAATACTGGTAACCTTGCCTTCTTTTGGAGATACGTATGGAGTTAGGATGGTTGGGATTAAAGAAATGGCAATACATGTTGGTTTACTTTATGGACTATCTAAGGGATATCATTAAATGTACCTTTCCTAAACCCTTTGATGTATTATTGTGCTCACTGTGGTAGTGAAGGATAACTCATGCCCTTTATTGCAGGGAAATTTAATGCAAAATACTGTTGTCTCATAGATGAGAAAAACATATAAATCAACTGGGTATAGTGAAGGTTTTGTTCTCTAATTAAGTCATCCTTTCTCATGTTTTTACACAAATAAAGCATTTTCATTTTCATTCAGGCTAGTGATTTATGGTTTTGGCACTGTACTGATGCTGCAGGAGCTCTGAGATGTTCATTGTTAGGCTCAAACTATTGCAATAATTCCGTTCCTTTCTGTCTCCATGTGTAATTTGCAGTCAAAAGATTTACAGTTATGCACCCCATGGATTCTTGGATTAAATTGTCTCATCTGCAAAACCAGCTATGAATGAGTCCCTTGGCTATTTCTTCATAGTTGCTCAGCCTGCATATGGCCAGCACACGAGAGCACTCTCTGCTATTGATGTGAGAGCCAAGTCAAGTCATTGCCACTGTCTGTAGGTGCACTTTCCGTACAGTTGTTTATAGGATAACATTATCCTTACTGCATTTGGTCCTTTAATCTGTGTTAGAAAACTGTGAAAAGCAGACTGGAGATCTGTGTTGCAGAAACATTTGCAGAAAGTGCTAAGTCATGTTAGCTCAGAAGGCCTACATCTTTCTGAAGTACACTTAATTTGATTAATTTTTTTATGGTCACCTTCAATAGTCACCATATGTTGGCCATAGATTGTGAACAAATTGGGGTTTGAAACCACTTGAGAGTTACTGTTCAAAAGCTGGTTTAAATTAAATAAAAAGTGTCTCTTAAAAACAAGAATTTTGAACGGCGGAATGAAACAGGATGTTGCTTCTAGGAGTATCTAATTAAGTTTCTAAATCAAACATGATCCATTTTCTTATTATAAAGGAAAAGTAAATCACTCATTTTGTAAATTTCTGTTCTCAAAACTCTGTTACGCAAAGATTGGTTTGGGCTCTTACAGGCTGGAGTGTTATCCACATAGAGGCATGCAGATCCCACAGTTGGATTAGCTAATATTATTCCTTCTTATTGATATTTTTCTGTTATGGATATCTTGAAGATCTGTAAATCCATGTTTTTTCCTGTAACCTCTTTTTATTGTTTTGTGGTAAGTGATTAAAAAGAAATATATTTATTTTTGCCTAGAAAATGAGCATATACAGGCTGAGAGAGATGCAAGAATTACTATAGCAGGGACAGGGTTGTAGAAGATTGAGCAATGCCTTTTTCTCTTCTTTCCTTGACCAAGCTACAACAAATTAAAAAATATAGAGAACTTTCTGACATGTCTAAAATTTTGATGACATTTCAAATTACTCTTTTCTGGATTTTTTTCTTTATGCAACATCACCGTTTCCCTGCTTTGCCTGGTTTAAATCAGAATGCTCTGTGCACTATTAAGTGTTGCTTCTTTGTGCACATCACGTGTGGTTTGAACATACTTGCTTTTGTCTGAGATGGATAAAATAGTGGGCAGAGAAACTGATTTTTCCAGAGTTCAGGCTGCGGTTTTTTGGTTTTTTTCCCCAGTCCTTCAAATTGCAGCTCACCTTCCTGGAGGTCCCTCAGCTCTTTCTCATTCATGATACTGGACACAAAAATGGAAGACCAAATCAAGCACTCAATACGACATTTGCCCGACTCCATAAAAAGCTGTTTCTCCAATCTGAGAAGGTGGTCAGCATTGGCCTGCAAATTAAAAGTTTGAGGGGAAAGTGTCTTATTTTTGATCACTGGTTATATCAGTGATGGAATAAGAGTTTGATATATTAAAAAATTGAATAGGAAATGTTTGATTCATTGAATTAGTGCCGGGGTGCTGTTTACAATTCTTTAAGTATTTAGTTTTCTAAACTAATTAATCTGATTATAAAATAGATAAGTAGGTAGAAGATGCCAATTAATTTTGCAGTGTGTAAGGTAATCATATAACACTATGAGAGTTTAAAACAATAACAATATTAAAGTTTACTACTGATTGACAAGTAATTGTGAAATACCTTTCATATTTTCTGTGATTTCTTCCACGCATCAGCCACTGGAGATTCCAATCTCATGAGAATAAAAAAAGTAGTTTACTTAGTAATTTTTTGGTACCCCTTTGCTGTTCTTATACTTGTCTAATTCTCAAAATATATTCTTGTTGTTGCCTTAAATTATTCTTATAATGGAATAATCTTTGTTTTGTTTGAACATCATGCAAGCACATACTAATTCTTAATTAGCGGCATAAACTTAAAGGCTTTGGGTTCCTCAGTATAGTCAGATACTTGATCTTCTCATCCCTTCACAGTTACTTTTCACAGTCAACCAAGCATTACAAGCTGCTTTCAGTTGTGTAAAAGCATCTATTATGCCCTTTTGGGAAAGTGAACTGTTTCTGTTGCTCATCTTAAGACCATCATGTCCTGTGTGCCTACAAAAACTGGGAGGTGGGGGAAGGCCAGACACCAAGGAGTCACTATATATAGTGGGGTTTCTTTCTTTCCACTGATTAAAAAGATAAGTAGCAGAGGGAGAGTCAAGTGTTGTTTCTCTATAAATTGTGTGCCAGCAGGTTTATCACTAAATGCAGTAGGTTATGTTGAGTGGAATAATCTGGAGGAAGAAAGGGAGGCTAAAATAACAGAGCGGTAGGACTATTTTGACTCCACAATCAAACCCTCCTTGACTTTTGCCCTTTGGGTGGAAAGTGCTTATGTTACAAAACAACATGAGGTCAACCTCTGGGTTCTGCTGTGAGTTTCTTCCTTGCTGGTCTATGCTGAGGGAGTAGTAACCTCACATTCTTTGCTTTTGTGGTAAATGTTTTGTGCTTTTACTGTTTGGGCAATAAGAATGGCAGTTGCTTTTCCTACAGACTGTAAGAAGAACTACTAAATTGAAGAATGAAAAATGCCTAGAGGCATTGAAGACCCATCCATGCCTAGGCTTGGTATGAAGAAATCTTGGAAAAACGTGGGAGCACCCACTTTTCAAATACCTCCTTCCCTCAAAGGCAGTGTTAGGAGTGTTTTTGCAGTGATGAAGTTTTTATATTAAAAAAATTGGTTTAGGTGCACCCGGTTGATCTGATAGCACTCTATGAAAATTCTACCAAGTTCTTTTGAAAAGATAATTCATACCTGGTCTAGTCAGCTTTTTTTCTGAACTACTACCAGGTTAAGATGACAACTGCTTGGTTAGTGATCCAGTGATAGACCTGTGATGTGGAAGAGGTGTGGGAGCCCGAGTGTATTGTTTAATGGCTGTGGTACAGTGGAGGAGGCCCCTGTCAGGAAGCAATAAAGTAGTTATTAGGTAATGACTGTGAAGGCACCACACATAAGCTGAAAATGATATATGTAAATCACTGACTTTAAGATGCTGAAGCTGCCTCTTGGTGCCCATCTTTTACTTTTACACAAGTGGGGATCAAATAGTTGCTGTTTTGATAAATGATACGTAGCTAACCTACATTAAAGACCTTAAGGGAGCTGACCTCTTAAATTCCTTTGAAACGTAATAGAAATTAGGCGCCGACCGCTGTTTCTTTTTCAAAAAGTCACTGGCTCATTTGCTTTTATTAAACAGCTTTTGAAAAATTGTGTAAAGGCTTTGATATGTTCTGTCACAGTATGAAAGCAGCATAGGCACAGGGTATACATGCAAACAAGGACATCTGACTTCAAGGCGTGTTGGCAGCAATGCAAACCAGTTGGGATTAACTGCCGATGGCTTTTGACTTGTGTTTAATGAGTGGTGTGTAATATTGGTGGCAGTTCTTGGAGGTCTCTGCACAGGCTGCATGGGATCAGTTGAACAGGAATGTTTCATGTTGGCTGATTGTTTGGTCTCCATAAGTGTTACTGAAAATAATGTGTTTTAAAAGTGAAAAAACCCTAATATATATATATATAGCTATTATACATGCTGTTAGAAAGTCTAGTGGGATTCTTATTATTACCTATAAACAGATAAAACAACCCCTTAACACTGCTGAATTGAAGACTCAGCCCACTTGTGTAGTCTGTAGTATTGGAGTGTCTATAAACATTTATATATGCAGTTCATACACGAGTGTGGATATATTTGTGAGTAAAATAGATATAAACAATATGTTACAGGGCTCTGTTAGATGCAACTTCACAAACAAAACCTGAGATTATTCTTTTAGGAATGTATGACTATTTCCACTTTTGAGGCTTGGGATGCCTTTTCCTTGTTTTTCAAAATCAGTATTTTGTATTGCTGTGTATGGAATTCGTTTATGGGAGTTAAACCCAATAAATTCTCCTTCTCTAGACTAGTTCTACTGCAGGGGGCTGCAGTTTGGTTATCCTCTCATTTTTCACGTGGTAGTGCTGCAAGATAAAGTCTCACTCAAATATTTATGGGCAGCTGATTTTTTTTTTCCCCCTGATCTGGGTTTGCTTCCAGTGTAGCTCATCCTATTCCAGCAATACAAACCAAACTTTAATTGGTGTTCCCTCCAAAAAGGTTTGTAAAATAATGTGAATTCTTTAGATTGCAATCTGAAATATTCACCTTTCCATTTTCAATGGAGACCATAAGAGGGTTTTCCTTGGCCACACCCAGGGCTCTTCTTAACAATACTGAATTATACAATCATTAAGAAGCCAAAACAAAACAAATGTTCCAAACCTTAGACATTTACCAGGCTTTAAAAAGAGAAAAAGAAAA
>JAOXXN010000395.1:45318146-45338910 GCA_026770055.1 Myrmophylax atrothorax
CCCCAAATGAGTCTTATGTGTGACAGTGAAAAAGAACAAGAAAGTGAATTGTTTCCAAAATGTAAAATTGAGGATTTGAAGTCAAGGGTCTTCTTGTACTTTTTTGTGAGTTGGAAATACAATGTCTCTGTGGCATGTTCCTCCTCTGTCCAGCTGGTAGCAGCAATAGGGGTAAGTGTAAAGGCTCACCTCCTCTGAACTATCATTTCTGTCCTTAAAACGTGGTCTTATTGTGGCTGTAACTTCTGCAAAGCCTTGATGCAAAGGAGATCTGTAGAAAGTTTGCCATTGAGTACAAGAGTCTTTGGATCAGGCCCTGAGCTTTTAAGTCTGTAATTGTCATGGAAAATAAATACTGCACTTTCAGGAGCAAGCTCCAGGGTCTCCTAAAAGTAGTGTAAATAGCTCAGAGAGGAGCAGTATAATAACTCCAGCTTTCATACAGTAGGTTCTCACTAGCTTTACATCTCAAGGATACTGCTGGGACTCCCAAATCACTGGTCAACAGTGTAATGATACATGGCAAATTACCTTGGTAATGGCAGTGGGATAAATCACCTCCAGCTAATGCTGGTTAGCCAAGCAAGGGGTGTGCTGTGTATTAACTGGAACCAATTCCCCAAAGATGAAATCAAAGGGAAAATGGACTTGAGAAATTTTTTTTTAACCCAATATGATGATTAGTGGTCATTAGTGAAGATGATTTATCTTTCCTTATGGAAAGGCCAGTGAGTGATTTAGAAAAGCAATTGTGAACATTTAAGTTTTTACAGAAATTGCTGGAAGGGATCAGATATCTCACAGCAGAGCTGTTCACCTTCAAGACGGATTTTCTGTTTGTGTTCTTCAAATAAGACAAAACAACATGATGGAAAAGCTTCAGGATGTTCTTGGTAGCACCCAGGGCTGCAAACCAGACACGATGACTTGGCATTGTCATTTTTGTGAGAAAGAAAGGAAATAAAACAGCAGCTACTCCCAAACCTCTTAAATATTATGTGGAGGGTGACATAAAGTTGAAGATCAAAGTGCTGTGAGTTTGGTAGGAATTGAAGGTGCTGAATGTGTCATGGAGTCTTGACACAGGAAAGTGCTGTGACTCATCCTAGGCAGAGTGCAAACCTTTTTTGGAACCAAACCAGAAAGTCAATTAAAGTCCCAGAAAAATGTTAGATTTTTCATACCTCTGTGCAGAAATGTAGGACTACTAAATCACATCTGATGCTCTCAGTTAGCTGTGAGAAAAGGGAATGTAGTTTAGGCTGGTGCCAATTACAATAATAACTTGAATCATCATAGAACACTTCAAGGTATGTTTCTGACAGTAATGAATCATGTGCTAGTAAATTGAGCAGCTAAAGGAAGGTGTTAATGGAAGGCACGTACACTGATGAGCACTAAGGACATCCTGTGTTAGGCACTGATGTATGACTCCGTGGTAGTATTTTTGGAACTTCCTTTGTGGAGCATTGTTGAGTGCTGGAATTATCAGCTCTTTATGAAGGCACAGGCAGGGCAGAGTGACTTGCCCATCTCTGTGACTTACCCATCTCTATTGCAGAGCTCAAATTGTACCTGCATTATTTTCAGTCTGGGAATGTGAAGACAAGCCTAGAGGCTCCTACTTGTTTTACTGATGATATTGCTGGTCTTCTGCTGTTGTGATGTTAGTGGGTGTGAGTGTGACTGTGCAAGGTTTTCATGTATTTTGATATGAGTAATTAGGATGATGACTCAGAATCACTTGCATGTAGGGTTCTATCTGAGACTTGCAATGATTTTTATGCAACATTCAAAGCCCTCTGTGTTAGAACTGGTGTTTATATTTTTCTCGAATGAGTTTACTTTCCTGATGTGACCTGCCTGGCTCTGGCTTTCCTGTAATGTTTCTGACAAAAAAATCCCAAACACTTATTCTTTTAATGCTGTGATCTGCACTCCTGACTAATCTTTTTTTGTAACCTGGATATGATGTGGAAAGAGAGAAGCAGATATGATTCATCACCTACTGTAAAGTGCAGCCAAATAATACATGAATTTTGAAAACAAGTAGAGGTTGTATGACAGAAGGGAAGACTGAAGCAGCAATGGAGGATTCATGATAGCAACAGACTACAAAGAACTTGGCCTGGTGTTTGAAAGAGCTTTTACCCTTTCAGTAGCTTTTCACAGAAGAGTAATCAGATTGATGAATCTTAATGTTCACATAGTTTTCAATATTTAGTTTATAGACAGACTAATGTATCTGGAAATCCTGTTAAATTCTTCCTCTTGTGGCAGTGAGTTCCATAGTCCAGTTATATTAATGACAGAAGATGAAGTGAGCATCAGTCTTCATAGTAATGAATTTCTTCTTGTTGCCTAAATACTGTCCAAGTGCTGCAGAGGCTTGGGCAGAGTTTCATTATGGATATGGCTGGAATACAAAAAGTAGCATTAGCAATTGAATCTTGTTTCCATTTTAGCTGATGTTTTGAAGGGTTTTAAGTGGTACTTTATTTTTCCTGGGATTTCAGCTTTTTGCTAACAACAAAAACTGGATTGAAATTCTGTTCTTTAAAGCATTTGAAGTTGCTTTCTATACTGAAAAATAGGTTACATGAGGTTTAAGTCTTTCCTTGTATATAACTGAAAACCAAGGGTGTTGTTCTGGTGCATCTCCTAGTTTATTTCATGGACTCCATTATTCTCTGGTTGATAGGAACATGCTTTCAACTGTTGTGAAGATTTTTCCTATAAACAAAGAAAACAAATAGAGCTTCCATGTAGTCTGGATTCTCTAATAAGAAGAGTGCTTAAGATAAAGTCAGGAGGGATTAAGTTTCCTGATGTATCCATTAAATCAGAGAGACTTCCAAAGGCTCAAAGAAAGAGCTGGATGAGAATAGAAGGCTCTCATAGTAAAATATATACTATATGCTATGATGCACCTTTGGGTTCTTGACAAAGTGAAAGTTTACCCTTAAACTGAGCATTTACCACAGTTCTATTTAGCTGCTTTGTTTGCATGATGCTGATACTGCAGTCTGACTGAAAAGGAAGCAAATTTGCAAGCCATTGAAACTGGAAGGAAATAGTGGTATAAATATTAAACATTTTTTGAGAAAATCTCTGGTAAAACAGATGCTCAATTTGTTATAATGCAACCTGCATATCAACCCATGGCAGACCCTTTTCTAAGTATTAGAGGTATATAGGCTGGATTGGCTGAACCAAGTTCTGTGACCAAACTGAGCTGGGAAGAGACTCTGAACTGCATGCACTTAGTTCCTATGGCAATGATCAGAATTTTAAATATGGCATGGTACAATATTATTAAGATAATGCAACCCAAACTATAAAGACAATTAGCAAAACTGAAGGAATACTCTAAAACATTAATTATCCAAATGAGATGTCATATTTTGGAATATTAATTAGGATGTATAGCTCACTAGCAAGATAAATTCCTTAAAGAAGCTTTGTCTTCCATGTCATTAGTCTCCTTTATACCTTTTGTAATTTGTGAAGAATTAAAAAGGAGATTGAACATGAGAACATAACTCTGCACTATAACAACCCAAAAGGAAGGGTATCCAAGGTGGCCTCGTGGTCTGGAGAGGGAGAGACAAGTAGGGGAGCAAAAAACTGCGTCAAGGATAGTGGTGTCATACTCTGCCTGGAGGCCAGTCCTAAATGAGATCTGGCTGTGACTAAGTGCAATTGAGCATCTGTGGCATCCAACAGGAGGAGGTGATAGCAGTGCACTCTCATCAGGTGTGCACCGAATGAAATGGGGTGACCAGCTGAGACCCTGAAGGTCAGGGGTGCCTCTGAGCATGGCCCAGGTGGGCTGGAGGAAAGGGCCGATAGGAAATTGATTAAATTCAAGGCTCGTGTGAAGTGCTGCAGTGGGATGAATTAGTTCTGGTGGCCAGGGCTGGAGCTTCCCCACCAATGGCAGAAGCTGAGGGACAGGATTGGTTCACCCATGCAAAATCAAGGTATGCCTGCTTAATTAAATGCCTTCTGTAGATTATATAATGCTGGTTAGTGTTTCTTTCCACTTTACTATTAGATTTTTAGTTTCAAAGGAACTTTAATGAGAAAAATCAATTTAAATTGTGCTTCTGAGTGTGTCTTAATAATTGATGTTTATTCACTGTCCTAAGGAGAGGCATGATCAGGGCTCTCTTAAGACACAGATGAATGTGTTTGTATCATCAGGTATGCTGAGAGTTTTGGTCTCACTTATTTTCAGTCTATTCTATTGGAATAGTTTCATTTTAAGTAAGTATTGATGGGAGGGTAAGAACACACTGAAGAGCTGTGCCATTGAATTCTCATAGGAAATGGAGGGGTTTGATGTCCTGTGAATTTTAATTGTCAAAAATGAATTGGTTGCAGAGAGTGAGTCTGAGAAGACAATATACTGATAGGTAGGGAATGCCCAGGTAGCTGGGGAAATAGTGGAATTCAGGACTTGGAATGAAGACTCTCTTTTTCTAAGTGTATAGTCTACCTGGGGGCATTTTTTTAATCATCTGTTCCCCTTTTTAAAGCTGGGAAATTTGCATTTTACAGTTTAAAAAAGTCTATTGAAAACTTCTTGATGAGTTCTAACCTTAATTTGATCTGTAACATAATATTTGAGGGTTTTAATACTACTTTTCTTCATTTTTTTGGTCTTTTTTCTGCTTCTTTGATCATTTTCATTTCCAAGTGGTTTCACAAAAACATCTCTAGAATCTTCTGGATTTAGAATTATAAGAAGTGAAACTTTATTCTACAAGACTAGTAGCTCACGTAAGGTGGGGCACTGTTCCTACCAACTATAGAACATTTGTTAACAATGTTTATTATGATAATGTGAAAAGGATGTTATTACAAACTTTGTATGAATAATATTTTTGTGCAAGTTACAGCACACAACAAGGTGTGCATTATAAAACAGTGTGTCTTTGGCTGAGTGGCCTGAGTGACTTGAAAAGTGGAATTTCTGTATTTATCCACACATACATATTCATACCATTAAAATTTTCCAAAACTAGTTTCTTTTGATTGGTGAGAGAGATTAAAAAGGCATAAGTGATTCTGTATGATCTCGTGATGGAAAGAACTTCAAGATAAGGACTGGATTATAATTTTTAATCTCTTCCCATTGTATCTTTTGAAGGTGGCTGCGTGTTGTAATTATATTGTAGTTTAAGATGGAAACAATACTGCTTTCTGATCTTAAAGTGACTTATCTTCAGTGATGTGTTGACAAATGTTAGTGCTACACAGCCTGTCTTATTTTCAACTCAAAGTTTTTTAAAAAAGTGGAGTTCTGGTCAATGTTAATTCATAATGTAGCAAAGAGTCAGCTAATACAGACATTCTGCACTGTGATTAATTCGTCTTTCAGCTTCAGGTAAGCTGCAGAAAAAGAGAAATGAAATAGCAAAATCAGCAACTTTTCACAATTACTGTGTCAGTCTGATGTGTGATCAGTGCTGGCTACTTGGGCTTTAGAGTATGCAGAAAAGTAGGATGGGATGAAACATCATCCTGCTCTAAGATGGATGCCTTACATATGGAAATGGATTACTCTGTGGTTGTGAATTCCTTTCTCCATTATCTGTCAAAGAAGACTATTTTATTATGTCCAAATGGATGCCTCATTTTTGCCCAATTACCATTGGGTGAGCTGAATCCTACTCTCCCACCTGTCGTGTCCCCCCTGTCCCCATTCCCCACATCATGAAGTCAGTTGCTAGATCAAACTACAGTTAGTAACAAATGGACCATTATCATTATTAGTGTGTTTGTCTTGCAGTGTTCTCAGCCTTTGAAAGAAATAGTGCCTTTAATAAAGACCCAGAAACTCACTGCAAGTAGAAATGAGTGTTGTTCTTCTGAAGTCAGTGGACTTTGGCTGATGTTGTGAGCTGAAGGTCTGGCCTGTCTTCTGGAGCTAGTGTAGAGGACTTTCATGTTTCCTTTTTACTTTATTGGTGTCTCTAAAACACACTGCACTGTCATACCTTTGTGTCACTTTTCCGAATTGGCATTTATTAATTGCTTGTGAAGCACATAAAGAATTGGTGGTCGATTGTTTTACCCAGAAATAACCAAATAAAAATACAAAGCAGTTTTTGCCATGTGAGTGCTGACAGGAAACCAAAATGTTAAGCTCAGTAGATACCTGAAATAAAACTTGACATATAACTATGAAATGTATAGAGTGGATCCTTTCATTAATAGTGTATTGGAGTAACAGAAGACAGAGTTCTGCTTTCTGTTAAATGGAATTCAATTTCCTGACATTATTAATATGAAAGGAGAATTTGGCCTCCATCTTCTTAAGCCACCCTGTCTTTTCTGTTTATAAGCTCAGTAGCTTATCTGGTTTTCTGGGTCCACTGGAATGGTGTGGGCTTCAGGCTTGAGACTGAACTAAAGAAGCTTTCCTGAGTATCAAGAGAGTAGTAGGTCAGTGCTGCTTAGTCAATCCACATTTTACCAGCATCAGAAAATATGATGGATTGCACCAAAATGAAACCATCAGTTTCTTAAACAGAGTGGTTCCTTTTTTCGAATTTAAGAAAAAGTTCCAACCACTGGATAAAATTATGTGCCAATTATGTATAAACTTGCCTACCACTAGAATAAAGGAAGCCATAATTCTGTAGACTTACTTTTTATTGAGTTCATCTGTTTTTGTTTATAAATAGAATGTAAGAGAAAAGGAAATCTGTGCTGGTGGACAGTGAAATAATGCAGCTCCTATACACTTGCACTGAAATGAGCAAGAACCTATGGTTTCTTTTTTTGACAGGTTGAAAAAAGAGTCAAAAAAGGCCAGCCTACTTTAAGAATATCAGTCTCTCGAATGATGTAGTGGTTAATGTTAATCTTGAATATTATTGTTAATAATCAGCTTGCTGATTTTTAAGACCATATTCAGACTCCTCCTGGAAAGAGGAAATTTGGGAAGAAGAGAAACACTTTAGCAATTCTGCAGAGAAGAATTTAAACTAAGTCCATAAAAACTCCATATTTGGGGTAGAGTCTTTTTAATTGCCTCAGAAATTCCCATGGATCTAATTTCATTATTTAGGATGTTTAAACTTGTCCTTTTGTGTGGGGCTTTTTAAAATTAATTGCAACTTACATATAAAAAAGCATAGAGACATGGAGCATGTAGGACATAGGAAAATACTGAAGCAGGGTCAGTAAAGCAAGAAATCCAAAAATATCATTGTTAAATTCTGCTGTTTTATCCAGCTTGGACATTTGCTGTGTGGAAAAGTAGACTATTTTTTTATTTTATATAGATAGACTTGTTGATAACTGCTTGAGAATGATAAATATATGTACATTAAAATCTTGCTTCTATTTGGTGCTCAACAGTAATCTTACATTACATCGAAGTCTTAAAAGTAATCCCTGGAATAAATCATAATTAGGGTCGTAACTGGTACAAACAGGAACGAAGTATTTAGTATACCTGTCACTAACGAAGAATTAATTTCTCTGACGTATATTAATCTAAGTATGAACTTATAGCTTGCTAATTGAATTTATGGTAAATGGAGTACAGGATGAATATGTTATAAAGTATCCTCTTGGATCCCTTTAGTAGTAATTAGGACTGTAAGGACAGCCTTGTGGTATTTTCATTGCATCATTAAAATAAAATGATTAGTTAAGTAGTCTGGTACCAGGGCCATATCAAAGGGGTAGTGTTGGCATAAAAAAGGGAGTTTTTCTACTTCAAAGAATTAGGAAATCCATGATCAAAGTATTACTTTTGTGCGTGTGTATAGATACAAGTACATAATTACAGAGAATCTGGAAAAAATGTATTTCTGATACTAGACATCAAAAGGGAATTAGCATTCATTTCAAAATAAGGTGAATGTAATCTGTCACACCCTCCCCCCCCTCCCCTGTAAGTTCGTGGAACATCCTCCTTGATAGGTCCAGATTTCAGTAAATGTCAGTGAAATGAGAGTATTGGGGTAGTAGCTAAAAACTGCTGCAATATTTACAAATTTTTATTGTGAGTGTGTCTCAGCTTCAGCAAGCATCTCTAAGGATGGAAAGTGTCTTCCAGAGCTGGGCTGTGAAGTTTTGCTGGTTGATTTTGGTCTGAACTATGGACATCATCTTGTTGACAGCAAATGCTGTATTTTGTAGCTGTGTGGTGCAGAATGAACGTTGTGTCCAGTCTTGATTTTGCCCCAAAATCTTACATCTTAGAACAGTTCTTCAACAGTGTTTTGTTTTTTTTCCTCTGAATACGATAAAAAACTTAAATTCTATCCTCTGACTTTGTTTGGGTTTTGTTTGTGGGTTTATTTTTAATAAATTGCAATGTAATAGCAGTATTAAGTCTTAAATCAGTATAAGAAGCAGTAAAACTTCTGTTGACTTGCCTGGGGGGTGGGGGGTGGCAGAAGCAGTTTCCAGCCAAAATACAGATATATTTTGCCACTTAGCATTAGCTCTTAGCAAAATGTCTGTTGACTCAAGAGCCTTCTTGACTATTGTTTACAAGTTTACATGTCTAAGTAAGTAAATGGATGTGACTTCAGCACAGAAAACTTTGCTCCAGCCTGGTGGCAGCACCAGGGGCAACGTGGTGGTACAAGCCAGCAGTCCCAAAGAGCACTGGGAACCCTTGGAGGGATTGGAGCTTGTCTTTGGGACCACATCTTCACAGAGGTGCCCATCAGAGCTCCTGATAAGCCTTTGCTCACTCTATAGAAATGTGTGGAAGACAAACTGAGCCTCTGGAGAATTGTGAGGCACACCACGCTGAAAGCTGAGACTCGGGAGAAAGCAGAGAGTGAGCTCAGATCGAGCCAAATCTGGAGTGAAAGGCAAATAACTTTGTTAGTGAGAAGTCAGTTCAAAGAAACCTGCAACTTTCTCATCATTTTCTCTTTGTAGTAGAAATACCCTAAGGATGCTAAATTTTGGCTTCCTGCTCAGGCCAAAAAGCAGTAGTGTTACTCAGGCAAAACTCACAAAGGAAGTGTCCAATAAAAATGTATTACTTTCTTGGATTGCCTTTCACTGCCTAAACAGAGATTTTGATGACCTGACATCCATGAGCAGTATAGATCTCTTTGCTTCTCCATAGTGTTCAAATTCATTCTTCTAATAGTTGCCATAAATTCCATGCACCTGTACTGAACCCAAAAGACTGACAGCAAGAGTCTACTCAGAGTCAGGGCTATAACAGTTATTTCTCCTTTTTCCTGCCTTGTGACCAGCAGGTGGGACATAAGGATATATAGGAGTCATTATCCATGGCATTGAGCACCTGAGAGTTCCACTGCAAAGGTGAGCCATCTGTTTACTACAGAAAATAATTTTTAATGATTGTTTTTCAGCACCAAAGCACCAATGAACAACTTTTAAAAGGTCAGAATGACTGCCTGTATTTCACTGCCATGGGAAATGCATCAGGCAATAATTTAACCTGTATGCCCCTGCATACACATAGGCAAATTCCATATTGCATTACACATCTGTCATCTACTTTTTATTTCCCCAAACAGTCTTTTTTTGAGTCATAAAGTGTGTTTTCTTTAAAACTGTGGCCTGGATAATTCTCTGTGGAGACAGAGGAAAGGAAAAAGATTGGAGTGAATTGTTTCCAGAGTAGTGCTTGTGTACAGAGGGATGCTTGAGGAAGTGAGACTAAATTTATTTAAGGTTGAGCAATAAAGCATTTAAACCAAAATTGGATGTACTTGTGAAGGGTCTCATTCTGGAATTAAGATGATGGTAGATAGTGCCACAAGGGTGCTAAAAATACTCCCCTCTCAGCGTTTAGGAAAAGTTACTTAATGCATTTGTCTTCGAACCTTTTTGCTTAATCGCTTTGACCTCCATGAATGAACCCAGATGCACGTGGCTAATCCAGTCAGTGGCTTGCTGCCTCACTCTTGGAGTGGTAACATTGGGTTTCCTTGAGGCTTAATTTCATCATATAAACAGAACAGGAAGATTTTGTTGGAAAAACACCCCCAACTTTTACTCCGAAAGTGAAAGGGGCATGTGAAAACAGTTACACTACTCCCATGGCCATTGTGTGTTAAATGTACCTGGTACTCCATAACACTGTATAGATTGACTGACTTAGGCTTCTTCAGTCTCAGCATCATTCTCATTGTGCATTGTGAGACTCCTGTGAGAAAGTTTGGTCTCCTAATAAATGAAGCGTCATTCATGAGCAGCTATCCCAGGAAACTTTCCAGGAAACATAAAATGTCCAGTGGTGTGATTTTTTTCAAATACCACTGAATCAATAATCAGTGCTGTAGGAGGATGTGGCTGCTCTAATGTGAGTATACACATTTAAAGGATGTGTTACTGATATTTTTAATAACTTTTTACTGTGCTGTCTCATTCTTAATTAATGAAAAAATAGTTCTCAAAAAATATGCATGATTTTCTGCTGTATGTTTTGAAGCAGAATCTGTAAGGCTGGATTTAAAACATAAAAATGATAGTTGTTTTTTAAATTTGATGTACCAGGCCAAATATATAATAACAATTCAATTTAAAAACTTCATCTTGCTGAAGTTGTTCCGTCATTCATTTTAACTTCTATGTTCCTAATTTAGAGTAGTCAAAATTGTTTAAAAGCCTAACTCTTTAATAGAGTTTTTGGAAAATGGGAAAATTGGAATATAGAAAAACTGGAAATAAATAACAGATACATTAGGAGACCATATATTTGGGGTTTTTTTTTCCTGTTCATGTCATACTTACTCAGCAGATTTTTAAACACGAGTTCTAAAATTTTTTCGTAAAGTTCATATTCAAGTCTATTTATTAAACTCTGTGTTTTAGTTACAAATTTGATTTATCCAGAGAAAATGTGACATCAGACTGATATAGGTGAACTGTTTCAGAACTTACAGCTTACTCTGTCTTTGTGCATGTAATGAAAAACCTGTGGCAGACTACAGAGCTATGCAATTTTGCAGTGCCCAGACAACATGATCTTATCAGAATGTGATTATCCATACTGTCAAGATTGAAGATATCAACAGTAGCTGTATTTTCCTGTGAAAGACTGGAAGGGGCACTGTATTTACAAAAGCATCTTTGGTATTTTCAAGGTGGCTGGAGTTCATTTCAAACAAACCATTTAGGTTCACATTCTATTTAATAATATTGGTGATTTGTTGATATTCTTGGACAATATTAACTGTTAAGAAAATAAATTACATGTCCTAAACAGGCATCAGAAAAACGCATTTCTGGTATTTTCATCACCAAATACTGGATAAATGTTGGATACATTTAGTCACTTTCAGTTTTTCTCCCATTGTTTCTAAGGTGAAGAGCTATTGTAAACTTTATTTAGGATATATAATTTGCTGATTCTTGAAGAAGTTGTAGTCATTTTGAAGTTTAATTAAAATATCTTGGTCTGCAGAAATTTTTCCTGTTGTGTTCATGTAGTTGTTATCAAACTGAATCCACTGGAAAAGAGTTCTTTCTTCATTTTGCTGCAGCCTTTGCTACACAGGGGGAAAACCTCAGTCCTCCCCTTCCCCATAAGCCACAATAGCTCAAGTTATTAGTATTCACTACATGCATTATGTTTTCACTTAATATTTCTCCCTTGTCCTTTGCATCCCTCTCCATTTTCTGTGTATAATGTTCATTCTTGACTAAGTACAGGAAGGACCAATTATTGTTATAGTATTTCAGTGAGGTGACATTGTATATCTAGGTGTATTAGGCATTTAGAAAATGCCACAGATGGCTTTGCTGCTCTGGCATTTAATTCTCACAGGTTATAGACAGCCTGGCCATGTTTCCTTATGCCTGTGATATTTGGGAAGCTTCGTTCCTTAGCCCAGGTATGACTAATGATCGTCACAGATATTGCAGACACATCTGTTCAATGCAGAATTTTAAGATAGCTGTGTCTGTGTTCTCTGTTCAAATCATAAAATATAATTAAACCCATAAAAAGACTTAGCCACAGAGATGCTTATGGAGTAATTAGGACTAGTGCTTTTTCAAAATGTTTTGATTTGTAAACTGTGATAGTTTTCCAAAGAGCTGCAGAACTGTGATGAAAATTTGGGGGTTTTAAGGCCTTTAGTAGACCACTGATTACAAATTAAAGATGCCTGTTTTGGAGTTTTATTAATTTTAATTTCTATGTGACAAATAATAAAATTTTCATAGCACTCTTCATCTGTAAACCTCGAACTTTTTATCTGTTTTCCCCTTTATGTCTTTCTGTCATTACCATGACTGTTATGGTCTTCTCTCCACCATGGCTTCCTCTCCATCATCTCTCCTGGTTAAAAATGATACAAATTTCTTATTCTAAGATCATTTTTTCCTCGGTCTCTCTGACCATCTCTGCTATTTTGTCTTGTATCGTATCATGTTCAGTCTCTTTACAATCTAATTTATAAAACTAGATTGCACTATATTGCAAGCTATTATCCTGCAATAAGGTGTGCTTTATTCACAAGATGTTTTAAGCTTGTTGTATTTTTTATGACTATATGTTCTCTGAAGTCTATACAGATAACCCTTTTTTAACCTCTAAATATAGCACAAGGGTACCACAGAGCATTTCATCCAGGGTACAAGTAATGCAGTAACAAAAATGACTGTGTTACAAGGTTTGAGTTCAAATGTTCAAGGGTAGAATTGGCTGTAATGGTATATCTGTGAAAAAAATAAGCCTGTGGTGAAGTTGGAACCCCAGTGCCAAAGCACAACATATAATTGGGCCTAATTTTTTCCATATGTATCAACAAAAACAGTCTTTGCTTCCATGAGAGATGAAAGCTTCCCTTTCTGTCATATTTTTATTTTGTATATAATTCCTAACTCTTTATAATTTCATAGACTTTTTAAAAAAACATGCCTAGATTTAGGGAGAGATGAGCTGTCACCCTGGATTTGAGTTTATATTTCTAATAGAAAAGCCTTTTTTGGTGGGGAAGGAAAAAACACGACTATTTCCCCTCCCCTGCCAAAAGGGCTACTATGTTAAACTCCTTGTACAGTGCCTGTGAGCTATCCAAGTTGGCGTGGAACAATCCATTTGTGAATTGATTTAAATACCTCATTTAAAATAAATAATCTAGTGGAATTAGTGTCATAAATCTTCATAGAATAAGCTTGCTATTTATGTAAGATCGAAGAAGTGTTAAATACATTTCTGTTCTGTCGACAACGTATGGTGGTGTTTCTCCCTCCCTTCAGTTTCATGCCAAGTCCCACATAAAGGATGCATATTTTCTTATGCATTTGTTCTGTTGTATAATGTGGTATCTTTCCAAATAATCTTTCTTCCTTCTGTCTAAGTTCAGCTGATACATAAATGAATTCTGTGGAAGACTGATAGTCTGAATTATATGTCACCTATATTATGTTGTATTATTTTACATTCAGCCACTTCACTGTTACCAGGGTGGTTGAAATATTCTCTGCATCATATTTTACCTCCTCCAGAAAGTTATACCCCCAGGCGTGCAGGCAGTGTTGTGCTTTCTGATTCAATGTAAGGCCAATCAAGCTGCCTAGCAGAATATCCCCAAAGCCTCTTGCAGCTGACATTGATGCAAAGGCTGCAAGATCCAAGTGCTTTGCCACTTGGGTAGGTAATCTCCTGCCACACCAGTCTGCTTTCCTTGTTTGTGCAGGGGCAGCCACTGAGACTCCCAAGTGTTTGACTGTGTTCAGAACGTGTTAGTTCGGGCTCTGCACGCTGTTTAAACAGCCTTTTTGTGTGTCTTCTGAGGAGAAGGTGAAAATAAAAAGGTAGACTTCATGGAAATGTCTTGCAGGATGCCAGCGGTACCTTGCTACTTTACTAGTTCACCTCACTTCAACTCTAGTTACATCTAGGATTTATTTTGTAATTTATCCCTTTCCTAACTGATTCTGTGGAAGTGAAGGGATTGTTTTTCCCCTGCCCTTACTTCTATATAGAGTTGAAAACATTTTGCTCTAGACATGGTTATTTTTCTCGGGGCAGAGCTGAGAGTTGCACTGAAGTGACCTTTTGGTTCCCCACATTGATGGCTGTGCCAAAGTTTCTTCAATGTGGATGTGAGCCAGAGACATCTTCGCAGTTATTCCCCATGGGCAGTTGTGTGTCCTATAAAGATACTGTACATAGTGCAGCACACCTTTCCCAAATGACTTTATCTGTTAATTTTCTGTTTGTTAGGGGAAAAAAAAGAGAAAGTAGGCACTGAAGAAACAGGAACGAGTGTTTTTCCTCTTCTAATTCAGCTAGAAAATATCTAGCTAAAATCAAGAAAGGCATGTCTTGGTTACAGTAATCTGTTTCCATGGATCCCCACTGATGTATTTTTGTAGAAACTGTCTTACACATTTTTGCTCCTGGTTTAAGAGACTCCCGGAAAAGCAGCCAGCTCAGAAGAACAAGGGAAAGAAAATGTTCCTGCCTTGTTCTCATTTGGGGTCAGCCAGAGAAACATTCTCTCGGACAATAGGTGACCGCAAATACCAGGACTCTCCTGTGGCAGCAGAAATCCTTTTGGATTTCTTCCAAGGGTTTTCTTTGAATCTTAGTGTAGGTCAGCCACCTTAGAAACAGGAGCTGCTACTTACGGTATTGAGCCTCCAGGTACGAGCCTTCTTTCTTCAGTAGTCTGCTCCTGTCGCTTGATTCACTTGATTTTTTTCAAGCCTTGGGCTGGTTCTGCTTCCCTTAGCTGCCTCCGTTCTCCATATGTACCATGCAAACCTCTGAAATCTCCAGGCTATGGCCCTCACCTCTAAGTACTGGGCAATCAGAAGTGAGAAGGCTTGGATCACACACAGTTTGTAGCACTTCTAAAAACCCTCTGCTGGTCCAGGACCCCTTCCGACAACTAGGAACCATATTCCTCCCACTCAGTTATGTCAAATGAACTGTACTGCAAAGTAGATACACCTCTTCTATCACTTCCCTTACTGGCAGCCCCTGGTGTTATTTGCCTCTGTTAATTGCTGTCTCCTGCCTGAATCACCTATGCTCGTTCCTCTCATTTCAGAGTTTTCAAACAGCCCTTTCAGACTTTCAGCTGTATTTGTGCTTTTCCTGTGGCAGTTCCTCTCTAGCTGGTCCTAGCTTGTCTTCCTATCTTGGCAGTGTGGTTTTATAACAGTCTCTGAATCTCCTCTTCATAAACCCCATAATTTTGGACTTCTTCTACCTTCTCAAACACGATTTCTTAAGCCAAAATTTTAGGAATGTAATTCTGGCCCTATTCTAGTCAACTGGCTGAGGATTTTGCCATCTATCTCTTTGTGTTGTTTTTTCCCATGTGTTTGGGCACTATTTGCATATATAATTGTTACATATGGGTCTGTCTCCTAAAAGAAAAATAAGCTGAACTTACTCCAGTCTCTGTAGAGTCAGATGATTGATATATGACCAGTATAGACTAACAAAAAGAACATTCTCCAATGTGCATATTGCTTCGATTACTGAGTTTTTAGGACGTCCAAATGCTGTACAAAATGAATAACAAACATCAGATGTTTGAAAAGTTAACTCAATAGAAGTCAAGGACATAACGCTTAGTAGCAACTTGCTACAAAGGGTTCATATTTTTCTATTAATGGAAAATGACACAAAGATGCCCTTAGGCCAGCTCAGTATTTGTATTAGTAAGTGACCAAAACTGTGTGTCAAGGCACTCACACACATCCTAATCACTTGCATTTGTAACTGCTTCCTCTGTCTTCCTGGCAAAGTATCAGTGTTAGGAAATTGTGACTAATGGTAAGAAAGAACATTGAAACACTTATCTTAATAGGCACTTTATCGGTACAATCTTTATAGGTGCCAAAGAAAAAAAATAAAATAGAGTTTGATTAACCTAAGTAAGATAAAGTGTGAATGAAGCTGGCAGTTCCTTTGAAATGTAAGTGGAAGTGACCAAAACAGCTCCTACAGAGTTTGCTTTTATTACTTATTATTTTTTATTGCATTTATTAGGAACATGAACAGTGTATGTACTCATTCCTTCAATACAGAATCAGTTTTGTGCACGTACAGGCATGAAAGAGGGGCAAGTCTACAGTGTTCATCTGTTTTGATTTTTTGGATATTTTTACTCCTTTTAAAATCTAGTGTTTCTGTATAAAATTTACATCCTTTGTTCCCTTGTTTAAAAATAGGGGGGGGGCTGTGTTTTTGTTTTGAATAATTAGTTGTGGCGTCTGATTGTATAAGAATTGCTCTATTGTTTGAACAGTATGACAGCCTCTTGTGTTTTAAGGATTTTTTTTCAGGCAAATGGCTTTTGAGAATGGCAGCATTTCAAGATTATGAAACTGCTGCTGATGGTAATGGTTCTGTGATAATTAAACTGTCCACGGTCTGCTTTTTTTTTGTGAAACTGAGACAAGGGTAGTTGTGATTTCATCAAAGGCTTTGTTTGAGCTCTGGCAGCTGGCAAGGCAGAGCCCTCTGCTAGCAGACTGAGTACCATCCTGAAGAGTTTTCACTATACATTTCCTTCATCAGCAGCATATTCATCACATTTCATCTTTGCCCATCTTGTAAGAAGACTAGTCGACTTCTTGGTGTTCTTTGCTGACAGAATAGCCAATTTGTCCTCTTAGTAGTAATGTATTAAAATTGGCTTTTGGGGGCTTCTTAAGCTGAAGGTAAGGGATGGCATTCTCCTTGGGAGTTTTGTTCTTTGCATGAGCACTTGTGTAAGAAAGCACAGTAACATAAACGTGCCCTGATATTAAAAGAAGTACTAAAATTATAAAATAGATTGCATCCCTGCATTAAATATAAAAAAAGAGTTTCTTACGATAAAGAAATGTGTATCTCATTCTCTGAAGAAGCCTTCAAAAGCCTGTCTATCTTTAGGACTGGCCAAGAGTTTACAGTCAAGGGCAACCGCAGGTTCTCGTGGCTGGAGCAACTGCTTTTGCATGAATGGTTGTGCCATGTAGGCAAGAGACTGTTCTACTGTTTTCTGGAAAAGCATTCCTGTAAATTGTGCCTCTATAGATTTGCTGGAGCAGGGCTGGATAGCATGGCACATAAACTTTGCTCAGATCAGTGGTGACATACTGAGGCAGTACATTTATTTACTGCTGAGTTGGTGCCCTCACAATTAATAATATTGGTCTTCTGGGCACTCACAACCTCATGGGATCGGGTGGTCCTGCTGAGGATATTGCTCAGTTCTTACTCTGTCCCTTTTATATGTTTTTTTCATTCAGCACTGTCTATTAACACAGTCTAATTAGATCTGAATTTAAGATGAAGAGCCAATAGATAGAAGATGAAATTCAATTTAAAACTTATGATGTGATGCTTGTAACGCATTTGGTAATGGAGGTAACTGGGACACTATGACTGATTCTTGTTACAATAAATATATCATTAGGTAGCCAGTTTGTATCTATTGACTTGTGTGTGTGTGTTATGCCTGAGATGGGATTCTGTTGTGGTGTGTACAGCACCACTGCTGCCCATCCTTACGTTTGGAAAGAGGTGGCCCTTCTTCCCCAGCAGAGAAAAGAGAGTCTGCTAGGAGCAAGATCCAAGGGTAAGGCTGAAAGTTCAGAGATGTGTTAAGGAAAGATGTGATTGTAAATCTGGGTAAATTCTGCTTTAGTGAAGAAAAAGTTAAAAGGGGGACAGGATTTGTAGTATGAGAAATATTTTGAAGAAACTGAGTGAAAGGTGGAACAGTTAAGGAAGATGAAGGGGCTTAATACACCAAGAATAGGGTGATTCAGAGTTTGGGTAACAGGAATGTGGGAGTCAGCAAACACTCAGCAGAGCTTAAATGGTGAATTGTAAGATATTTAAGAGGTTGAAAAAGAAAGTAGGAGGTCGACAAATACTGGCAAACAACGAGTGGACAAAAGGTTTGTAAGGCTATTTGAGATAAAAGCCTGAAGTGTTTGCAAGTACAGCACTAGACAGGCAGTACTGGCTTTTGGCCCTTTGCAGAAGTGCTTTATTGTGGATTTACATGAAATGACTGAGGTGGTCTAGGATCATTCCTTGCTGGAAGGAGGAGATTGTTCTCCTTCCTTTCTCCTGCCATTGCCCCCTAGCTCTGGAGCCCACCCTGTGCCCTGCCTATGTGCTAGCACTTTGTTCACTAATCCATCAGAAAATAGATGTGTGTGTTTTTGTCACTGTAGCTTTGCTTGCTGTTATGTGATAATTCAGTTGTGAAGTCCGGTGGGCCTTAGCACCAGCACCAGGAAGAAATGGGAACAAACAGCTGGAGGAAGAGACAGGAGATAATAATCCATTTTGTATTAATGACTCTGTGGCTGCAGTTTTACAACTACCTGAATACTTTAAGTTCCAGCTCCTGCTAAAAGGAGCGGGAGCTATACTTGCTTCTCAGCCATGTGTGCTTTCTCTGCCGTGTGGTGACACCATAACATGTGGTGGGATGATCAGCTGAGCAGAGACAGCAATCTGACAAAAGAAAAGAGGTCTGTTTTCAGCTGTATCCTTTGCCTGATGTGTCTGTGTGAGCCCTGTTTGCAGGGACCGAAGAGGAGGGAGGAGGAGGAAGGGTGGACCTCCATTCTGGGCTGCAGCCCATACTTAGATGAGCTTCAGCCAAGGGTGAAGCCATGCCCATAGGCTTTTCTGGTCCCCACTGCACTGGATTCTGGATCTGTAATGTGGATATAGTCTTACTTGCCCAGAGGGAAGAGAGTTGTAAATAGAGGCAGTTCATGGAGGTATGGTAAAACTTAACATAAAGTGTTAACTTCTTCAAGCTTTTTGGATAGAAGGCATTGTATAAATACTGTTTGTTTTAAACTGCAAAAATAACTGTTTAAAATTTCTGGAATGGCTGCGGGAAATAATTTTAGGTCTGTGTAAGGAATGCATGTTATTTTAAAAGAGGGAAAAACACCAAGAGAGAAAAGTTAAAGCAGAGCAAAGGACAGCTAGAATAATACAGCAGTAATACAGGCACTTCAGGTATGCCAAATAACAGGATCTGAGTTCTCTAGGAAAGAAGGGGATCTTACTGAAGTAAGAAGGATTCCATGTAAAAATGTGTGTAACTTTTAAGGGAATTGAAAGAGTGGGTTTGTAAAGACTTTTGGGACTGGGGTTTGGGGCAGAAAACAAGGAAATATGGACAAGACCTGAAGTGTGAAAGGAATTGAGGAGGAAGTGCTAGTTTACAAAGATGGTTATTAATATTGTAGAGCTTCCAGAGAAAAGGTAACAGAGGAGCAACTGATACATTTTTCAGAAAAAAGATGGTTAAGTATTTGAAGGAAAATGCGTAGTGAACATATTCAGAGTTAAATGAGGGAAATGCCCTAGATGGGTTCTTGTGTTCTCTGAATGAATGGAAATCTGTCTGTGAATGCATCCTGGCCCATGGTAGGCAACACAGGAAACAAAAATATGGGCCAGCTCTGGTAGGGCCAGTTCACCACAGAGGTTGTGGCACATATTTTGAAGTGTATGCTCTAGTACGATCACCAGATCCAACTTTTATGGTAATGTTTAAGTAGAATACTCCGTGGTTTGATCAGTCTCTAGGCCAGTGGGTGTGTTGATTTGCTTGCTAAATTGCATTGTCATATTTGGGCAACATTTTATGCATTGTGCTCTCGTGCTTTGTGTTGATATCCTTGTGCTCTTTCAGAAGAACACATGTTCTATGTAGTTTTAGTCGAACCGAGCATATATTTTCATTCACAGATACCAATTATAGTGGATATAGATAGGGCAGAGATTGGGACTTCCTTCCTTGTGACCACAGCCTTCTCTGTTTCTGTACAGTTACCTCATAACATAAAGGTAGTCATAAGCAGAGATGTATACTCAAGGTTAAAACTAGTTTCTCACAGTTGTGTTATACTACCTGTAACGAGATGTCAAATCCATAAAAATTCCTCTTGGTCTTCATGAACTAAAGCAATACTGGTGGAGCAGCCACACTTTTATGTACCCACAACCCTCAGTACTCTTGCAGGTGGCAGGGTTTCAGCGTTCTTCCCCTCATTTCCAGACTACAAAGGAAATAAATGGTGATGGGCAAATCTCAGAAAAATGAAAAGCTCAATTTCTGCATTTTTCTGTTAAGGATATTTATTCATGTTGTTTTGACTTGGAAATGAATATGGGAATTTCATGAGAACAGGCATTTTCATGCGATTTCTGGGCTTTAATTACCTTGTTTGAATATAAGTTTTACATGCTGTGACATGATTTTAATAATGCTCTGTGTTTATGCTTTTTATAAATGCATTTCTTATGTAGTCTTCAGCTTTGTGTCAGTGGCTGCCCTCTGTTTGCATGGTAACAGAGTACTTTGGTTATAATCTTTTGAACTTTTTTTCTTTTAAGAAAGAAGATCCTCTGAAGTGTCCTAGTTTGGATATATGAACAAGTGTAGTATTCCACAGGCATTCACAGAGACTGAAGAAAAAACCGTCTTTCCAAGCTATTGTCTCCTCCTCTGAAGCTATTGTTTCTCCTGTGTGTAGAATCAAGATGATGATTGTAGTTATGGCTTGTATTTTGATTCCAGCATGTTGTTGTTCCTCTATGCAGTTAGAGCTGGAGCTCTCTCCAATAGCAGTTGATTGGTAATTCCATAACTGTAGATTCTTATGTAGGGCGGTCCCGTGGTGTAAAGGAGAGCACTCTGGACTCTGAATCCCAAGGTCCTGAGTTCGATTCTCAGTGGGACCATCCCCTGGCAGTTCAATGCCTCCCTGCCATCCCATCCCGTCACATCTCGGATGCTCAGCAGGG
>JAOXXN010000395.1:45347633-45359523 GCA_026770055.1 Myrmophylax atrothorax
GGAGGAACTTCAGTATTAAGGGTGTTGAAAATAGCTAGTAAAGCAGAAGCCAATGCTAATAAACAGTTTTGGAAGTACTATGAGTGGTTTAAGCATAGTCTGGATTATTGTTATTACTGTGTTAAATCACAGCAATCAAATAGCCAAGCGTTGCTCTGAGTGATTAAGTGGAATGGCCGTCAATGAAAACCCTTCAGGCTGTGTTGCAGACACAGGGATGGGTGTGGTCGTGATCAGCTCTCCCAAACATTACTTTGGATGCTGTTGCAGATGCAGAGCAGGGTGTTACATGATATTTTCAGGATCTGGCAGGTTTTAGTTTGGTTTGGATATTTTTTATGTACCTTGGCAGGCATGCATGTCCCTGCAGCCACACAGCAATCTGCATTAATGGCTGAAGTAACACCTACCGGTGAGGCACAGTCAGTCAGCAACAGGCTGCTGTTGACTCATGACTTCACTTGACTCATGATCCCCTTGAGCTTTGAGGGTCACTTCTGTTCCCACCCTGAAGCCTAATGCGGGTCCTGTCATGATTTGGGTACTCGTTGATTAAAAAAGTAGATGGTGTGCTTTGTGGACAAATGAGCAAGGCCCTTTAAGGGAGAGATGGTAGAGCCTTGTGTTATTATTTCCATCACTTTAATTAAGATTATGTATTCATATTTGTAGTAGTGTACAACCAAGGTTTTAGATAGATTGCACTAATCATAGAATTGTAGAAAGGAAAAGACTTTTAAGATCCACCCATAGAGCTCACTGTGTCAAAATGACACAGAAAGATCACACAAAGAAAGTGGTTTATTTCAAACTGTATTCAGACTTTATCATCTTCCTCAAATATTTCTGCCTCTCCTGGAAGAGCCTGGAAAAACAGCTGAGGCTTGAAATATGCTAGATCTGGGCATTGTCATATGAAGGTGGCATCATATGCTAGATAAAGGGATTTTTAAGTCAGATTTAAGCAAAAGAATAAAGGAAGAGAGCATTTTGATCCTGGATTTTGGAAGGTAAAGAAGCATTAGAAGCATTTGTATGATGTCATTCAAAACAGTCTTGGCTTGAATGGGAAGCAGTGTTGCAGCATCTCGGAAGATAAGTGTCTCAGTATGATCCAGCTTAGTTTTACAAATATGAAGCCATTTAACTTGTCATCCCATGAATAATGGTGATAGCTCATTCTTCGTTAAAGCTGTAACTTGTTAAGATGACTAGCCATCCTTTTCCAAGCTACTGCACAGGATCTCGGGCTGGTAAAGTTCTCCTGTGTGGGTGCAGAAGACGTGGCTCTGCCCAGTGTAAGCCAGCAGACTATTCCACCATGCCTGATGGAACCCTCTATCTTGAACTGCTTGGTAGTCCTTAGAGGAACCTGTTCAACTAATACCTGGACCTATTTCAACAGTGCTTCAGTTTTACTGCCTTCTGAGAGGCAGCAGAGAAGGGTAGGTGTGACTTTAAAGGGTGTATTTGAAACTTTGTTACATGTTGTTCATGTTTTGCTGCTTTGTTTTTCATCATCTGTAAATTAAACTCTCATCTTCACACGCCATTGAAGGAATGGCTTTCACACTTCCAGAATCATGTATTGCTGCCAGCCTGTTTCCTTCAGGTGATCATATCTTTGCACTGTTAGCTGAAAATACTGTAAGAATGATGTTTATTTTCTTGTTTAGTCTGATTTCATGGGCTGCAGACCATGACTTCATGGATGAGAGATTGGAAAACACTTTTGCCATTCCAAGTAAGGGTTAAAACAAAACTTATCTGTGCCTTAACTCACGGCTCCTTTCAAAACAGCTTACATGTGAGGTCTATTGCCTTTCTTCCAACAAAATCCTGATAACATCAACAAGACATATAAACTGCACACACATTGGGAGAGAAGCAACAGCATCCAGCTTGTTGCAAGATCCTAGCAGGAACAGATGATGGGCAGACACAGTGGGACTATGTCTACATTTTGATGAATCTTCATCTACTGTATTTAGAGTTCACTTTTGCTCTAACAGAATGTCCCTCAGTAACATTTCACTTGCTATAATTTTGCCGAAACTATCACCTTGAGAGGCTCCATTGGAGCTTTTGGGGCTCTGTGTGAACTTTGATGTAAAGCTCTCCTGCAGGGAGAGATCAGAAATGCCATGTGTAAAAGCAGAGACTCCTTTGAGACCACTTTCTTAGGAAACAGATGCTTTTCTGTCTTCAGAGTTTTAAACAAAATTGTATTGAGTTAAATGTAATACAGGATTTAGGTATTTCCTTGGATGATGTCACCAGATTCTTTTTAGGCTTACAACTTCCCACAAAAAACCCATATCAACATTACTTGCTGGTCACATGCACAGTAAAATGCAAAATGTTTTTAAAAAATTATTTTTGTTTCTAAATGAGCATTGTTATTGGGGAAGTTTGAATTTCATACTTAAAGAAGATAATTTCTTTGCATTAACTCATAATATTTAATTGATAGTATTTTATACTACTCATCAGAATAAAAAGAGAAAATTTATTGGCAGCCCCCAAACCTATATAGCATGAAAATTAGGCTCCACTGCAAGCATTTACATGTTTGAGAATTCCTATAGGGCTCCTTAAGTTCAGTTGAATTACTTATCCATAAACTACAGTAAGTGTTTACAGTACCTGACCTTAAATCAAAGTTTTTTTTTTCTTTTTAACTATCTGTGATATACCCTTTAACTAGGTTGGGATTTGGAGTTTTGTTTTAAACTGTTCCAAGCCACTGATGCTGTTTAAACTTCCTCCAAAGCTGGAAAGAACTGCAGTGATTGATAAATTGAAACATTGCACAACAAAAGATCTCCTTCTCCCTAAATTGCAGGGTATTTTTTGGAAATAATTTACTGTATTGGATCTTTGGGGGATTGCTTTGTGATTTAGTGTGTTTGTCTTTGCTTTCTTAGCTTTGTTCAGGCACTTACCTTGTTAGTCAATGAGGAAATAGTCAACATTAAACAGCAGAATAAAATCATTTGCTCTTCCAGCATCTTGAGTGTCCAGTTCCATGCAATGTAAATTCATATTGTTTACCTGCCATTTTAAACAGTGTTGTTGCAGAAAACAGTAATTTCCAAATAGCCTGCATTTGTTGTGGGAATCCCATAGCAGTGACATTTCCTGAAAATTTGTAATACTGAATAGGCTGTCTATAAAAGCTGAGCATGTTTTCCCTAAAGTCACAAAAAATTATGAAACCTATATTGGTTTCCTGCAGTCTGACTGTACTTAGTTTTTATTGCTTCCTGAGCCCATGAGAAAATCCATAAGACATCTAAAGCTGTTACTTTCATCATTCAAAGCCTTAGATGAGGGTGTGTTGGCTTTTACTCCCCTTTTGAAGGTGCTAAAAGGCTAAAGGCTGTCCCACAAAGTGTTTCCCTTCTGGTTCTGCTGATCTTGGTGTGAGGTTGGAGGGCCCAGAAATGTCTAGTTGTTGCTCAGCTTTGGGCCATTGGGATCCTTAACTGGATCATCAAACCTGAGTAGCTTTACAATTTTTGCTGTGAGTACTGAAATTGCCATTATACTTCCCATGGCCAAGATATGCCTGGAAATATTCAGGGGTGTAGCAGGGGGTAACTCTCCTTCCATCTGTAGGAGGCAAGACTGTTGGCAGTGGAAAAGTAGTGGAAATAAGGAAAATTGCATTACAGGTCTGTAGTATGTTGAAATATTACATAGAATACATATCAGATAAAAAATACAATCTGCTTTTACACAGGAGTTGGACTTCATGATCCTTCCTGATCCCTTCCAACTCAGGTTATTCTATGATTCTATGATACACTACCCCCCTGCAAATCATCCTTTGCATTTCCAGCTAAAATCTGGGGGAAAGTGGGAAATGGGACCAAAAAATCCCAAGACAACAAGAAGAAAAACCAGATACAGATTTTTGTGAGCAGTAGAAAGGAGTTAAGTGTCCATTGAGAAGACACTTCATCTGTTACTTTAGTACAGGCTTTTTTTATATTGTTCTTTTGCTTTTAAGCCAACACTGAGACTTATCAAAAGATTGTATTGAGGAAAAACTTCTTAAAGCATTTTTCTCATATACTGTAGCTTAAAAGGAATGTGTGAAATCCAAGATTGGAAAGTATTATACAGAAGCATTTTTTCTTTTTTTTTTTTTTAAACACATTTTTCCCCAAACCTGCTTCTCTACCCAAGTCTTTTTTTCCCACAAGACTCTAAGGGAAAAATGACATCAAATGGCAAAATCCTGTTGTATGTTATTTCCAGAAGAATCCATGGAAATCTTGAATATGATTTTATCATTTGCACTGAAATGTTCCATTTTAACAAGGAGTAACATACTGAAGAGTATTCAGTTGCTGAACACTTGATGGTAAGCAAAAGCTGATGTTTCTGTGAATATTACAAAATGCTTAGGAATTTGTAGCACCTCAGATTTCCTCAACGATAATAGAAGTTAGAAATGGAAAACTCTTGTTATATCAGCTGCACCATCTCTGACACCACCAGACTGTTGTCTTCATTGTGGTACTGATTTTAAAATGTCATAAGCCATGTGGCTTCCACCACTTCCCTTGGGAAAATGCATGGCATTAAAGCAGCCCTGAATATTCCTTTCCTTGACTTCATCTTGATCCTCTTTCATATCTCTACATTGTACTGAACAATTCCTAATGTTGCTTTGCCTCTAGCTTTTTTATTTCTTTCCCTCTCCTCTTTTCTGTTTTGCACAAAATCACATAATTATTTATGCTGTTCTTTTGGGAATTTCTTCTATTTTGTTATATTTTTCTGTACCGAGGAGGTGGGGGTTTATGTGTACTGTAGGCTATAATGAACACTGGAAATCTCTGCTTCAGAAACTGATGTTTGTGGATGAAGTTCCTGCATTGTTTTTTGGCCCTACAAGTTAAACTCACACAAAAAGCACAGCACAGGCCCTAAATACATCAGATTCTTTATTTATAAAAATCTGTGGGTTTTTTCCCTATAAACTTAATATACTTTTAATTCTATGTTTTACTGAAGATGGTGTTGGATAAAGCTGCCTGTACTTTGCATGGATGTGTTGTAGATACATTTGTTGAAAGCTTCATTGTAACAATTATGTCATGCATATTATAGGAATAATGGCACTAATTTGATTGAAGTTACAGGTACACACTTACAGGAGGTCTGTGAATAACTACTTGTTTGTTGTTTTTTTTAAAGTTACTGACTGGAAGTAAAAAAAATTGAAATATTTGTTATTTGGGGACAATCTTCAATAATTTATTCAGATTTCTTTATTTTTCTCCTCAAATGAAGTATTTCTCTTAGAATTCCTATCTCCTACCTTATATTTTTAAACAAACCCCCAACATTATTATATATGTATTTTATACATATTATATTATATATAATATTATATATATAATATTCAAGGAAGTTTATTTGCAATACTTCAGTGTGAAATGAAAATTTAAAGGATTTTGAAAATATTAAATACTGTAATTATTCACTTTTTTTTAAATCAAATTGATCCAACATATTCAGCAGAAATTTGACTGCTGAATTTGACTTATATTTACATATTTCTAATGAAAATAATCTCAGCTGAAATGGCTGCTCAGTATTAGCTGAAGTTACATTATGTAGATGTGGAATGCTTGAATTCATGCTGACAGGGAGGTTGTAGGTCCTCAGATGTCAGTTATGAGCCAACCTGTAGGAGCAGAAATTGATTGTACTGTATATTGTATCTGTGAAGGACTTTAGATCTTCCTGCAGGCAGACACTGGGTGGTTGTCTCAAGGAGTAGGACCCACTGCCATTCAAATGAAAATGGTGGAAAATCTTGCCCTAAAGCCAACCTCTCCCTGCAGTTCTGCCCTTCTGTCACGGTGAGAGAAGATAAAAGATTTGTTAATAGTTGTCTGTCTGCGAAGGCAACAAAACAGCACAACGAATTGAGCAGGCAAAGGACTGATTGCTGTGGCATTACTTCTCCCCAGGAAAAAGAGAAGAGTTAGTCTACACAAAGAAGACCCTGTTTTTAATATATTATAATCTGTCTAATCTCAATATACATTTTTTCTGACATCAAATTGTTAAAGACCCAACATTTCTGAAAGGCTTAATAGGATTGTGAGTTGCAGTGAGTAAGAAGATACCGGCATGACGAAGAATAAATTGAAGCATTGGCATTTGAGTGGCCATAATTACTTAAGTTTTAAATTTGTATTATGCACATTTGCCTTAGAAGGCACTGAATTAATTTACCACCCTAACAAAGGCTGATAGCTAATTAGAAGGAAGGGTGGTTTGGTCACTTAAAAGCAAAATAATTTTTAGGCATTTATTTCCTGGCAAGAAATACCTTTTCCAGCTCAAATGTGTCATTTGTGATGATTTCTTGTGATCATCTCTGAATGAAAACAGTCATTTCTCAAGAACTTTGCAAGCTTTCCTAGAAAAATGCCCAGGTAATTGTGATAAGCCAGATATTTGGAGAAAATAAGGATTTTTTCATCCAAGATTTTGGCTTCATTGAAATTACACTTCCCACAGTAATGATCAATGACCTCATTTTAGGCAGATAATGCTTTTCAAACAGCTCATCATCCTGCAAGCATATTCAGTTTGCTTTGTAATAATTTTGAGGTTTGTTTTTTCTTTTGGTTCCTGAATGGAACTTAAAACACTGTTATTGGAGTGCAGCTTACAGAGCTCTATGTTGCTTCAAATTAACCAGCATCCCTTTTCTGTTGATCTCCTTGATATCTATACATGTAACCTGGATTTGGTGTCTTGGCAGCTCCTCATTTCTCAGGCAATGTGTTTATTCCAGCTGTGTGTGTATGGGGAGTGTGTTTGTGTGTGTGTGCCTATTGTGTTTATATGTTTGTGTGTGTGGCTGGGGTCATTAGCAGAATCAGCTGTGTGCCTTGGGAAATTTTGGTAGTGTGACTGGACATTTTTCCTGGTGCTCAAATTTGATAACTTTATATTAGAAGCATTTCATATGTCTTGGATATTTTCCAAATACAAATCAGAAGAAAGACCTAAGGAAAGCATAGCTTGCTATTGAGGGCTAATGCCTAGAGGCATGAATGCACAAGAGCTTTTTTTGAAAGTTGCTTAAAACTTAATTAAAAAAACCTCCTATGTGGACACTTGGTAAATGTTGCCTTTGTCATTGTTATCTCCTTATTAACTACATTGTGTTATGTGGCTTCTGCATGTCACGAGTAAGTCGGAATGACAAAAGGAAGATTTTAGCAAGGTTTATGTAAGGTTTGTGGGAATAGAGCCTCCTCTTTCCCCAAGGTGAGAGCTGCCCCTTCTACCCCTGCTATTTTGTGGCAGTGGGACATTGAGTAGTTGATACCTTTGTATAGGCTGGATTTGTCACGTTAGTCGAAGTTAGTAGGGGGCGTATTTAGAGTGATGGAAACGGTTGTTTTACATTATCCATCCTGTGATGTGTATGGTCCCTTAGGAGAAAGCAAAGTTCACTGAATGAAGTCCTTTCTCTCAGTCACAGTACTTCCTAAATGAAAAACAAATTTATTTGTTTTACACAATTCTTTAATGAATGAGTCAGTCCATGCTTCCCACTCGCTCAGCTACCATCACTCCACTTTCAGATACCAAAATCTGAACATTTTTAAACTATGTATGCAGTGATCAGTGGCTCATTGGTGACTTGGGGTGGCTCACTCTTGGCTTATTAGCCCAAGAAAAATGATACAGAATGCCAGTCAGGTCCAATTTCTCCCAAAGCAATGTGGGAAAGATTGTAGCTTGTCTGTTGTGGCGACTGATCTTCTGCACCCCATTGAAGCTGATGATTTTACACTAATCCATTCTGCACTCCAAGTAAACTGTGTGAGTTTGCTTGGGATAAGCAAGACACTGTTACTTTCTTAGACTTTTCTGAAAACCCCTTTGGATTGTGTTCATGGAATGAAGATTAAATGCTAAGGAAAAAGAAGCTGTATACATTTCCTCAAGCAGTTTATAATGATAAAGAAAATTAATAGCAGTGAATAGATGGGCATTTTTGAAAAGAGAAATATGATTTTCAGAAACATGTCTTGAAGGTGCTGGGGAAGATCTGTCATCTTTTGTTAACAAAAACCCAGAAAGCTACTAACTTTGTTCATTTGGAACATTTAGTTCTGAATCCAAAATTTTATGAAAAACAGTTACTGTAAAGCAGTAGTTTGTTCTAAAGCTGTTTTATGTCAGGTCTAAACATAGCAATACTAACCATTAGGCCATGAGATGGGCTGGTTTTTTCCCCTCTTTTAGGTGGGAATAGCTGAAGAACAGGGTGCCTCCCTTCTCTAACTTAACCTGAACTCAAAATAACTTTTGTCGTGTTGTAACAGCCCTTTTTCTGAGTCACTGTACAAAAAAGAGACTGGAAGTGTTGGATATTGTAGATCAAACACTTCAAAGCCAACTTTGACTTAGTTTTATGCATGCTTTAGAGTAGACTAATGTACAATAGTATCCAGGAAACTCAGCCAGTAATTCATGAGAGTCCAAAATGTTCTCCTTAGGATGAATCATAGCAGCATAAATGATAGGATTGGAGAAGATCCTTTAGGTCATCCAATTCAAAACCTGTGTATCTTCCTTTTCACTAATCCCCACTAGATTTCATCTACCCTATTTCTGCAAAATTCTCATATTCCTGACTCAGACACTTCCCTGAGTAGTTTCTTCCATTGCCTAATTGTTTAACCTAAGCATCTTTAAACCTTACACCATCATGCTTAGCGTGATCCATTTATGACTACAGAAAATGATCCTTTCTCCTCCTTTCTGCTATCATGCTCAAATATCATCTCTCCCTTTAAATGTGTCATTGTTTTTTTTTTTGTTTCTAACTACATGAATAATAATTCCAGGAAAGTTGGGGGTTTTCAGCTCTCTTTGGTGCTTCTGTCACTGTAACTGATCTTTAAACTTTCAGTTTTCAAGGCTCAAAAGTACATTTTGATCTACAGATGAACTTTCTGTGACTCAGTGATATGTGTGTATTAATCATGCTTTTCAAGAGGCAAATTAACATGACTGAGGTATTCTGTGTCTTTGTTTATAGGACCTGATTTCTTGAGGGTGCTAATGCCCTTTGATTGACAAATACACAAAATTTGAGAGATTTAAGGGACTGTTTTGCTGTCAGATATACTTAATCCCACGTTACTAATCAGGATATTAATTTAATCATGTATTTTGGCTCTGTTTTGCAAAATGACCTCCAAAATCTCTTGGAGTTGCCTACTGTAGAGTTAAAATTTATCACAATTATTTCCAAAAGCAGCTTCCCAATTTGTAGCTGTGTTGATAAATAAAGATAAAACCTTCAAATACACATTTTTCTACATGTGTGTGGTCAGACCAGTGTTATTCTGATAGTATTTTTGGATGAACTGTAAAATGCAACATTGAGAACTTCATAATTGGGTATATGAAGATGAAAGGAAGCATTTTTTAATGAGGTAAAGGAGTCTTAATTTGCAGAACCTATTATTTATACCCTGTATTTTTTAGGATCTGCCTAAGCTTGTCAAAATATGCTGCTGAGAAACCTCTCTGATGTTAATTATCTAATCCGCTATAACGTAGCATGTGCCAGTTAGATCAGTGTGACATTTATGTTTTTCTCCTGGATGACTAATAAATATTACCTTTTAAAAGTACAGGGTAGAGGTGGGCAGGCTGGTTATTGCAAGCCATGTTTTCATGGTTGTGTGCTGCCTCCCACTCTGAAATTGCACAATCCCAATAGCTGCAGCCTGCAGCTCACCTGTCAGCAAACCTCTCTCTCCCTCAGTTTACTCATGACCCAGGCAGAAGCATTCCAGGTTCCCTGTAGCCATACATAGTGCTGTTGGGCAAACTTTTGTAAAACTGAGGTAAATCCTGCTGCATAACTTCAGTTCTGCCAGCCCAGTGTTAGCTTTAGTGGATCCACCACGTTGCATGAGCTTGAAAGTAACCATTCCCATGGGTCATTTTTAACTGGCAGAGGATTTTGAGAGAACAGACACAAGGGTTATTTGCAAGACATCAGTGTCAAGGAAGTAAAATATTTTCAAAGCAGTATCTTGGGCGCTATTTTTTTTGCCTCAAAGGAATTTTTTTTTACATTATGAATTTATAATTGCATTTTAATTTTTAGCATGCCACGCTCTCAGCCTAAGAAAGGAAAAGATGCATTAGGATATTAAAACCTTTTCATGAAGCACACCCTTCCCCCGCCCCCCCAATATTTTTTTAAACATCCATTATTTTCTGCTCTGTTATGCTTCTTAGAAGTCCTCTAGCTGGCCAGTCCTCAAATGTGGGCAGGCTGAGGGCACTGTGCAGTGGCAGTATCATGCCTTACATGCACAGATCAGTAAAGTCTTGGTCTCTGATAAATCTGCAGCCATTCTGTCCAGGCACAAAACGCTGATCATAGTCATAACTCCTTTTTTTCTGTGTCTCATCTGGACTGTGTGTGTGTCCAGCTTTTATAAGAGTGTGCAGCAGCCAGTTTCATGATTCTTTCACTCTTTTCCTTGATTATAGTGGGAAAATAAGATATTCTCTGGTAGTTTGGTAACACAGAGCTTTGAGCAGCTGCAGATGTGAGCTCAACAAAGTTCTGTAGTCAGGAACAGTATTACCTGTGAGCTTTGCAGTGGTTTCTACACTGCATTGAGCTTCATGGGGTATTTCACTGCAAACACGTCTTTAACAATATGTTCCACTGTGCTACTTTTGCAGGGCTTTCCTCAGCAAGTCTCTGTGTTTAATTTCATTATTTCCATGATGGAAATAAGTGGTGTCTCCTTTTATCTTCTCTCAGATTTGTTAATCTCTCAGTCCTAGAGCAATATTTCTTTCTCCTCTACAGTGTTTGAAGCCCGTCTTGATTTCTCATAATCCACAAGCTTCATTATCATGCTACCCACCTCCTTCCCCTGGACAACTAATAAAACAAGGTGGGACCTTCTGCTGGTCCCTTTGGGATCCCAGCATGTGCTGGGTAAGAAGAGTTTGGAACAAAGGAACTGCCATTTGAGGGCTGACCTTTGGAAGCCCAAGTCAGCTCTTAACATGGTATTTTTGTTGTCCTTACAAAAAAAAAAGTAGAAACTTCAGTAAGGGGAACTTCTTATCCCCTTGGGGCCTTGGGCTTCCAGCTGTTGCTGAAATTTTACTGCTCTAGTCTTTTGTATTTCAAGGCTTGAGATAACATTTGTTCTGTTTAGCACCATCACCCATGAAAACCATTGTAAATACTACAATTCCCAAGCACCAGAAAGACTGGAAGTGTAAAATAAAAACTTTAAAAAAAAAAATCTAGATGTTTTCCATCACATGGAATGGCACAGATCTAAGTGAAAGCGTATTGTATTAAAATTATGCAGGTTGTTTGTGCTAAATTCTGTGTGAACATGATTGTGAAGGCAGTTAGGCTGACAGGCTTGTGTTCAGAACCCCTGTGTGCTCAAAATTTATTCTGCTGACCTGCTGCATCATTTCACTAGGTATGTGGGGATTTCAACCTTCTTCAGAAATGGCTTATAAGATAAAAAAAAAATCAAAATATACCTCATAAAATCTGTGTGTTGTTTTTATTATTATTCATATATCATTTAGAGATGGTGCTAATTTATTTTGGATTGCTTTATATTAATTAGAAAAGGATTTAAGTTAAATTGCTTTCAACCTAAAGTAAGAGTGGGTATATAAGAATCTGCTGGGTGAAATAAAAACTTCAGTTATGCAAGTATGTGCATATACAAATTTATGTCCGCTGTTCTTTTTTTCCCTAGATACTCCAAGCAATTTTTGATGAGTTTCTACCCTCTTTTTGAATTCTGTCAGGTTCATTATTGCAAAG
>JAOXXN010000395.1:45359602-45377714 GCA_026770055.1 Myrmophylax atrothorax
ATGGGCTGCCCAGAGAGGTGGTGGATTCACCATCCCTGGAGGTTTTTAAACTGAGATTGGATGTGGCACTGAGTGCCGTGATCTGGTAAAGGGACTGGAGTTGGACCAAGGGTTGGACTTGATGATCTCAGGGGTCTTTTCCAACCCAATCAATTCTACGATTCTATGATTGTGGGTCCCTTCCAACTCAGAATAGTCTGTGAGTCTGTGATTATGTTTTACTCAGAAAAGGACAGGAAAAATGCAAGTAAATTGAAGTAACTGTTTCTCAGGTCATATGCCCTGTTCTCTGTCATTTTTTTCTGATGGAAAAGTAGCCTATGATTTTATAACTTAGACTGTTACCATGTATGATATACATAAAGGAGCTGATGTGAAACTGCCCTTATTGACCCAATTTTTTATGTTTTCTAAACTTGTGACCACTTGAATTTGAAAGTTATGCATTTTTATCCTGTTTTGCATGCAATAAATTGTTTTCTTCATCTATAACCAAGGTTTCACAAACTGATGGAATCGACAATATAGTACATGTAGTTGCAAAGTACACTTAAATTTTTACATATCTTCCTTCTGCTTTACAGGTTTGTCTGAGGATGCAGTAGAGGAAGCAAAAAGCCATGAAATCTGAAGACAACCCTCAGGATGAATTTCTATCTGATACCAGATGCATTTATAATGCAGGCAATATGGATCCATTTTACTCTGTACTGACTGCAGTTTCCAGAAGGAAAGGACTGTATTAACTTACAAGAAAAAAGTTCCATTCTAATAATTTTGGTTGGATCTCCCTTACAACTACTAGCATCCTTTCTGTGAGCAAAGTTTAAGCACCCAACTGTTGTAGGGGTGTTGTGTTGTATTTTACAGTATATCATCCCTTTCTAAGGATTCAGTTGATTGATCAAAGACTGTTTACACATAGTTAAAAGCAGTCTTTGTTTCAGGATATGTTTTATCTTTTTAAAAAAGATATTCTGAACTGCACCTCCCTTTGAGATTATATTAACATTTGTTATATCACAGTTTTGACAAAAGATAACTATCTCGTTTCCTCTTGTACTAACATCCACAATTCCAGACAGCTGAATTCACCACCAGAAGAAAAACTGGTAATCCATCAACTCTTTTTCTCCTCTCTCATTGCTTATACAGACTCCTGCTCTCTAGAGATATAGAGTAAAATATGGTTACTGGAGATAAAGGGCAAACCCTTTTGCCATCAACTATGTCACTATGAATGGGAATAAAGTTTACACTGTAAGTACCTTGAGCACAGCAACACATGGATCTTTTTATGGTTACCTGTGTTTTTCTTGTCAGCCAGGCTGTTCTAGTTATGGGCAAGATTTTCAAAAGTAACTAACAATTTTTGAGTGCCTTAATTTTCATTAATCCAGTTTGAGGATGCTTTGAGTGTTGCGTAGAAAGTGCTGAGTATTCACCTTCTGAAGGTCGAGTCCACGCAAGGTACCTGAAATGCAACACCCAGCAGCTGAGGTGAACTTTGAGAGGACCTTGGCCTACAGTTTAGAAGAGTCAGGCTTGTGTCTGGATTTCTGTGATGAGTTAAGATTTTACTAAAATATAATTGGAACTGAAAATAACTGAGACCTGGGTCAAGTGTATAAAAAGGCATTTCAATGAGGCCTCTTCTGGCTGTTGCTGGTTCATACCAAAACACAAGTTGCAGTCTCTTGAATGGCAGATAGAAAATGCACTGATAGTCTCAGTTTAGTTTCTGGTAGCTGCAATTACATGAGCTGTCTCCACATTCCATGCTCCTGATGGTTTCCTCAACGGGGGTTCACCAGCTCCTGTTCTTGCTGTAGGATAGGCCCCTCCAACTCACTTTTGTGCTGTTTCAGAGGAGGTTGTGACAGTTGCTGTGGTCAATGCCAGCTCATTTGTGGATAATAAAGAGACATTATTTTTCCAGGGTGTCTTAAGCCATCCACTTTTATCATCACCACATCTAATCTCAACCTCTTTGCATCCATCCCTAAAATAAAACTGGTTTTGCACCACTTATGTGACTGCTGCTTAACCCTCTGGTCCTACTCTGTCTCAGTAAACATGATATACCTGTTTCAAGGAGCCTTTTTTAACAGATTAGCTATTAAATAGAGCTCAGTAGCCAGGGAACTGGGTAAGGCCTCTGATACCTCTAGGACTGAAGTGAGCCGTAACTCCTGATAAAAATTACTCTGTCCCCCAGGAGACCTCAGATATCTGCAAGTTGTGGGGCCAGAAATCTTTCTTCTTTCCCAGGAAGGAAAAATCTTACCCCCTGCTCATTATGGAGTGATTGTGCTCCCTGAATGCTCTTCACTCTGATCCCTCCCCTGTGGTTTTTGTCAGGAGGGTGGCATCCAATCCATTGTCAGGGGGCCCTGCTGAAAATTACACAATAAAATAATCTCCTGTAGTCTCTGTACACACCTCAGTGACCAAAGAAAATCCATGGAGAACTAATCAATTACTGTAGCTATTAGGCTTAAATGTTAACTATAGATCTCAAATCTTCTTTTGTCCTCTTGTCAGTGGCTACCAGGGACTCCAGAAAAATCAAGCACAGTAACTACCAAAAGCCTGTGCTATAATTGTGCAGAATCCTGGACCAAAGAATCCTTAGCTGCAGGCATATAATACAGCTGGAAAGTACACTGCTATGAGACTTCTGTGAAATATATTACTCTGTCACAATTCCCATTATTGAATATGATCCCAGTGCTCAGATCTGCCCGGCTTCGGTGGGATTTTAGGGTAAATGACGAGTAGGCACTTAGGTCAATTATATCATTCACTCTTATTTAAGTTATTTTCTGTCATTTTAAGATGTAAGGCTCAGAAGCATTCCTAGTTGCCTTTTCTGCCCCATGCTTTGTAAAATAAGGTCTCATGAGAATAGTTTTACAAAAAGGGGAAAACACACTGGTAATAAAGAAAGGAGGAAAGAAAAAGGTAGAGCTGTTTATAGTAGTAATGTATGACCTCTTTGTATATTGTGCTGAATTGCAGTGTTTGAGAGTATCATCAGGATTTAAAAGTTGCATTGAGTAAAAATTACTTAGTTTCCCCCAATGCCAAATAGTCCATCTAATTCAGAGGAAGGAAGTAATTGAAATGTAGTCATTTACACATCAGGCTAAGAGGAAATATTGTAAAGTAATTCTTAGCAGTTCTCAAATGTAGTTTGAATTTTTAAGGAAGTTCTTTTTGGCTGGACAAAAATCAGGCCAGTTACAGGAAGCTTGGAAGGCAGAAAGTTGGCCAGCTGAAAAATGTAAGGAAACATTGCTGGTTCGGGGAAACAAATGTTTGGTTCTCATCAGTTATGTTTCTGAGGCTGAAAGAGATGTTGCTACCCAGTCAAACTGTTCTGAACAGCCTGGTCAGCTGTTCTGGTCAGCTTGAATATGCAGCCTGTCTGTACTTTAGCTATTCTAGTAGAATTTTATATGATTAGATTGCTCACGGATAACAATTAATTTTAAATGATAACTTTAAGGGAAATAATTTGTTATATCTGAAAGGAATTTTATGACATTTTGAAAATCATTCTGTGAGTCACGGCATCTTTATTACATAGAAATTGGAAATACATTTTCTAAAATAAGTCCTAACATAAAATATATATTTTTCTGTTAAACAAGTAAATACTTCTAAGGATTATTTTCTTGGTAGAGTTTATTTTTGGAATGTTATTGTCCAAGGGCTTTTCTTTAATTTTGTTTTTCTGCTGTTGCATTTTACAAAAACAGATTAAAACAATTACTGCTCTGATGACCAAAATCTGGAGGTCTGGACTCTGCTGATCTTTTGGGCTTTGTACACAATGCTGAGTTCAAACTAAGACTGTGGTTGCCAGCCCCAGATTGATTCTTCTGTCCAAATATTATTCAACTATGACACAGTAAAACAACATTTCTCTACTTTCAAGGGGGCTGGGTTTTGCTTTATAATGTCTTGTTGTTTTCTTCAGCATTTACTGTACATCGAGAATTAGAGATAAGTTTCACTATTCTTGTATTGCTTGTAAAGAGTAATTCACTGCCATAAACTGAAATTTGCTGAGCAGAGATTGTATTTCTATGCAAAGTCCTTCCAGCATTAAAAAAAAAATCAGGATATGCATCATATTGAATAAGTATCCTTCCTTCTTATCAGAATATCCTGTTTATAAAAAAATCTATTAAAAAAGACCTCTGCAAAAGTGCTGTAAAATGTATAACATACTCCTGAAACCAAGCTTCTGTATCACTTCTTCATTTGAAATGAACCTTGAGTTTCCCATAGTTTGGTTTGTTTCACATCTTGCTGCTGTGTTCATTTATTTCTTTGCAATATAAGGTTCCTCCAGTATTTATGTGGTATCTTCATATGCCGTTTGCAGCTGACTTAGTTCCTTTGCAGCTCAAAGGGAAAGTTTGCATAGCATTATCCTGGTGCATGAGCCTTGATCCTGTCAAGGGGACAGAATGCTCACAGGGCCAGGCTTGCAATTAACAAAAGTGTCCCAGGCTAGAAGTGAATGCGTTGCTTCAATGAGAAATTATTCTAATATTTCAGTAGACCAGGTTCAACACAAGTTTATTGTGTGTATAAAGACTGAAAGACATTGCTTGCTTTAGAGTCCTGGACCTCCTCTCTGTTTGTTTGTCCCCTGTCTTGTAAATTCTTGTAATAGTCAATAGTGTCAGGAATAATTATTTCTGTGCTCCTTTGCAAGATAACTGGTTGTTTGCTGTATAGAAGCTGCTAACATGGGGGAATATGCAGATCCCAGCAGAGATGCGTATCCCTTCTGTTAGCATTAAATGTATGGCAAGTGATTTAGTTATCATGGGATGGAAGCATAACCCAGCTAATTGAACTCACCTCGTCTCCTCTGACAATGCATCTTTGTTGCTGTATCTTTACATCTGCCATATCAAGGAGTAAAAACAAATGCAATATAAATGTGCACTTAAATAAGTATAACTGTTATTTTAAAATACTATGATGTTCTTCAAGAGCTTCATGTTGTTGAAATCAGGAAAGGGAGTAAAATACCAATTTATTTTCATATGCAATCACTATAGATTGATGTTTCCTTTGCATGCATTGCTACATGTTTTGATGTGTGTGTGAAGCATCCATGCTTGTGGTTGAACCTGCTGTATTGAAGCTTTCAGAATCCATCCTCATGCTTTAAATGAAAGGATTGTGCAAAATCTTACTTGTATGTATCAGGAAAAAAGTTGCTGAAGTAACCAGAAGCCCTGGAAAAGATCCACACCCTCAGGCTATACCATGCAAGTTGATGTTAACTCTAATGGGAGTATTTTTCACAATATTGCATCAGCATATTGTGTTGTTCATGTTTTGCTAGCACCAGTTTAACACTACACTCTCATCATAAAAAAGTACTTCTTTTGGAAATTGTATTTTGCAAAACCAGTTAACACTCTGGAGCAAAGTGGTAACAGTGTTTGATAAGATATTTTCATTTGTCTTCATAAGCAGAGTAGAGACTTGGAGTGCTTCCTAAGTGGGAATGATCAATGCTGATCATAGCTTGCCCTCCACCACAGCTCCAGCTGGGTGCAGGCTGACAGTGTATTCAGCAGCAGAGACAAGATAAAAGCTGTTCTCATTATGTAAACTGTTGCCTGATCTGAAGTCTTGAAGGGAGGTCAGTCATCCTGAGTCATTACTGTGATTTGATTAGAGGCCCAAATCTATTTTCAATGAATTTAACGGAGTATTTTGCCATTGATTTTGACAGGGGAGCATCCATACTCTTCTGTTGGGGGCTGCATGTCAAAATAAGATGACATATAAGCACCACTGAACTCCTAGCTAGGTGATGTAATAAGTTATGAGGGTTGCTCCAAAAGGTACTATTCCTGGAATACAATATGCATGAGGCTTATCTAGTCAGTATTCATTAAAGAGCTGCCAGTTTGCATCCTGGAAGTGATTGCTTCTCTGTAGAGAGGTGCTGCATGTGAAATAGGCCCTTGCAAAATGAAACCCCAGAGCATTCTATACATGTTACTTCAGTCACTTATGAGATACAGTCATTCTCAGGATGATGCGTAGCAGCTTTTCAACAGTCATTGCAACACTATTAAATAGTTTAAGAAATCAAGCAATGAACCGCATGCTCTCCTTCTGCTCCTCAACCAAGGCAATATGGGAAGAATGTATATCCAGAACATGCTCTATTAAGAAGAATGCACCTAATTAATTTGACATTTGATCAGTAGAAAGCTTGGCCTTCTGTCTTTTAAAAACTTGCCATGGTTTCTCTAAATTGATGCTGTTATCATGATTGCTATTTCCTGAATGTCATGTACTATTCAAAAATTGGCAGCTCCAGTGTCCTCTAATTATGCTGAGACATTTTATCATTGTTAATGAATGTAGCATAGGTGCTATTCTTAGACAACCTTAGGAAAGAGCAAGGGTTTTGATCCAAGGATGTCTTGGGCCAGTCCTTTTTACTGAATCTGCTGAGACCTTATTGCAAAGTTTAGTGTGTGTTTGGGAAAGAAAAGGTTTTTTTATTATGTTGATTTTAATACTTTATTCATTTTAAAGGATAGTTCAGTTCCACAGCATCTTGGAAGTATTAGAGAATATATGAAAAAGTTGGTCTATAACAAATAATATTCCAATTCATTATGAAGCAAGCATTCAGTAATTAATAATTACTTCAAATGCCCACAATATATTATAATTGTGGTTGGATTCAATTACAAGAGACATAAAGGGCATTATTGTATTTTTTTTTCCCCCAATGGCATAATGAAGTCAAGATGGTTGGGATCCATAAATATTGGAGAACAGTCAAGTTGCTGCATATATAGCAGGGACTGCTTTTTCCAGCTGCCTGGATATGGAGTGTCTTCCTTGAGCAGTGATTGTAACTAGGAACTGGTAAGAATACAGCTTGGTTAACGTGGTGAGATTGCTTCTGATCCAGTAGAAACACAGAGAGTTTCTCTTGGCAGTGTGTTTGAATGCCATGATCCAGCATTAACTAGGTATTTTGTGGTGGTATGACACAATTCTTTCACCATGACACTGGATGGAAGCTTTTTCATATTTCAGGATACAGGTCCCAAAAGCAGTCAGAAGGTCTGTCACCTGGGAGAGGAGCATTCCCCTATTGCTCTGGGCAACAAGTATTTCAAATATAAGGGTTTGTCCCTTCTGGCAGTTAATTAGAAGGCCTGGGAGGAGGAAGGGCAGACCCAAAGAGCTGAATTCCCAGCAGAATCATGTCCCGTGCCAGCTGCCCCAGAGAAATGTATTCTCTTGAGAAGAGGAATCCTGCCTCACGTGGGTAAGACTGTGCCACCAGGATTGTACATTTGGGTGTTTGGTGGTCAGATAGCAGTGCTGGATGCAGTGATAACAACCAGCTTGACAACATTAAAAACAGACTGGAAATGGATGTTTGTGGCCAGGCAACCAAAAAAGAATATGGACAATATGAGTGGCCTTTCAGAATAACTGATGATTTATCATTGCTGTTACACCTATCCAGCAAGGTCCAAGAAGTGGGTGACACTTCCTCACTACAGTTGAGCAGGGCTGGAGAAGTCAACGTGTGCTCTTCTGGGCAAGTGCCAAAGGTTGGCAAAAACTGCTAGAGAGTTGGAAATGTGTAGGTGGTTATAGATTGTGGATGGTGCACTCTTACTGTGTTAAGAATTCTTTTTTTTTCTATTTTTTCTTTTATAAAAAAGTCATTCCATGTTTATCATTCATTAGCTCATCTCATGGGGAGAGGAGTCTTTTCTTTAATCCTTCTCATCATCCACATTTTTGTAGGTGCAGTCGCTCTTGCAATCCTATTTTCTTTTTGTCTTTTGCCCTTCCAAATCCTATTGACTGTAAATTGATGATTTTGCCCAGCAGCCACTTTGTAGGTGTAAGTTTTAAAAATCCTGAAAGAAGGAAAACTTGCAGAAAAATGAGTGTTTTAGTTAAACTTTTGAAACACAATGTATCTATTCTTCTCTGGGATGAATAACTTTGCTTTCAGCATCAGGAAAGAAATGAATGGAAAACCAAATGTGCACTAAAGAAGTTGAAGCTTTTTTTTAAAGGGCTACTGCCCAAGTATGTCATCCAACAGAGGAAAGTTGGTAGCTGCATTGTTTTTTGTACAACAGCTACCCAGACGGTGATGTGATACCTTTTACTGGGCTAACCAAAGTTAAAATTAGAACCGAACAAACAAATCCCAATGACTAACAGAGTTCGTGCATTTAACCTTTCTTGCGTCTCATCAGGATGAACCTTTTCAAGCCTAGTCACTGACTTTGGGGTTCCAGTTTACAGTATTCAGAGAGATTGCTAAGTCTGGTGAGCTTCCTACCTCTAGCCTGACAATTTGATCACACCGAAACTAATAGACACAAAAGTACAGTCTGGTCCTACTTGTTCAGGATTATTGCACTGTCCAGAAGAACAGCTTCTACAAATGCTCTTACACTTCTCTGCTGTTTAGAGATACTCTGTACACAGATCTGAAGCCTGAACTGTTTAGCTGAGTTAGGCTTCTTAGGTCTCAAACCAGGGGACATGTCCATGCTTTAGGGGCTGAGCTAGGAAGTGAGTTCAGGCATTTACCTGTATATTTGTTGTTTATTTGGATTGCTGCAGGCTTTGTGATAACATTTATGGAAACCCACATGCACTGTGTCTTTTGGATGGGGGTTTCTTACCAAATCACTTTCTGATTTGAAATTAGTTTGTCTCTTTCTCTCTGGGCATTGTCCTCACTACTGCAAGTTTTTATTCACCAAGTTTAAAGATAAATTATTCCTTTTCCACATCACTTTTACTCCTGTTGATAGCTACCTATCCTTCAGAACTGGTTGTACACTGCTGTAGAGTGCACAGAGAGGAGAGCAGCACAGCAGAGGTGAGCAGCTCCCACTGCCTGTGAACAGCAGAGTTGTATAACTCCCTGATTCACCCCCCTGCGGGTGTGGTGGGGCAGTTTCCATAATGGTAAACTTACTCACCAAAGTGGCCAGGGGACATTTTTGTTCAGAAAAAAAACTAGCCAGAGGGTATAAGCAAAAGGAGCACCCTCCTCTTTCCTAATTTTTTGTGCCTACTTCATCATTGCTTGAGGCTGGACTGTTAGTCATGTGGCTTCTGTGGTGAAAAGGTTGTGGGTTTTATTCTCAGCAAAGACAAACCAAAACTGGGGTAGTCAAGGCTCTGACAGGCTGCCTGGGCAGCCATGCACTAGCCCTTCCCCCTTCCCACACAGGCACAGGCTCTTCTGTGCTCCTGAACAGAACCAGAAACAGGGATGTTCAGCTTTACTTCTCAAGGGTAAATCTCCTACTCCTGCTCCAAACTCCAGCAGAGGCTGTGCCAGCATCCCTTAAGACCTGACAGGGATTCCTCCAGCTCTGTGCCTTTGACTGGCTCATATCAGAGTTGTATTCTGGCTTCCCTTTATATATTTTCCACCCTCTGTAAACTATAGCACCAGGTGGTGTTTAGAAAATACTCAAGCGAGACTTTTGCCTCCCTGTACAGTCTTCCCCATGTCTCTTCATCTTCACTGTGTGCCTATGGGAATATCTTTGGGTTAATGTACCATGCTCTCTGTGCCAGGCTTGACTCAGTCCTTGTCCTTTCCCTTGCTGAGGCCTGCATTATCAAAACTAACCAGTCATTTGGACTGTGCTCATTTTTAGGTACCCCAATTAAACTCAAGCCCCGTGGCTCAGTCTGGGAACCCAGAAAGTGAGACTCCAGTTTTGGAGAATTTGGTTGTGGGAGAATAGAGCTATTGTTTGGCTGCTCCCATGCTCCTACCTTTGCAATCTGGCTGGATTCTGCTAGCTATGAAAAAAAATAATTTGCATTACACCTCTTCTAGGACAAAACAGTATAGCTTTCAGAAACATCTTTTCTTCCTGATTCTTTCAGTTTGCATCATGCAAATTCAAACTGTCTTGCCTTAATCCTTTTCTGCACTTGGGCCAGCACTTGAAAGCCTGCAAAAGCATGTGTATTTTATCCTCTGTGTGCTCTGCAGAAAGAGCTTTACAAACCACAGAGGCTATTTCAAATTAAATGGCCATTTTTTGAAATCCTATCATTACAAAGCCGAGACTTGATTGTTGTCCTCAGAATGCTTCATAGCAGCAAAATTCCTGCATTTTGGGAATTGTGCTGTCTATTCATCCAGCTGGAGCAGATCCAAAAGCAAAGCATGGAACTGTTGTGAGTGCTGGCTAGTGCTCACAATATTATTTTCTCTAATAGATGGCCTGTATTGCCATTTTGTGGAATGCTCAGATGTCAATTCATCATCTTTTGTAGTGTAGGGTTGATTTTTTCTTTTAAATAAAGATGTACAGAAATAATTTTTAAGAAGCGCAGTTGTTTTCATTATTGCTGGTACAGCAGAACTGAAAGCAGCTCCACTGTGGGACAGCAAAACCCTCAGATCTGAAATTTATTATTTAGTATTTTTCTTTCTTTGTATGAACATTTATGAAAGTAAACACACACTTCAAAGCAAATCCATCTAAGAAAGTGACTGTGGAAGTTAAGAAGTGCCATCCTGGGTGATCACTTCGGGAAAAGTTGGGGTCTTCACCTTGCAGGTGCCCCATGCTGTGTGCATCCCACACAAGCCATCCAAGCAATGCTAGCAGGAAGCCAAGTCACACAGCTTGCTTGGCATGGTCTGTAATTACGGGGCAGCCTCACACCTTGTTTCCAGAGGTTTCCAGCTGGACTTTCTGTGTAGTTTCCATGACACCACTGCCTCCCACGGAAGCCCAGGAGACCCTAGATGCTTACAGATGCTTAGCTGAGTTTGTGGGTTAATTTAGGTCTCTTGCCGGTTGGAATGCGAGAGCTAACTAATGGGGTGGGGTGTCCTAGGTTGCTTTTGGACCACAATCACATACCCCCAGGCCAGAGGTGTGGCTGGCTGTGTGCACAACACTCAGTGCTGCCACTTTTAGAGAGCTACACACCCAAGTCCCTACTCTTTGGGGCACCAGGAGATACAGCCCCTCTGGAAAAAGAGACCTGTTTCTTGGGTGACCCAACAAGAAGTGAACCTTGAACATGGTGGCATCCTGATGCTGTGGTCCCTCGCTTTTGAATAGAGTTATCCTGGCTTCCTCTGGGCACCTGCTGCAACAGGGGTCTACAGGAGAGGACCTTCTGCCCATAATGTAATTATTTTTATTGACCTCATTGGAACTACTCTGATGTGTGAATGTTTCCAGGGAAACATATGTGGTCTATTAACATGGTGAGCAGTTTCCAAAATACATCCAGCACCATAATCTTCTCTTTGTTAATCAATAGTTGTCTTATTTATTATCTGACTTTCATACTGATACAAGTTATGCTACAGCCATACAGACTGTCTTCAGTTTAATCCAAACATAAGAATGCTAAAGACAATTTGATCAATATTAAAATAATATTTAACAATATTGAAACTAGTTATAATTTTAAGTGACTTGGTAAAAGTTGTTTTTTAAGTTAGCCTAATTAAAACCTCAAATCCCCTAAGCCATAAATTCTATTCTGTCTGAAAATAGCTTATTACCAATCAGACTTTCACAAGATGTTGTTTTGTATGTTGAAATACCTGCCAGCCATCACCTTGAGACTTCAGAGTCTAGGTTTGAAGATACCTAAAATAAATAGCATACACCACATGTAAATACATATTTAAAATTCTGAAAACTGTTGATTAATTGCTTTCTTTGGTCACAAGTAATTCAGATGACTCTCCTGGGTTTAACCTGCTAATATATACAAGACATGTGACTGATACTTTCCCAAAGTAAATACTATTCCCTCCCTCTGTTCACCTCATGCTTCTAAATGATGTATCTGGAGGTATGCTACTGTCAGTGAACTTGGGGAATTGGCAGAAACTCCCTGTAGATTTGTCTAATGACACCAAAAGCCCACCTCTGGCACATTTAATATTGCTCTCATCTCCTGAAAGAGCCTTAGATAGCTGGGAGGAAGGGAGATGAATTATACTGCCTTCTGGAAGTACATTTTTTTTCTCTTGCCCAAGTGGCTCAATGTTTTCTTTTTTTGTGAAGGTCTGAGATTAATCTGACCTGGGTGAATCGGTAGCAAAACGAGATGGATTTTTAATGAATTTCTGCTTTGGGTTGGTGTTCTTTTTTGGGTTGGGGTTTTTTCTTTGTTGTGTTTTTGTTTGGTTTTTGTTTTGGTTTTTGTGTGTGTGTGTGTGTGTGTGTGTGTGTGTGTGTGTGTATGTACTCTTGTCTACTTGGTTTAAGCATGTGCAGAATATCCAGGGTTTTATTAATCAGTTAGAGAGCTGGGCAATTCAGTATAATTATTAAAACTTGTAGTATTGCTTCTTTAATAATGGGTACAATACTCATGAAACTGCAGAGCTGGCAGAAGTTTCAACAGATCCATGTGGGATTACCTCAGTTTGCTCAAGTGTGTTACCTGAACATATCCTGATGGATGGAGCTTTAAAAGACTGCTTATGATTGTCAGATCATTGCCTCTGTGTGTGTGGTACTGTCAGTCAGTAGGACAGATCGGGTATTAATGTTTAATTGAGTGTGCTTTACTTAACTCGGAAGCCAAGAAGAAATAGCAGGGAAGATCTCTTACTTATCTCAGCTATAATGCCATATAGATCCATTTACTGAAGAACAAAATCAGTAAATTGCTTAATCTTTGTATTTGGAAAACAACAATAAATAGGGATTCTTTATAAAACCATCTTTTGTTTCCAGATGAAATAAGGTAAGTTACACTAAATGCGGGGACAGTAAAGGCAAACGTCCTGCAAGGGCAGACGAGTGACAAGAAAAACGGCATTCTGAGAACAAAGCAGGAGAGCATTTCGGTGGAGCAGGAGCACGATCAGGCCGTGCGGGTTGGATTCCTGCCAGCAGCTCCAGGACTCGGGATAACAATTCTGGAAGACCGTGGGAGCAGCCCCGGCTGGGGCCGCGCTCCCAGCACCGCCACCTGCCGGCAGCGCCGCGCACTGCAGCTGCTCCGCCAGCCGCAGCTTTGCATTGCAGATCGCTTAGAATCGATGGCCCTGCGACTCCTCTCGCTCGTTTCGCCGTGAGTGAGGGCACCCATCTGAAGGAGAGGTTGATGTATTTCATTCCTCAAAGCTCACCTCCGAGTTTTTAAGCCTTTAGTTGTTCAAAAAAATCTCCTGGGAGAAATTGCGCTGCGAAAGATCAGCAGCAGGAGGAATGAACTCGCGGGATACCCTCTCTGTAGGTGAAGTGATGATCTTATAGGATGCATGCTGTGCAGACTTGTCTTTTAGCAAAAATGCAAGCCTTTTCTTTCTGTGCTGGGCAGAGGCAGCTGCTTTTCAAGTGTATCCTGGCTGGAAGAGCAATCTTCTGTCACAATAAGCATATCTTGTCCTTTGCGGGGGCTGGGATAAATAATCTCTCTCTAGTACAGAGAGGACCTATCCTCATCTGTAATCAATCAATCAATTTTCTATTTACAGAATCCCTCTGGAGTACTCCTTGTTTGTTGTACTTATCAGAGCAGGCAGGCAAAATGCAGGATTTGGTTTGTCTCACAAACTGAAAAGAAAGCAGCACCTCATGTATGTTACTCCTGATATGATTTCATTAGCTCTTATCCTTTATCACACAGAGTAGATGTTCAAGGGTAAGTGTAACACAAACAACCCCCCCACAAAATAATTTTTATTCTCTCTGGAAGGCAAGCTATTTACAGCAGCAAAGTAACAGAAAGCAGTACCAGCATATGCTGCTTTACTCTGTTTGCTTGGCCTGTGGCCTCTGGAATAGCATCTGCTGGGAATCCCATCATTAAGATGGCATCAGCATTTCTGTTATAATTTACTTTTTTTGTTGTTGTTTTAGCATGTTTGATATGGACTATTACAGCAGTCTATTGTCTCCATATTGGATCCATATTTTCTGCTGCATACAAGTGTTTTTCAGTTTGAGGTACTGCTGGCATTTGTATCCCGTTTAGTTTATGCTGTTTGTTTGGTTTGCTTTTCTATGAATACAGATGATGAGGACAATTTTGAAGACTTTTGCAATGAGAAGCTCTCTTTTGTAAGGCTTCTTTGAGTTCTTAGAAAATATAATTTAAACAATAGAAGTATGTAAGTATGACTGTGCCAGGACATTCTACGTTAACAAACTTTTAAAATGTTACTCATTATCTTTATCTTGCCACAAATAAATTAAATGCTTTGCCTGTTCTAGGGGTTTATGGAAAACTGTCAAAATGGTGAGTTGTTTGATAAAATTTATAAACATTTATTCAAGTAAGTCTAACTGTAACTTTTAGATATTTTCTTGTACTTTCCTCTTATTTAAAGACTTTGACCATATGTCATTTTTAATCCTCTTACAGTTTTAAAGCCTCTTGGTGTGGCCTCCAAACCTCATTTACATTCATTTTTTTCTGAATATTTTGCAGTAGGAGAGCTTTGTCAGGAGCACCTCTTTCACATAATCAGGGCAGTCTCAAGGTTTAACGTCATCTTCTAGAGGAAAAGTGGCCATGCAGGAAATACTGTTTGCTCTCACTGATGGATACTCTTTACTTTAAAACACAATTAAGCACTGAAAGGAATGAAGATGTGTAAGAATTTGAAAGGCTGCAGCCCAGCTCAGTACTGAAGGATGGACAGTAAACTCCCATCTGCCCCCCTGCAGGAAAGTGCCATGTCTTCATCACAATCCTGTGAGTTACTATTGAGCTTCCCAATTGCTGTGTGCTGACGCACCGTGATAAAACACTTTCCCAAATTACAGATCTCTCTGCAAGAATTCTCAGGGTTGAAGTTTATCAAACCCACGCCTCCAACTACAATGTGTGTGACCTTTTCGATGGTGTAAGTTACTGGATGGAGAGTTATCTTTAGCAAGATGTTAATAGAAATGTGTAAGCTTGATCTGATATGTAAACCAGTGCCTTGTAACTGCATAGTTGTTTAGCAAGCCAGAACTGGAAACAGCAAGTTGTGCCAATTTACATAGCCTTCAAGACAGTGTATATCTAGGTCATGTTTTCTTTTTTATGCTGAGAAGGTTCATAAATTCAAAGAAACTGTGTTAAAATAATGTATAACAACGTAAAAGTAATAAAAGCAAGGACACTTGCAGTGCTGATGTGTATGTAGCACATTTATTGCACACGTTTGTGCATGGTAAGGACAAATCCATGCCCAAGACCCAGAAGATAAAAGTTTTCCCAAAAGAAGAAAATACATGTGAATTTAGCAATTCAGGGCCTCCCAACACTTCTGGAAGAATTCCCTAGCCCATGAAGAATGGGCTTTCCAGCGATTTTGACTTGCCAGTAAAACAGATAATCATGAAAAAAGATGTGAATGTGATCACTGTCTTCTTCACTGTTGCTATTGTTAACCATAAAGCTTTTTTTTCTCAGGTGGGTGCTGGGTGACCAAGTAATGTATGACATTGTCTTATGGCTGACCACTGGGAAAGCATCACTGCAGGAGCTGAATTACAAACAAAGTGGTAATTGTGAACAGCTACCGCCCCATCAAGCTGGGCAAGCCCAGACCGACCAATAAACAGAACTAATGAACATGTCCCTTCAGTAACAACTGATACCGTGTAATGCTTATATACAAAAGAGGTAAGTGGCTTGATGACATGACTTCTGTTTTAACTGGTGGCACACAACAAAGCCTCTGTGACTATCTGATGGTAGGACACTATTTTCAGTGTGACCCTCTGATTTTGCTAAAATGACCACAGCTTTGAATGTTGCTTGGAAAAATAAGTACCTCTTCAAACAGGGATGAAAAACAGGAAAAACCCTACACCTTGAAACTGTACTTAATGTGGTATTACAACCAGAAGGGATGCTGACCTCTGCTAAGGCAGGCTTGGGAGAGAGGTAAAGGGAGAGATAAAAAGCCAAGACAAACCTGTAGCACTGAGTGGGTAAAAGTAAGGTGGGGGAGGATTAAGATGGCATATTTGCCTCCCAGGCTGGGTTTTACTTCATGAGAGATTTAAATGAGAGAGTGATCTTCCTCTCTGATATGTCACCATTATCAATATCAAGGAAGCAACAGAGGTTGCTGCTAACAATGAGCGTCTCCCCTCTTCCCCGATCAGAGAGGAGATAGGGAACCAAGGCATTGGGAGACTTGGAGGCAGCACCAGTTCTCAGCAGGCTCTGCCACTGAGCAGCTAATAGACAGTGAAGTGCGGAGTAGGCATGGTATGGGGAGACTTAGAATCCCATTTCAGCAGGTGCTTCAAGCAAGGAACGTGGGCAAATTCCTCACCCCAACCCTGCTGCTACCACAAAAGAGGCATGGACCCGATGAGCTCACCCCATGGACAATGTTTTCATGCTGCGGATGTTTCAGAGGTAAGTTTTAGGCCTAATCAGTGTGGTAAAGGTGCTTTAGTGATGTTCACACAGGTTTTTCTCCATGGGAAAAGGAAAATCTTTTTAAAAATCTGTGCATATGACTTTGTAACTGCCCTGCCTTAGGTATGATTTCATTAAGTATTTTCTTAACTGAATGAGTTATGGTATGGATTGACCATGAAGCTCAGTTGCTGTCGTCTCTTGTCTTCATTCTGTAATGGAGATCTTTACTTTTTGCCTTTTTTGGACTATTTTAACAAGTTCCCTGCTGTTATTGGGCTGCCTGGATTGTTATTTGATGCCCTCATTGTGATTTGTATGTTTCTCACACCGGGTGATGTTAATATTTAATGAATTTTAGACCAGCACAAAGAGAAGATTCGATGCACACAATGATATAAGTACTCTCTTGTGGTAGTTGTCACTTAAGAAATTATTACGGTAGATTTATTTTTCCTATGGCTGTTGCTTTAGAAAGGCTGTGGCTGCACTGGAATTAAAAAGGAGTAACCACTGATTATAGATAGGGAAGTAAGAAAAGCCAGTATGCCAGAAGATTCAGTACATCTTTCCATTGGAAAAAACACTTGGATGTGTGAAAATCTATTCTGGAGTCATGCATAATAATAACAGGCTCATCTCTTTTAAAATGCATGGAAATGTGAAGATGATATTTCCCAGAAAAAAAAAATCCAGGTCACATGCATTATATTTATATCCTGAGTGTGTTATGTATTCTAAACAACATGCAGTAAGTTTTGTACCTCGTTTTTATTTTTATGGAATATAAAATCCTCTTAATGGCATCTAAATTACCCTATGTGCCTGTGCAGCTTCAATCTGTACAGACTGATACTGGGAAGAAAAAAATGGTTTTCTTTTCTCAGAGAGAGGGATTTTGCTAGTGATGTCTACAGCTGGTCGCTATCAGTTTTCTGTAGTCCCTCCCATAGGTACAATTTCAGCTATTTTAGGACATTTGTGCCCTACCTAAAGGTAGGTGACAAGCTGAGTTGGAAATGAGGTGTACAAGTTTTTTAGAACAAAGTTGCAGCATTTCAGAGGTCTTGGCTTTTGGGGTTTATTCTTAAAACGATCATGCAAATCTAGTTGTCTTGCATCTTACTGGGAAGTAAAATTTATTTGAAGTAGCCCTGTATATCACCAGCCTGCCATGCACCTGATTTGCCATTACTGAAAGCATTTTTGAAATAGCAGCTCACATTCACCCCCGGAAGGAATAAAGTTAGAAAGTGTACAAATCTCGAAACACTTTTCAGCTTGTTTTCAGACTACTTCATTTCAGAGAGTGTTCGATTCCTCAAATGAAACATCACAGTTTGAAGGAAATCAATTTTTAAAACAGGCTTGGGAAGATCTGTCACACACAAGTGTCATCCCGTCCAGACCTTGAGTCTACCTGTAAACACAAAAGTTGGGTGTCGGTGATGTCTATCGCTAGCACTGCCCGTGTTTACACCTGCAATAGCAAAGCGTGGTCCCGCAAATGGCAAGTGTTAAGGAGGAGCTGCCAAGGCTACAGCCCACGGGGGAGCGACGGCCCCGCACGGCTCGGGCAGGGAGAGCGCGGCCCCGGCAGCTGCCCCGCTCTGCTCCCCAGCCCCTCGGACAGGCTGAGCCCAAACCCCGCCGGGCGCCCCGATGGGGAGAGGCAGCCCAG
>JAOXXN010000395.1:45385582-45402896 GCA_026770055.1 Myrmophylax atrothorax
AAGTTTGGGATACTTTTGTGTATTGAGGATTTTGAAATGTTAGGGGGAAAATGCTATTAACAGAATATTGGGGAAACTTTTGATTAGATTTCTTTTATATGGGTGTCAGCATTTAAAACAGGCGTGGAATATTTAAGTTCAACTCGGGTACAAGTACGGTAAATGATCAAATACAGCAGAGTTTTTGTTGGTACAGCTTTTTGGCTGGAAGGTATCTAAAACTCAAAATAGAAGTAGGCTCACACCTGATATTATGGCACTTGCTTTCAAGAAATACATGCTTCAACATACGCATGGAAAAGACATAAAAATGCTACAGGCCGTTTGGAAATAGGTGAAACGAGAACCTGTGCATAATTATAGGATGGGAATGTAAAAAGACCACAGAATTAACTTAGCCTGAGTTAAACTTCTGAGTGCTGAGTTTTTGGAAGGTGAGATGAGCTCAGTGGTGACAACGATGACAGGTGGTGGTGCCGGTGGTGGTGTGGAGAGCCGCAGCATTTCGTGCTCATTTGTCATCATCTCTGTGGACCCTGAACCCCTCGCCAGAAGCAAGCAGAGATCCAAGAATAACGTGTCCATTGGCCAGTGGTATATGTAGTTTCAAAATGAATGTGCCAAAAATGCCAGCTGAAAGGGGCAGGAGAGAAACAAGGAACTGCAAGGAAACAGATAAGTGTACCACAGCTAATAGTGGCCTTGACACTGCAAGAACTTTTAAAAAATTTTTAAAGAGAATGAAGGATTTTAATTTTTGTATGTTCTTTGTGGGGAGGAAATGTCTTTTTTTTTTCCCAAATACTTTAGACCAAAGTGAGTTGTGTCAAGAAACAGCTGATAAAATCCAATAGTGATCTTGACAAACCACATCCAAACCAGAGCCATTTACCCTACCTTTCCTCCTCCCCCCTTCCCTCTTGCTTGTGCCTCAAACTTGCCAGTTGCACCTGAGGAGTGGTAGTCATATGTCTCAACCTTTTATCACCTAAATCCAGAACAGAAGGAAATAAATGTGAGCCAGAAAGTGTAACTAAGTGTTGGAAATCTGAGAAAAGTTTGGAGACAGGAGCTCAGGAAACTAGAAATCAGAGCTTTGATTGGCCTAAGTTTTATGCAGCATGAAACCTCATTCTGTAGTTTAAATTTCTACTTTCAAATCCAAATATACAATGTAGAATTTGACCTTTGCTCATAAAAAAAAATGTGTTAAGTTTGTCATTATTTGACCTGGTGTTCTACCTAGCTTAAGCCAATAGGTTAGTGAAACCAAGTGCAAACAAACCAGAAAAGAGAAGACATAACTTCAACATTTGTTCCTCCCTTCACACACACCCCCAGCAAAGAAAACCCCAAACCACCAAGCCTAAAAAACTTCTCATTGCACACTAAAGCAAAAAAGCTACTAGATGTGCTGGGATTCTTCACCTATAGCATAGCTGACTTCTGTGGCACAAAACGTAAGTTAAAAGCACGTAGCTAGCCTGAGAGCAAGTGTTTGACACATGTTCAGTGAAGATGGCAGTGTTTTAGTCCATCAGGATTCAATTGTTGTTGCGTCAAGGTATAATGCAGCCCAGATGACTTTTAGTAGACTAGTGCATATTAAAAACCAAAAAAAAATCATCAAACAATTCTTTCATACCTATTTTATTTAATTTCAATAGTTTATATACATCAACTGCAGAGTCTACCAAGACTGCATCTTCTTTCAATTTAAATATTCTTGGTCTTTATTACTGTATAATACAATCAGCTTTCTCTTCACCCAGAAAAATAATAAACAGAGAGAGAAAAAAGCCTATGATACAGTAGTGTACTGGTAGTTTTCACTCCCATATTACTCCAAAAGAGAATGTTGTTTTGATTGGTGCATGAAGAGTTCCTGAAACACAAACATGCTCCAATATGATGAAAGTTTTATTAGTTTTTTTCCAATTACAGATGTATATGCCATGTTTTTAATGAAGAAAACCAACACTGCACACCCCAAAAACATACCCTGAAAACAAAAGGCAGACATAACTCCATGTCTGGTGCAGCAGGGTGTCCCATATGTGCTTTGTCATATATACATATATATGACATATATATATACACACACACACACACACACATATGAAAAAGGTCTTGAAAGAGAGAAGGGACTGGAATGAAGAGCCCAGAGCTGGTTAATTGCCTGTTGTGATGGCTTTGATGGGATCTTCTGAAGAATGATTCAAGTAGGCTTGACTGTACTTGTTCTTTGTTCATGCAAAACATCTGTAAGACGAGACTTTGACCTGTCTGAGAATGAAGCACAAACTGTCTATGGTAGAGGATGGTTACTTTGGCTTGACCCTTGAAGTTGCCAACCACAGTGTTGAGGTAATGCTCAAGTCAGTTTAGTCCCATATACAGATATGGCCACCCTGGTCAAGTAGTACCCCGTGCAACATCATAGAATACGCTGAGTTGGAAGAGACCGACAAGGATCATTGAGTCCAACTCCTAGTCCTGCACAGGACCATCCCCAAGAGTCACACCATGTGCCTGAGGGTATTGTCCAAATGCTCCTTGAGCTCTGTCACTTGGTGCTGTGACCACTGCCCTGGGGAGCCTGTGTCAGTGCCCAACCACTCTCTGGGAGAGGAGCCTTTTTCTAATATCCAACCTAAACCTCCCCTGGCACAACTTCAGGCCACTCCCTCGGGTCCTGTCACTGGTCACCACAGAGAAGAGATCAGTGCCTGCCAGTCGCTTTACCCTGACAAGGAAGTTGTAGCTGCAATGAGGCCTCCTCTCAGTCTCCTCATCTCCAGGCAGAATAGACCAAGTGCCCTCAGCTGCTCCGCATGTGGCTTCCCCTCAAGGTCCTTCATCTTTGTTGACCTCCTTTGGACACTAAGAGCTTAATATATTTCTTCTATTTTGGCACCCAGAACTGCACACACTATTCCAGGTGAGGCCACCCCAGTGCAGAGCAGAGAAGGACAATCCCCTCACTCGCCCGGCTGGCGATGCTGTGCCTGATGCCCCCAGGACACGATTGGCCCTCCTGGCTGCCAGGGCACTGCTGACTCACATTCAAGTTGCCATCAGTTAGGACCCCCAGGTCCCTTTGTGTGGCACTGCTTTCCAGCATCTCATTCCCCAGTCTGTACACATAACCAGGTTTGCCCCATCCCACGTGCAGAATCCAACACTTTCCCTTGTTGAACTTCATATGGGTGGTGATTGCCCAGCTCTGTAAATTTAATTTTCTCCTCTGAGGGATGAGCATGGATTGTATAGCTGTGAGTTGTGTCTGTGCCATCTGTGGCCATTTTGAATTCTACTTTCTGCATTTTGTTTCATACCCCAGAGCTGCCTCAGTGTGTGGGACATCCCTGCATAGGTATGTTGGCCTTCAGTTTGCTCTTGCTTTATCATGACATTCAGTTTGGAGATGCGGTATGTGGTCATATGTAACACTTATGGTGAAACCTTTTGGGAAGTCTGCAGGCTGGGAGAAGTTACTTCATGTTCTCAGACCACATGGGATAGTGAAGAGTTCACTACTTGCACATTTCTAACATAGTCAGCTGCACTGAGCAAATACACATATGCACACAGTGCTGAACTGATTATAGGTCTTGGCAAAACCCTCCTGGAAGAGAGCTGGTGATATGTCTCTGTAATGATGATGAAGATCCAATCCATCAAGTATGAAATGAGATTCTCTTTGGTGTAATTAAAGGATCAGATAACTCAAATACAAAAGAATATATTTTAAATGTATGAATAATATGTGGAAAAGTATGAAGGGCACAAAAATGCCATAAACTAAATGGAAAAATGTAATGTAACTTGCAAATGTCTTTGGAATGTGTCTACAATAAGTGCAAAATGGATCAGTCTAAGTTAAGACACTTTTTATTGCCAATAAGAAAAACATTATTAAAGAGCTGGTCCAATATCAAAATGGCATTTTAAAAGCATACAGTTACCTGTATATAGTTTTTATTAGCTTTCAAGTTTCTTCCATTGAGTTGTTAATGGTACTTTTAAGAATTATGGTCCTGTAAGTGAATGGCTCACAGTGTCAGTACTTCTGCTGTTCTGCTTTGTGCTGCTATATAAAAATAGATATTTTTTTCCCCCACCAAATATCTGGCTTTATTTCCCCACCATGTTTTAATAGAAAATTTTGAGGGAAGAAAAATATTAAGCAACAACCAAAAAATCAAATGAAAATGCAACCTCTTTTAATTGAGCTTATGGTCAAATAAAGGACCATTGTGAACTGCCCTCCCTGCCCTCCCCCAATATTACATAAAAGCTTTTACCTGTATTGCTACTATTAAAATGACTATCATACTGGTACTTGCTTATATTGTACCTAAGAACTGCTGTAATTACTTCCTCTGAGGCCTCTTGGCCTCTTCATCTTATGCATTAAGCTGCAGTTCCTAGTCTGACTATTTGTCTGATGGAGCTCTGTGCAGCTCTAGGTCCAAGTATAGAATGGATCCCATCCCTCATGATCCTCAGAGGCTGACCTTGTATACCAGGACCTAATTTCATATACTTTCTGTCTGTCTCTCCTGCTGGTTTTTGTTTGTTTGTTTTTCATTTTCCCCGTATTTGGAATCCACTCCTTCTAGATAGTGGTCCAAAATACGGCATTGAACTAGGACTGTATATCACCACCTCACTGAGAAAATAGTGTCTTAATGCATTGTCTGTGATTTGCATCCTTTTTACTTGTTTCATCATCCATGCTACACATCAACCTCCTGGTATAATACCTCCTGTATTATATCTTAGATTTTTCAGAGAGGAGCATTGTATGTATGTGCTGTGAAGTGCTCTGGCAAAAGGCAGAACTGTGAAACAGCATTAGAGTTGAGATATATTTGTTCTTGTGAGCACTAAGGGTGGGAGTGGGATAAAATGCTGTTTAAAAAAAACGGTACTAGAGATCTGATGTGTTCCTGACAAATTGCAGCCCCAGTTTTTTGGAGGCTCTGTTTTAAGTAAACCTTTGTGCAAAGCTTCGCTGTTAGAGGTTCCTTTCTCTCGGTGGCCATGGCATGGCTCATCTTCTCTTTCACAGCTAAAGATCTTGCTTGAGGCATGGAAGCAGCACCTTGCACTCCTTACCCAGGATTATGCAAGCCAACATAACCCTGTTGTAGAGCCATGACCAGGAAACTCAGATGTCTAACAGGTCATGGGCTAAAGGTTATGTGGTTTAGATTATGTTTTCTTGGTTTTTGTTTGGTTGGGTTTTTTTTTTGTTTGTTTGTTTTGTTTGTTTGTTTTTTAAACTGGTTCTTGACTTCTTTATAGTCAATTATATTAAGTGGCTTTAATAGGAAATAGAACTTCCCCAAGTTTTGGAACCATCAAAATGTATTCTGATGGCTAGCTAGAGTCATACATTTGTTTCTGGTTTTCTAGTTTGTCTTAGGATTTATTAGTGGCTGAATAGTGGTTGTCCTGAGGTTGTCACCTCATGTTTTTTTCTGTCTGAATGATGATGTACAGTCGAGGCATGGTTTGGGAGAGATGGAGAAGAGCAGATAAAGGAGTGTTCTGATGCTGTGTAGTGGTTATGGTCTGATTGTGCCAGTTAGTAAAACACCTCGAGGTTGTGCCACTTAGAAATCCTTGGGGCAGGAAGGAGCTGGGCAGAGTGGCTGGGTTTGAGATAAGGTTATTAGCTGAAGGATTGCCTGTGGGACCTAAAATACTGATAAGAGCAGAAGGCTCTCCTAGTACACGGAGGATGTTGATCATTTGCTTGTGACAGTGTTTTTTTCTGTATGTGACAGTGCACAATTGATAATTTTCATATTTAGCACTTTACCCTTCTACTAAACACTCAATTCTGGGAAAAGCTGCAGCAGTTAACTGGATTAGATGAGTTGGTGATTCAATCTAGAAAATCCTTTTGGTCCAAATAAATGAATAAAATTATTTTGGTGAGCAGAAAGCAAAACATGCAACCCCCACATGGAAACATGGAGGAAACTGAAGAAGAATGCAATTTGTATGGCTTCTGGAAAAATGTCTGTATATGTTGAGTTTAACTTGGTGAGCTTTCCAATCCTCAAGCAGAAGTCATTGGACCCAAAAATCAATCTGAAGTGGAAATTTACAAAATATCTACAACTTGAAGCCTTGCTAGTAAGAAATTTGAATTGTTTCATGTACTTGTTGTCACATGAAGGGTACGTATTTGCTACCTAAAGCTGTATAAAATCATTTTAGTGTTAATATCTGATATCATTAGGTTTTTGGATATAATTAAGGTAGTCCCCATATGGAAATATACAAGGATAGGAGGCCAAAACAGGGGAAAAGAAAACAAATAATCTACAAAAAAAGGCTTTCTGGAAGGCAGCCGCCTGGAGAGATGGGTAGGCAGCTCCAGCCAGTTTGGTGGGCATTGGTTCTTACATACAAGTCAGCCCAAAAACTACTGGTGGGAGAGGATACAGGTGTGATGTGACTCAGGAAAGCTATGCATGACTCTGGAACCAGAGGTCTAAGAGGATTTTAACTATCTTCTGGAGACTTGATAGGACTACTTAGTGTGTTTGTAGGCAACTTGTGGCTGTGGCCATAAGGAACTGTTGCCATCAAAGGATTTTGGTTAACCCAATGAGTGGTACTGAAGTTGGGCTGTTGGTCCAAGCAGCCCATGCTAATTGCCTTGTCTTCTCCACTGGGAATACAACTTTAACCAGGAATTTCTTGCAGCCAACACACCAAGCAGAGAGCTGACAGCAGGTGCTGAGTGCAAGGCCTTACCCTAATTCCCCCACTCTCTTTTGGAGCCAAGCACATCATGCTGTGCCATTCAGGGTTCACTGCTCTGACCTGGGTGACAGGAGCATCTGCTTTTATGTCATAGAGCTTAGTACTTGGAGGCTGTGGGAGAAAAGCAGTTTATTGTCCAGTGTATTAAGAGTCACTGATGCAGAGAGCAGTGATCTCATCTTGGTCAGGAAATTTCCCACTCTTCTCTAGGGTGGAGAAGTGTGTTTGAGTTGCCCATGTAAAATGCAGCAGTGTGGACAGGCTGGATGAAATGTTTCTCTTCCAACCCACACCAGGCTGTGACTTGGCAAGGACAACTTTCTCTAATTGCATAAGATGGTGTAGTTTAAAAAAAAAAGTTTCCAAGACCTCGTTACTTTTCAGTTTTCTTTGATTCAGCCCCACGTTCTCAGTTTTACATAACACTTCAGTGTCTCATCATAAAGAGGTCTTCTTGTGCTAAAGGTGTGAACTCGGAACATCAGACCATCTTTCTGCCTCCCCTGGCTGCCCAGGTAGTAGCGTTCTTGTTCAAAGAGAACAATGCTGTCCCACGCAATGAAATCATCTCTGGCTGCCTTGAGAGCACTGTGGACTTCAAGCCAGATGTAATCCCTTTCCTGACATTTGAGTATCATTAATTGGGTTAATAAGGTGCTATCTGCACTCCATACTTATGTAAATAGTACCTGCTAGCAAAGATCCTAATGGCACCTGATATATCACACTGCCTTTACATCTATCAAGAGGTACCCCTGCAGAAGTCACTTCCAAAAGCAGGTTGTGTTCTTGGTCCCATGGGCCCCTTTATAAGCTGTAAGAAATGTTGGTGGTCAAGGCCAAATCTTCAGATGTCTTTCAAGTGTCCCACTGGTGACCAAAACTCACTTTGTCAGGATGACAAATGGCTTGTGCATACCCCATTCACCTTAGAGCTTCACTCTAATGTCAGCTCCATTTACTTGTCAGAAACAGGTATTTTTTTTACTTCCCGCAGTGCAAGTAGGGCAGGGGAAAGGAAGGAGTAAAGGGAAAACAGGCTGAGGGAAAAACTGCTTGTATGGCTTCTATTGAGTGTATTATTATAGTTGAGATTTTCAAGCTTTGGACATACCAGGATCTGTTTGTTTGTACATGTGCAAAACAGAAAGACGGGAATTTGCTTTTCAGAAGTGAGAACTGTCCCTGCAGGGCTATGATTATGCAAAAACATGTTTTAACCACTGGATTTTTCAAAGAAGAAAGTGGTTGTGCAAGATTAGTTTCTTATTTTGGACAGCAGACTTCTTTCCAGAGCAACATTTAAAAATAACTGTTTAATTAACAGAGTCTACATGGAGCATAGGGCATTGTGCATGTGTTTGCACTAAAGAGCTCGGCTCAAACCTCTGAGCTCTCATGGGTGGTTTCATTGACTGCAATGGTATTGTTATGTGGCTAAGTGATCACTGCTGTGATTGAGGGCTGCTACCTCTCACCCAAAAGCAGCAATGGCCAGGCCACAAAATATGGTCAAAGTCATCTCCAGGACTGTGAAAGTGACTTTGACAGCTTTGGCTTTTAGGTTTCTCTCAATGACTTCCATATCGCTTTTGCTTAGTTCACAAGTCAAAATATGCTTTTTCTCCTACTAGGTACAGCTGGCTGAAGTTTTGAAAGTCACAATTTAACTTAATTTGGCAATGTCATTTATCACAACAAAGGAAAGCTTATTCCACCTTTCTTCTTTGCATCTGATGGAAACTTAGCATTCTTCAGACATTTGTGTAGATATGAAGCAGAAACACATAGAAATGAGATGTCAAACTAAAGATCATGGTGGCATAAGTTTTTCTGACTAAATTCTCCCATGACCTGGAGCCTGGCACCAACTGGGTGAATGCTGCTTGAGGATGATGCTGCCCTGAGCTGCCCATGGCTTAGGATTCCCACTGGCCCTACAATATTTTACTAGTGAGCAGCAAAAATGAGAGAGCCCTTATGAGTTGAAGGCAGCATTAAAAAAACCCAAAAAGCTTTGGCACCCTTTACGGAGTCCTGCCTGATATGCTCTTTTTCCTTGTCTCTTCCCACTTTTCTTTCTCTATACTGGCTGACAAGCTGGGACTGCCTCTCCTCCCTGCAGATCGCTGGGAAAAACCTTGGGTTTTTTTCTAGTACCACTGTGTAGCACAGGCAAAATCATGTAAGAAAACAAATGTCGGGTCAGTGCTCAATTTTCTTGCAAGTTCATTAAAACAGCAGTGTCTGGAGGCCTTTTGCCTAAATAATTTTATAATAGAAAACAGACTCTCGTTGCTTTCTTTTGGGTTACTATTTTTATTTGGTTGTTGTTCCTCAAGCGTTTTGGTCCTATTTCAAAACATGCTGCAATTAAATGAAGAGAGTGGGGTTTTTGCTGCTTTCCAGTTTAAAAGCTGTGCTATTACTGCAAAACTTCTAGTAGTATTCTGGATTATGAAGCCAGGATTGACAGAGATTTTCCCCTCAACATTTAAAAAACTTATCATGTAGATTAAAAATCTGAAGGAAAATAAAAAACCCTCCCCTTTTCCTCCCCCAGCTGAGATCTCCTGTTGCTGCTTCTGGCATGCATCACATCTTTGAGGATACAGTATCATGAGAAAACTGTCACTTGGTGATGTATTAGGGTCATATATCATGAGAGCATCGTTTCTTTAGAGGATATGGGCAGTAAAAGACACGATTCTGGCCAGACAGAGCAGCAGGAGACCCTGCTTTTTTTCCTTCCTTTTCTTTAATCTAGCTCTGTTTTTGTGTTGTACAGAAGTGAGTTTCTTCATGGGATATGACTTGTTGCAGAGTAAGTTAGGAGGCCCATTGGGCTTTTTAAACTCTTTAAGAAGTAGATGCCTCAAGGGCTGCTTTGTTCAAAGTTTTTAGAACAGACTCAAGCCGAAAACTAGAGCATTTGCCACTGCCTAAATCTCCAGTGTAAAGATTGAGTAAGCAGACTTCAGACAGAGAAGGCAATAAAGATGTAATGACAGGTAACTATTGTTTGGATAATATATTTGTAGATTTAGCCTATCAAAATATGATGAAACTATGTTTATAAAAAACCCCGAGTCAATGCATCGCTCTTAAAGGAATGTCAAATGAAGTTTTAATTCACATCATTAGAAGAAAAATTGCTATTGGTCAGTATTCAGTCTGTAACATAAAATATAGTTACCTCATCCAAAAATGGCAATTCTGAACTCATGAACTTTGATTTTATTGTACTTTTTTATTGTTTCAATGGTTTTGTTTTTCTCTCATTGACAATGTCTTCAGAAAAATAAACAACATAGTCTACAGGACTAGGATGGCATTGGATAAAAAGTAAAAGCAGAGTATTGTTAGGGCACTCTTTTGTTGAGAATGGATTAATTTTTGAGATGAGCCAGAACATGACACCATGGCTTGATCTAAAATTTGTTGAATTCAAATGATTTAATATTTTATTTTAAACCTTTGGCATAATCTGCTTTACCCCCTGTGAAATCAGCTTGATAATTCATCAGTGCCATCTTCAACAATTTTTGGGGCTAGAATTTACTTGGGGTAAAACCCCATGAATTATAAATGTGCGCCTCTGTGAGGTGAAAAGGTGTGGCCTCCTGCAAGGATCCGGGTGCAGACACCTTCCCTCAAACCTCGCTCCTGGATTGCTACAGGTATTTTTTTGATTACAGTGCAAGCTGCTAGATTCCTGTGAAATCTCTTACTGCTGGAAGACTCTCATGCTATTCTTTTGACAGGTAAAGAGTTTTGCCTACAACTATTTGGCTGAAGATCTCCAATCTGAAGTGGCACTTGGAGGTTGAGGTGGAGGCAGAGAGACTGAGAGCTACATGGCCTGGTCCCTGCTTGGCTTTCTCACTGACTTAATCTTCAGTTACAATAATTTTGTCTGGCTGTGTCTACTTTGTCCATAAGCTCAGTGGAGCAGGGATGTGCTCATCTATATCTGATGTAATGGGACCCTGATTCCAGCTGCAGCCTTAGCATTAATGCAAACAAATGTAAGAGGAAGAGACAGTGCTTTCTTTTCATCACATATGAGTGTAGTGGGCTGCTGTTGGGGAGTGTCAGGATTGCAGCAGGCCACTGGGGTCACTTTCCTCGTGCTGATGAACATCATTAAGGACAGTGAAAAAAATCTGTTCAGTCTATAAGGGGTTGTGAGTGATGTGTCCTGAATGGCTTGCACAATACTCATGTCTTCCTCACAGCAGTGGGGAATACCCATTTGCAGTGAAGTTCGGTGTCATCTTTCAGCAGGGCCTTTGTTTAATCATCTTTCCTAGGGAGTGGGGAGAGCTCAAATTGTGAAGGGGGATGGTTGATGCTGGCTGAGCACCATCACAGGGAAAGCTGCAGCCTCCTCCCAGCTCACCCTGAGAGGCCAGATAAGCTAAACAGATTATGGGGATGAGGAGGCAAATTAGAGGCTACTGAGTGCTCTGCTTAAAAAATGAAAGAGAGACTCTGTGAACTGAAGTGCTGTGTTCTGTTCCCACCGAAATACCATCATTTGCATCTAATGCAATTCATGCTGAAACCACAGTCATGTTGTGTCACGGGCAAGGACCGAATGCTGAAGGTACTCAAAGCATGTGTTTGGTTTTGCTTCTGTGAGCTGTCCCATTGCAACTGAAGACATGCTTAAAATAACAGGACCTTGCTCTCTGTTGGTGAAGCATATCCCCTGTTTGTAGGTTCATGTGGGTAAATGGAGAGAATTGTATCATTGTGCAGAGAACAGACATTGTTTCATAGGGAAATATTTCTTCAACCTTGAATTAAAAAAGCATACCTAGTGTACTAATGCATTTTTGTTATTGTACCCACAAAATTTGTTTCTGCAAGTTAAAAAACCCAGTAGGTAATTGGAGGGGAACAAGAGAAATGAGACCTTATCCTTGTCTCCTTTGACGGTGGTTCAAAGTGTCTGCAAACATCTCTCCTTGGGGAGTGGTGTCTTCTGCCTGAAGCCAAATTGTGTGGCTCTTGTTCAGGCAGAGAAATGCTCATGGAAAGCAGCAGTCCCACAGTTTTAGCAGGGATGGATTGCTTGCTTCAGCTCTGCCAATTAAAGGAAGGTTTGTAAATCAGACTCAAGACAGCAAGTTCCAGGCAGGGGTGCCAAAGCAAGGGTACTATTTTCAGAAAGAGCCTTGGGATTTGTCTAGACCGTGAGTTACATACGTGTTTGAGCCTGTTCTTGAGTTCAAGTTGGCCCAACATTGGGGTTGTTTCCATGTAAACATAGGTGCAGACACGGGCTTGGGAGCATGGTGCTCCCATGCTTTGCTAAGGAACAGAGCCTGTGGCCAGTGCTGGCCCAAACCTTGGCTCCTGTGGGCTGTGTGAACCGAGTGTGGTTCTGTGTGCACTTGAGAAGATGCTCTGGCCATGTGCAACATCTGGCAGGGAGCCCAGTACATGGTCTAAGAACATGCAGATCATGGCACATGGCATGAGCCTGCGTTCGAGCCTGCCCTTTGCCTTGCAGTGGGGAGGTTGCCTGTGTGAATTGAGTGCACTTGTTTCATTAATTTTAAATGGCTTTTTCTTCTCCTAAGGTCATGTGTGCATATTTGAAAGCTGCATCCCAAATTCCCCAGGGGTAACTTTTGCCATTGTTTGAAAATTGTTATTGTTTTCGCAGATGATCCCACAGGCTTTTCCTGGCAGAAGCTTAAGGACACTCCAAACTACTTGGTGAGGAGTCCTGTCAGAGTTACTAGTGGGACTATGATGAATAATGGTAAAAAATAAGTGTTTTCAGGATTAGCCATTAACAGCAATTGGCATTTCTACCTAATCTGCTCTTGCTTTTATTATTTTTTCTCCACAGCATTTTTTTTTGTTAAATGAACGTTTAAGCTACATTTTTCCTACTCAGTATAAATAGTTAATAACCTCAGGATATTGGAAATGTGGTACAAGCCTCCTAAAAGCATTTTCAATACATTAAAAAAAAAAAGAAAAAAACCCCCAGACCATCACTGCAGATCTACCCCATCTGCAATGTCTTTAGCAGCCAGCTGTGACAGCACAGCAGTGGGCTCAGGGTACCATTGATGGAGGCACTCCTTGGTACAGCCCTGAAGAAACGAAGCAGACTCCTATTTCATTTTTTTTCCTCTTGAAGCCAAATCCAGGTTGAAAAGAGCTGTCCTTCTGGTGGCTGCTGTGAGCCGACAGGAGCCCAGTGGGGAACCCTGTAGAAAGTTGGCTGTGGCTTCCAAGCTGTGGTTTGGCACACATCCTTCTCCAAAACCTCTGCCAAATATTCAGACTCCTTTTTAGTATTTTTTTTCTTTTCATGTTGGCGTTTTATATAACTGTACCACATGAGTTTAAGGCTGTTAGTTTGATATACTTTGTCACCAGAATGGGCTATTTTGTGTGGAGTTCTTTGATGGAAGGTAAAAATATGAGGTGTGTGTAGAAGGTGAACAATTTGCGTTGAGAGGAGATTGTAGTAAAGGTAACATGAAGCAGTAATGCTGGTATCGGGTCTGGTTAGTGTACCTCTCCTGCATGGGAATTTGACATCACCTTTGCATGCCAAGTTAAGGAGACCTTTGGTTCTCATTGGTGAAGCGTGGGAGAGGGGAGGAACATGGGCCCCCAACAAATCTTTCTGATCTTTCCCCAAATGCATTAAAATGCAAGTTTTCCAGCAGCTGGGCTCGGTGAACACAGGAGAGCAGTCTGGGGTGATCTTCCAGCACTTCCCTAGATTTTCATTTCCAAGGGAGTCTGGGATTCCAGTGTGAACCCTTTGCCGAGCTGAGCACTGGCTGGGGAGTTGCGTCAGCTGCGGCAGCATTGTTCTGGATCAGCCTGACCTCCTTTCAAAAAATACGTGTTTTTCCAACACTAATAAAAACCTTAGCTGAGGTTCTCTCCCTTTCTATATGTGTGCCTGAGCACTAAATTAAAAAAAAAAAACAAAATCCCAGATGTGAATCTATAAACCATCTGTTTAAAATAACTATTGTTCAGGACTATAATTAAAAGTTATTTATTATGAATCTTGGGATCCTATTATGGATTTGACTGACTCCCAGGTTTCTGACTTAGCAAACGGTTTATGTATTTATGAGCCATGTGTCTCTTCCGCACTTCTTGGTGCCAGAGTGCATGTCCTTTAAACAATGGTGAAAAAAATCCCCTACCCTCCCATAACTGTTGGCTTCTGACTGTTGCTGTCTAAGAGTTTTCTCTTAAGAACAGCAAAAATCAAAGTATCTGAGAGCTTTCAGCAGATTTAGAGACACTGTTGACAACACAGATGGAGGCTTGGTAATGCAGGTCTCCTGCATGCAGCTACTTAGTGACTTTCTAAATGTATGACTGGGACAAGTAATGAAATGTTATGATGACTGGGGGTAGGAGGGGACATAATTGAAAGGAATGGATTTGTTGCTTAAGTCCCATTTGCTCTCAGCTTCCACTTTGCTCTTGTGAAATGGAAGGGGAGGAGGCAGCAAAATTGAAACAAGCAGATGGGCAACTGGGTGAAAGAAAATAAAAATCCTTCCAATGACAATTACTCTTTGTTTTATATTTATACTTTTACACCCAGTGGGCCCAGGAGATCTGCACTGGATAATGCCTGATTGCAATAGACTAAACAATGATTTACCAGCCCTGCTTTATCTACTGGGGTCCTATGTTGGATCAACATGGTACATTAACCCTTTCCTCCAAATCTGCTGGTATAGTTTTCCACAAGGTGCAAGCATTGAGATAAAACAGTAAAACTTTTTAAAAAGATTTTTGGGATTAAATCCAGTAATAGAAACAGTAAGAGGTATTTGGATGCATTTCCCTGGAGCTACATTCATGTCTTCTTAGTACAAGGGGAATTTTGCCATGAAGACTATGCTAGGACAGCAGTATGTTGCAATTGTGACTCTACTATATTTTTTTTCATCAGAAAGCCCCAAAAGGAGTGTTGGAGGCTGCATCCCTGAATGATATTATACCTCACACCCTGGAAGAGCAGCCCAACCCTGAAGGCAGGGATTTAGGCATCTTGGGATGACATCTGAAACAGCCACTTTTGGAGACGTCTGGGACTTGCCTGTGGTACAAGCTAGAGAGGAGGAACACAGGCTTTGCGAATCCCACCCTGCTTAAGAGCTTAGAAGCTCTTCTTGTGCTGGCAAAGTTGGCTGTACTTACCTGGCATGCACGGAGCTGTCCTTTAAGGCAAGAGATTGCAGCTTTTCCTCCAAGGCACAAAGCTAACCTTCCTCTTTAGTTTAAAAAAAAAAAAGGATGCGAAGTGGTGAGTGTGGCACCTCTTGCCCACCTTTCAGCACCACACTGTAACAAACAAACATCCAGCTCCTGCTTTCCTCACAAGTATCCGTGCTGTGAGGACCAGTGACTTTTGGAGCAAAAAGAACAAACCCCTTTCTGCTGAAGCCAGGTTACTGAGCAGCAAGTAGTTCAAGGTCTACTGGGATAGAGAAAGGAGACATGAATATGTAGCCTACTGCTTAGGGCACCCTCCAGGTGGGAAGGACTCTTCAGTTCCTGTCACTGTACTGTGGGCCACTGATATTTTTCATGAGGAAGTGCTGCTTAATGTAAAACAGCCCTTGGCACCAGGGGATGATCAAAATCTTCCCTCCCGGAAAACCTGCTAAACCAGCAGCTTTGCTGGTTATAAGGGAAGAAGAATAAAACACAAATTTGGCTGCCCCCTGGGTTGGTTCAATGGTACCAGACTCATTGGCAGAGAATTTTGCTGATTTAAGCAGTGTGGGACAAACAGGAGGCTTTTACTTAGAACCAATAACTAGCAAGTATCTGCTATTTGAAATATGTATGTTGAGGTCATGCTTAGGAACCTGCATTGCCAACCAGATACCAGATTTTTTTGGTCTTATCTTTCTTGCATTGCCAACAAGAAGCAACCATGTCAGGATGTACCTGAGGGCAGAAGGAGGCAGACAGGGGAGAGGGTGAGAAATTGCCTAGGAAGCTGAGCTGCATAAGGCATTTGCCCCAGCAGTCCCCTGGGAATGGAGGAACAAAAGAAATGTGGAACTTTATACTTCTTGTACCTGTCCCTGCCATCCACAACAATAATTTGTTCCTTTGAAGAGAGAGTCCAGTGGGTAGCTGCCCACTGAACCTGCTGATGTGGGCTCAGCCCAGCTAAGTTGATTCTCAAGGACACTTGGCATCTCACTTCTCTCAGAGGTGCACAATGCACACTGCAGCTGCATAAACCGTGTCCTCCAAAGGAAGAAACTCTAAACTGAATTCTGCCCTTCCTTCACACCCACTTTCACCATGCAGAAGATCTTCCCACAGATAAAGCTTGTGGGACTGATGGGCTTATTAAATCTTTCCTTGAGCAAACTCTTTCCAGAGAATCTGTTTGTAGCAGAACCCTTTATGATACGGACTGTAGTTGATTTGGCAAGCTTAATTCTGCTGCCCTTCAACAGGCTTTATGGCAGCAAAGTCAGGGGGCACTGTGTTCATGGAAAGGGAATCGAGTTTTCACTCTGTGTTTAAGAATGATGTTGAACAAGTTGCAATGCTGTGTCGTGGCTGCGTAGTGCCCATCCAGAGCTACATACCTGCCATAAACTCAGCTTAACTTGCCAGTTAAATAGAGTTTATGGTTGCTCTGCAATGCTGGAGTGATGCAGAGCAGCCAGCACGTAGCAGTGACCTGGCTTTTTACAGTAGTCGTTTGTGTCGCTGCAGCTGCACTTTAGGGCCTGATTCTCGTTTGCTGATTTCACAGTGTCTTGGTGAGAGTGAGTCCTCATTTACACTGATAAGACTGAAGTGCCTTTATAGCTCCCATCAGATCAGACAGTGACTTTGAAGAGAATAAACCTCTGATTTTAGACAAAGAGCTGGAGTGTAATAAAAGCTGCATGTTATCCTTCACAGGCACCTTGAATGAGGCCACAGGGAGCGAAATAAAAAGACTGAAAAACACAGCTTCTTTTCCTTTAGTTTTATGATTTACATTTTTCTAACCCTTTGATTTTTTGGTCTCTAATTAAGTCATAAGATTGAGTGAGGTGGGTGCCTGCATGAACTAGGTGGCCTCCTGTGTCACTTAATGAACTGAGCTACTAATTATAGGTGGAGGTGACTTCAGAGGGCTACTTTCAGTCAGGAATTTGAAGTAGCAGAAATTTTGCTGAAAGAAACACCCAAAGTATTTGTTTTCTGCCCCTGGTTAATGGCAGGGATTACCAGAAGGGTTGACACCACTGGGGCAAGGTAGGCTATAAAAGGAATATTTCTACTGCCTGCAGTCACACATCCTCTACTGACATTCATTAATGTGGTCAATGCACTCTTTGGCCTTGGGAAATCACTGGCTTTTTGCCATAGGAAGATGACATTATAATGTACAGTGATTTTATCTGCTCCTGGTGTTTTGTTGATTTCTCAGCATTTTGGGAAAAAAGATGAATTACACTGGTCCTCTTTTCTGGTATAGTATAGAGTAGTCTCTTTT